>CAIGQZ010001336.1:4514049-4525564 GCA_903798205.1 Danio tinwini | reverse complement strand
TCTCTCTCTCTCTCTCTCTCTCTCTCTCTCTCTCTCTCTCTCTCTCTCTCTTTGCGTTTGCTCTCATAGTTTATTTTTATTCACTTTTGTACTATTTTCACACCTGGGGAATTTTAGAAACTCTTTGTTCTAGTCTCAACTGATCATCAGAAACACTCTCCCAACTCTCAGTGTACTTTTTCATTACATATATTAAAGAGTTTCATCTAGATTCAACAAAAAGTTAGAGCTAAATTTATATTTCAAACACTTAAAGAACAGCTTTTTATAACAAATATAATTTTCAGCTTTTCATTTGCATCAGTTCTAATTTTTTTACAGGAACGCTGTAAAAAGCAATTAGCTGACTTTAAATGGTGAGTAAATACATTATTTAACTACACTGTAAAAAAGATCTGTAATTTTACGATTTATTTCCGGCACCCCAGCTGCCGGAAGAAAAAAAAAAAGGAAAATAAGGGCTGTTAAATTACAGAAATTTCCTTAAATTTAAATTTCTGGTAAATTTCTGTAATTTAACCTCTGTTATTTTACAGTAAATTTCTGTAATTTAACAGCTGTTATTTTACGCTGCAGGAAATAAACTGTAAAACTACGGATTTTTTTACAGTGTTCAAACATAATTAGAAAAATTAAGTAAAATTAATTTAAGTCAACCTAATCAACATAGGCTCATTCTGAAAACATAGCCCTATACATTTCTGGAGATCGCAAATTATGTAGCCAAAAGTATGTATGGCTGCATTTCGTCTTTAAAACGAATGCTACGAGGCGGTATGATGGCGTTTCTTTTCACACTTACCAGCTGACCGCTTACCTTAATATGGACAGCTTTCCTGTTGTTACAAAAATTATATGATCAATTTGTCATGACAACATATGTCTTTAGTTAATCGTAACTTATTAAACTAAGTTAATCATGTTCTAACATAATTTTATAAGTTATACAAGCTGTTTAAGTCAGTTTAACAATATAAGTTTAATGGACTCATACGATTAATTTAATTCAGCTTAAAAAATTAAGGCCACCAGGATTTTTTACTGTGTACCAGTTTGTCCAGGAGCTCGCCATGTATGTCAGTGGACTTGAGATGCAGAGAGACTTTGACCACAATGACGGGGTTTAAGTCTGGCGAAGTACAATTCCAGAAAGCGGATAAGAGCAAAAAAATGAAACAAACAAATAAATAACAGGGTGAGAATATGGTAAAATCTGAAAATGTGATGGTGAGGGATTTTCTTTTTCTGGATTGCTTTTGAAAACTGTCAGTTGGGTTTAGTATAGTGGGTGGGTGGACAGGTCAATCAGTGCTTTTGAAAACACTATTGGTTAGGTTTGGTCAGTCGGTCAGTCAATCAGTCAGTCAGTCAACAGCGACCTCTGGTGGATTTACATGAGAAGAGCAGGTGCACAATGGTACTCGCGAGTGAAATTTGAGATCTCAAAAAGTGTACACATCGGCCTCTGGCGGATTCCCGAAAACAAAAACTGCAAAAAAAAAAAAGTACCTCCTAGCATGTATTTGGCACTTTGCATTAATGTATATAGGGGTACGTTTTCAGAAAAAGCCTGGGTTGAACTTAACAGTTTCAAGTTACACTCCTTTTCAACTTTTACTCACTTTTCTAAAGGGATGGTTTACCCAGAAAGGACAAATGTCTTACTATTTGCTCTTCCTCAAGTGCTTTCAAACCTTTATGAGACAATTTTTTCATTGAACACAAAAAAAGATATTTTGAAGAAAGCTTAAAACCTGTAACTATTGACTTCCATAGTATAAAAAAACAAATGGAAAACACGTTACATGTTTTCAGCCAACACAGGCTCATTGTGAATATGTAGCCCCTTATACATTTCTAGAGACCACAAATTATGTAGCCAGAGGTACATATGGCTGCATTTCGTCTTTAAAACCAACACTACGCTGACCGCATACCTCAGTGTGGATGGCTTTTCCGCTGTTACCAGTTTGCCCAGTGGCTCGCCATGTATTTCAACAGACTCGGAATGGAGAAAGGAGTTGACCATAATGAGGGGGTTCGAGTCCTGCGAAGAACAGTTCTAAAAAGCAAGTTAAACAAAAGGAAAAATATAAAATAAACAAATTAATAACAGGGTGAGAACGTGGTAAGATCTGAAAATGAGGTAAAACAATCAAGCAGCCGCGAGGGCTTTTCTTTTCTGGATTGCTTTTGAAAACACTGTCAGTTGGACAATCTGTGCTTTTCACACACTATCAGGTAAGTTTGGGATCGGTTGGTCAGTCGGTCGACAGCAGCCTCTAATAGATTTACACGAGAAGAGCAGGCGTGAATGGCAAAAACAAAAACTGCAAAAAAAGTACCTCCTGGGATGTATTTCGCACTCTCCAGAAATGTATACAGGGGTAAGCATCCATATTGAGTCTGGGTTGTTTTCAGCGTTTTTCCAAATATCTTATTCTGTGTTTACAGAAGAAAGAAACTCACAAAGGTTTGAAACAAATTGAAATATAAGTAAACAATGACAGGATTTTCATTTTTGCAAGAACTATCCCCTTCAAGTAAAGTAACAAAATATTTTTTACAGTGCAGTATTGCTATATATATATATATATATATATATATATATATATATATATATATATTCAATTGTAATGGAGGACTGTGGCTGAACTAGTTGCGTTTCGGTGTGGAGTTTTCATGTTTTGGGTTTCCTCCGGGTGTTCCGGTTTCCCCCACAATACAAAGACATGCACTATAGATGATTTGGATGAACTAGATTGACCATAGTGTGTGTGAATGTGAGCGTGTATGAATGTTTCCCAGTACTGGGTTGTGGCTGGAAGGGCATCCATTGTGTAAAACATATGCTGAATAAGTTGGTGGTTCATTCTGCTGTGTAGACCCCTTGTAAATAAGGGACAAAGCCAAAGGAAAATGAATAAATGAATGAACAAACTGAGGACAGAGTTTCCATTTTTGGGTGAACTTCCCCTTTAAAGTAAATTCACAAATTTTGTTCTCCTCCTAAATCCAAAATGGCTTCCTAAGTAATACGTCTTGGCACCGTCACTGATGTGCGCCTGCAAACATTTTAGCTGACAGTTCTGATATTTGTAAGGGTTTAGTGGTGCCGAAGACTTTGATCAGACTGAGCGAGTGACGTCTCCCACTGTGAGCTTTAGGGATGTGTGAACATACGCTCAGATAAATATCAGCTCTGTGTGTATTTGCGGACGAGGGAAGTAATATGTCTTCACAAGTAACGTGATATCCATGCAGAAGCACGCACAGGCACAATCAAGCGATTGGTTAGGAAAAGGCAGGTACTGTATTCTTACTGAAGATACCTCCAGTTGTTTGAGCTTTGAACTCGGCTGCAGAGTTTCTCAAGTTAAGCTGCTGTGTCATGCAGAATAACAAGCTCAGAAGTTTAATGTGTTACAGTGAGATTAAACTGCCAAACATCATTTGGTTTAAACCTTTTTGGGGGCATTTTACAGCTTTTCATAGATTGAGGCTGCATACCAATTCACACGCTTCTACTCTCAGCATGAAAATGTGTTTTTATGCTGGGAATGGAAAAGTAAATATAGCTGTCCTCTATGTGTATATAGAGTTTAAATCAGAAATATTAGTCCTCCTGAATTATTAGCCACCCTGTATATTTTTCCCCAATTTCTGTTAAACAGAGAAGTTGTTCTGTAGACAATAAAAAAACTATATTGCTTAAGGGGACTAATAATGTTGACCCTAAATTGATTTTAAATTAAAAACCGTGTTTATTCTAGCCAAAATAAAACAAACAAGACTTTCTTCAGAAGAAAAAAATATATATTATTCTAATATAGGAAATACTGTGAAAAATGTCTTGCTCTGTTAAATAAGAAATATTAGGAAATATTGTTGGGAAATATTTGTGGATATAGTGTGTATATTTTGTATATAAAATATAATACAGGATTACAGATTGTGCACCAACTAGAAGAATATCATGTCAGACATATTTAGAGGAAGAACAGTTTGACTATTATTATTATTATTATTATTATTACTATTATTATTACTATTGATGCTATTATTACATATTTATTACAGAGCAGATATTCATACACTGTAAAACCCAACAGTCAACTTTATCAAATGAAATGAGTGTAGTTAACCCAAAATTGACTGAAAGTTAATTATATTCATTTGAAAAGAGTTTTGAACTCAGTGTTGAATGTAATGAGTTAATTAAATACCTCATTACTTCAACTTAAATAGCGTAAGTTCACAGTACTCATATATATTTGATTTTTAATTTAAATGGTTTGTCACAATTGGTTTGAGTTGCCTTAACTTATTGGGTTTTACAGTACTCAGGTGATTTGAGTTCTCTTCATTTATTGGGTTTTACTGTGCTCAAATTGCTTCGTTTACTTAAATGGGTTAGGTTCACAGCACTCATTAGGATTAGTTTTTGAACTTAAATGGTTTGTTGCAATTGATTTTCTCAAATGGTTTGAGTTGCCTTAACTTACTGGGTTTTACAGTGTATGACATCTTTATACATTGCCACGTTCTTACATTCTTTTTGTATATTATTATAAGTACTGATCAAAACCATATATATAATATGTTATTCAGTATATTATGTTCAGTATAGACATTTAGTTGAAGACAAATATTCAGTTGTCTTATCCAGTAACAGCAATGCCTTTTTTTAATATAGGCCTATTGCTGCTCATGATTACCGTACTGATATAGTAGAAAGTTCTTCAAAGAATACTCTTTGAAAACCATGCTAATACCATTGCCATCTCAATAGCCCAAATAAGAAAAAAAAAAAACATAAAAAGGATGTTTTGTTTGTTGTGTTGTTCACAAAACCAAAAACCATTTAGTGCCGATTATTCTAGGTAACATGAGATGAAAAAGATCAGAGGGAAAGATTCTCACCCGAACAAATATGACTTAGGGAGAGAAAAAAAATGTGCGGATTTACCGTGGAAGACTCTGCTCAGGATCAAAGGTGCTTGTGGCTGCGCTAATGCCGTCAGCTTCCATTTTCTCTGGAGTCTTGCTACGCTGGATTAGCTGGCCATTTTTCTTTTTTTCATGTGTGAGAGAGAACAGCACCTCCCTACAGCCCTTGCGGATTACCAGAACCCCTGCTGCTCCTCCAACACGCCGTTCAGTCTCATCCAGAGCCGCCGTTTCTGCTTTCCCATCCCTCCGTCTCTATGACTGGAAGCTAAAAGCAAGCATGTCCTGTATTAGCCAATGCAGCACTTAAGTATGTTTTAGATTACATGCCGCAGTTTACAGAGTAAGTAAACTGAATCGCAGCATATTTTGTAATAAAAGTGTGCCTAAGTATGTTCCACTATGTGTGTGTAACATTATGGGAAAACAAGGGCTTAATAAGCACCATTTTAATTTACAGCCCACAAATGTTAGACATTTACCATGTAACAACAAGAAAAATAATAATCACAAGTACAAGGTAAGGCTATATCGATCTTGTAACTACTAGAAACAATATAATAACCATTACATTTACACTGTAGCAACACATAAAAAATACATTCTTGCAGTATTTACAGAGGAAAAATGTCACTTTTTTGGTTGTTGTTTTTATAATTACGCTTTCCTAGCTGCCTATTTAGTAATTTTGCTTAATTTCCCACTATCCTCTACTTTTTCCAAGTTGAGACGGTGATGTCAGGCAGTGGCATATATGGTAAATTCTAAACGAAATGATAGCAGTCTGTAAATTAAAGTGCTGTTTGTTCTGCCATAGTTTCTCATAGTTAAAAAGTAATGTAACATCTGGGACAGATCATACAAAGCAGTTTGTCACAATTACCAGCTATCTAGTCCATACAGATAGCTGGAGAATTACAAATCTGCCACCAAATGAACTAAAAATCCTGTCATGCACCACACACACACACCTGTTCCGTTCTCCTTTGATTACATGCACCCAGCTGGGAGCTGCTCAAGAACTGCTTACACAGACTACAAATACAGCACACAAACACACAGACTTTGCTGGTTTTGACTCTCGCTTCGTTTTGTTTGTTTTACTGTTTATTCTTGTCTGCTGCCTGCCTTTTGACCACTTGCCTGATATTTGTTTACGACTGAATTATCTGCATATACCCATTTGCCCCTTTGTTGACTGTTGCTTGCCTGACCACTCTGTTGAATAAAACCTGCATTTGGATCCACACTCCATTGTCAGTGTCCCCATTCACATTACACAGTTATTGATAATATTTAATTAAATAAAAATATGATCCAAGATACCCATCAAGCAGGCCATGTGTTATAGTTAATGCCTCAATATTCTCGTGGTTACCATGGTAAAATCTACAAGTGGTTTATCAAGCCCACTCACCTAAGACTGACACACACTTCATAAAAGCGCAATGTTATTTTTTTATATAATTGTATGTTTATTGGATTTTCACAATGAAGACGATGTGGTGGTGCATTGGGTAGCATGATTGTCTCACAGCAAGAAGGTCGCTGGTTCGAGCCTCGGCTGGGTCAGTTGTCATTTCTCCCCATGTTTGTATGGGTTTCCTCCAGTTGCTCTGGTAATCCAGGTAATCTGGTGAATTGGGTAAGCTAAATTGTCCGTAGTATATGTGTATGATTGTGTATGGGTGTTTCCTGGTGATATTTTCTTTCTCGCCCGATAAGAGTCTTGTATTAACGCAGCATGTTAACGCCGATAACGGCCCACCACTAATATAACTAATATTTCCCCAAGTCCACTCACCTGTGTGAGGCACACTCAGAATTGCGTAATATTTTAAGGTTGTCCTGTGGTGTGGTGAGGGAGAGAAGAGGGGGTGCTGTTTTTTATACACAGGGGTTCAGGTGATCATGGAAGAAATTGATATTTACTTGTTTTTGAATGATACTAGTTAATCAGGGTCGGTGTTGGAATGTGAAGATCATTCCACCAGCAAGGAACATTGAACGCAAAGGTTTTGGAAAGTGACATATAGCCTCTCTGTAATGGAACCACAAGGCGGCAGTCACTTTTACTGACCAGCTTCTGTAGATTTAGATATGAAGAAAAAATGGAAAATTGGAGTTTGCTTCTTAACTCTTTGAAACAGGCCATGGAATGACTGGAAAAGACTCCCACGTTCATGGATTAACCTGCACATAGCCAGAGAATTTACTTATGTAAACATTATCTATGATATTGTATACTTTTAATGCACACCTTAATATTTAATTTCTAACTAACTTTATGTTATATATCTCGTTTTTCTGTCAAATCAGTCATCTAGTGATTCTATGTACATTTGTGTACAGTATATCACTTACTCATAGGTTGTATAGCAATGCTGAAATCATACTCGCTTAAAACAGTTGGGTCAGTAATAACCCATCAGATAAACCAATGGTGGGTTGTTTTGGCACTGACCTGATGTTGGGTTATTTTAGCCCAATCCATTGGGTCATTAAGCTTAACTCAACAAATTTAAATCATAACCCAACTAAGTGAGATGTGATAGAAATATAATAATAAAAATGATTTATGTTTATGTTATTATGTTAGGTAAAATTATTAACCCAACATTTTTTTTTTTTGAAGTGTAATCAGAGTTTACATAGTCATTTAGATAATTAAAAATTGTATGCACATTTTATGTAAGTGTTGAGACAATAACTGCTTGCATCAAATCATTCTTCCACACAGTAGATCATCATGATCTGGCTACATGCTCTTAGCTAAGCAGCAGATTATGAGAAGTCTTTTTTTATGTGGATGCTAAAAATAACATTATTTAATCAAATTAACACTAAATGTTCACTGGATTAACTAGTTTGAATTGTAAACTTCTGCTACATCAAGTCATTACACTGATCCAAACATGCTTAATTAATTATAACTGGTTCATAATTAATATTTCCCTTTGAGCTAATTTGCTACAATAAATGTAACCTCTGCAGGATGTAAATTACATTGGTGCTTGTTAATCTCTTGTTTCCACAAACCTTGTTTTTCATTTTTTTTTTTTACTTATACAGTTAAAATCACAATTATTAGCCCTCCAGTATGTATTTTTTCTTTTTCAAATATTTCCCCAAATTATGTTTAACAGAGCAATGTTTTTTTCACAGAATTTTTCTTATGGAGAAAGTCTTGTTTTGTATCAGCTAGAATAAAAACAGGTTTTTAATTTTTAAAAGTCATTTTAAGGTTAATATTATGCCAACTCAGGCTCATTATTGATACATATCCCGTTGTCATGCATTTATACATCTGCGCGCTGCATGTGTTGCTCTGCAATAATGCTTTTAAAATGCTAGCTGGCAGTGAGGTATTATTTTCCTTTGTGTCGAGTTTCTTCACGGGTATTTCTGAACGCTACTTTATTGTAGAAGTAGCTTAAACTCTCTTATTCAGAGGTGGGAACCAGCGGACATGCAGCAACTTTATTCATAAGGTAAACACAAAACAAACTTTCCATCTGGACCTCCTTCATAAAAACTCGTCACTTGTAAACACTCGCTCCAACGAGTTTGCGCGGCTCTCAGTCCCACCCACACTCGTCAGCGCTACCAAGCCGACCAACCACAGAGCTTGCTCTACGTGTCGTTGCGACATGTAGTTATATTTTTTGAGAGGTGTGTCATTGTTGGCGACGGCCACGGTGAGGGCTATGCATCCACGTGCAGGCTGCACCAGAGCATACGCTTGCTTTTGACGCAGAAGTATAAATCAGCCTTTAGAGGCAGCCCAGTTATAGTACAGCAGTTTAAGAACAGATCACCCCTCTGCGTACTGACGGCAAATTATTTAGCACCATTATTGTGAGGTATTTCACAGCCAAACCAAATTGCTTCTCCTTTTTTTTATTTAACAATTTAATTTAACCTTTTCTTCTTCGCAATCACATATATTTTAGTGACAACTTTGGAACTTTCGGTCTGATTTTCTTACGTCTGACAGATTACTGCAAATTCACTACACATCTTTACTGATATACTGTATTCAAACAGCAATACATTTAGTTAAATTGACATGCATACGTAAAGTGCGAATATAAATACCACCTTATTAACTATAGGCTGTTAAACAAGCAGAAACGTTGGATGTGATAATGTCATTAATATGCAACTTGACGTATAAAGTATTCTAGCAACATTTAGTAACTTTTTGGGCAGAGCTTTGCACCTTTTCATTGAAAATAGTTGGCAACACTGCTTGCGAGTGCCATTCGCGCCTGCTCTTCTCACGTAAATCCACCAGAAGCAGCTGTCGACTTCCCCACCCACCACCTTCCCACTGTCGACTTCCCCACCCACCCCCTTCCCTACACCTAATCAATAGTTGTTATTAAAAGCACCGATTGACCCAATCACCCCCTTCCCAAAACACAACCGACAGTATTTTCAAAACCAATACAGAAAAAAAGCCCTCGCTGTCACAAGTACACAGGAGACCCAAATGCAAGTGAATGCAAGAAAATTTATTAACAGAGATTGGTGGTCATGGTGGAGAGCATAAGACTGATTCCAGTGATGCTCCAGGACAGACGAGTCTTCGCTGAGGTCCAGCTACTGTGCCTAGACTGCAGCTCTGCACAAGACGTTTGGCCATAGGAGAAATGGTCGTGCCCAACTGAGCCTGGTTTCTCTCGAGGTTTTTTAAATTCTTCACTTTCGCTAATTGGTGAAGTTTTTTTGTCGCCTCTGTCACCACTGGCTTGCATGGTTCGGGATCTGTAGAGCTGTGCATCGATGGAATTGCTCTTCAGTGTTTGGACTCTCAGTAGTGATTATTAACCCACACTGACCTGAGCTAAACTGATCTGAACTTAACACTGCAAACTGAACTGACACTGTTTCATTTCACTTTAAACGTCCATGTGAAGCTGCTTTGACACAATCTGCATTGTTTAAGCGCTATACAAATAAAGATGAATTGAATTTAATTGAATCTCTCATAAGTTCAGCCACACCAAACAGCGGTAGCAGTTCTTCGATGAGACAGATACAGGGAGATCTCTCAAAAGTTCAACAACACCAAACAGCGATAACAGTTCTTAGGAGAAGCAAGCGGCGCTCAAATAATCCAAAAGCAACAGTCTCTAAGAGGATTCGCCACCAGCGGAATCACCGAGAGCTGCCTTACAGGAAACAGGACACAGACGTGAACACAACGAACTGACAAGGTAAAACAGTAATGCTGAACAGATATAGGAGCATTAATGCGCTGCACCTGTGGAATGCTAACAGCTGAGGTTACTGATAGCAGCAGAGCACGTGACCACCCAGCTGATGACATGTAAAGACAACAGGCAGCCACGCAGTGTAGACACACCCACACCCACACACATAAACACACACAGATCCACAACCGTGACACTCGCCTGATCTTTACCACATTTTTACGACCTTACCACGTTCTCCCACGTTCTCTTTACTTATGTTGTTACTTTTAGCCTTTTTACCTGCTTTCTGGAACTGTTTCTCAACAGACTCGAACCACGTCATCGTCAACTCTTCTCTGCGCCTCAAGTCCGCTGATGCACATGGCAACTGGGCAACTGGTAACAGCGGAAATGCCATCCACACAGAGATAATCGGTCAGCTGGTAGCGCAAAAAGAAACAGAAGCCGTCGGCGACATCATACCACCCCGTAGCATTTGTTTTAAAGACGAAATGCAGCCATATGTAGCTTTGGCTATATAATTTGCGCTGTCCAGAAATGTATACGGGGGTACGTTTTCACAATGAGCCTGTGTTGATTAGCCTCTTTAAGCAATTTTTCCCCCCGATTGTCTACAGAACAAACCATTGTTATACAATGATTTGCCTAATTACCCTAACTTGCCAAATTTAACCTAGTAAAATGTCACTGAATACTAGCATCTTAAAGTATTTAGTAAAATATTATGTACTGTCATCATGGCAAAGATAAAAGAAATCAGTTATTAGAAATAAGTTAATTTTGTTGGCAGACCGAGATGTGATGTGTCTATGCAATGCAAATGCAGATTAATGTTCTGATTGCACCTCCAGGCACCACTGGATGACTGGAGTATGGCCAGCCTCCATCTTAGGTCTTCTCTCAGAAAACAAGCAGAGAGGATGATATGGAGAATCTCACGAGAGACAAAGAGCGAGTCAGTGGCTGCTGGTGTACATTAACTGAAGCCAGGCTGGTCAGAGAGCATCCTCAACAGACATGCAGGTCAAACTCATTTGCAGTGCTCTATGAAAGACTAGCAGCACACTGCGGTTCTGCTGGATTGATCATTCAAGCGTCATTCACGATTACAGAATGTACTAAGAATACTAAGAACATTTTGTTATTAAGTTACAGAAATGTTATTATCTTAGCTCTTTCACCTCTTGCTTGTGTGTGTGTGTGTGTGTGTTTTACATTACCAGCATTTTCACCATCTTCACAAGATTTTGATGGCCCCATATGATGTGTATGCGATATATCTGGAGTTCTATATAAACACACACACACACACACACACACACACACACACACACACACACACA
>CAIGQZ010001336.1:4490536-4507965 GCA_903798205.1 Danio tinwini | reverse complement strand
TATAATTGGAAATTAAAAGTTTTCAATATACGAGCAGTGTTTATAGCTCATACACTCAAACATTTTTTTTTTATTATTTAAAATGAGCTGAAACAACACAATTCTTGAGATTTCATTAGGACAACATAATTTTTTTTTCAATCAACATAAATTTGTTAAAGTGTTAAGTTAACTTAATCGATTTGTGTTGGGACAACATGAATCAATTGTGTGGAACCCTGCATTTTTTACAGTGTATATGCATTGCGCTTTATATAATTTCTCTAAAAGTCTACACTTACTTTTGATTAAAATACATTGACTCATTAATTATTATTAGCTACAATTCAGTGACATTTCAAGAAAGGTTAAATATTAGAGCAACTTTATAATAGAGCAGAATCAACTTTGTGTGTAATAAAACCAACATAAAACAAAGATCGTCACCGTGGAATTATCTGCGTTCTGAATGATTTTGAGATATTGAGCTTCAAAGTTTTTGCATAGCAAACAGTATGTGTGTAACATTAGTTTTTTAAATAAAACATCTTAAACTGTAAACAACTTATAAAAACCATCCCATAATGTAATCAAGTTGTCATTAATAAGAACATGTCAATAACTCAATTTTGACAAAAATGTCAGATAGAACCTTATAATTCTAAGGTGACGAGATGTTATGAAAAGTGTGGCATTGTGTCCCATATACTACTTTACTGCAATGGCGTCCCACTAAAAAAATGAAACTTGTTATACCCCAAGGCACTGGAGAGAAAAAGGATTTTGTTGCGGTTAATTGATTCCGATATTAGAGACCCTAAAGCACAAGAGACCCTAAAATTGCCATGATGAATGTTGAGATGCTCTTCAATCAATCTGCCAAATTTTACAACTTTTTGCCGTTATTCCAGGGGATGCCAGAGGGAGCATAAAAAAGCAAAAAAAAAAAAAAAACAGCCTCTTCAGTTTGGCCCTTTAGAAATCAATAGGAAAGCTGAAAGGATTGTCCAATGCGCCAGGTAAGGAGGTAAGCAGTCATTGTCTTCCCTTCTACTGTGATTGACTAGCACTAGATGAACATACTCCTCCTGAACATTTAATATTACTTGTTTAACAGCCCATTATCTGCATGAGCTTCTTCATAAAATGCACCCAAGCATTTCTCCAGTTCATGCAGATAGCACTGACAGATAATGCATTTGTGTTGTGTGTTACGTCCGTAATGCTATTAAACTCATTGTTCTTTCTTGATTACAATGCGTGTGTGTTTTGTGCACTTAATGTTTAATATTACAGCTGAAGTTGCCTTCTGGGATCACTAAAGCATTGCTATCTTGCTGCTGAAGGTGACTTAAAAAGATCATGGATTTTAATATAATGGGTTAGAGATGTTCTGAGCTTATTGGGGTCTTTATTATTCACTGCTTCTCTTAAGGGAAACAGATAAAATAGAGACAATATGAGCTGAATAATTAATGTGATGATCGCTCAACTTGCTTTTTGTGAGATTATTGGTGATTTGACATTGCATATTAAAAACTGGAATGGATAATTTTAGTTTCACATTAAAAAAATGCTAATTTACCTATTTACTTACGTTCAAGTTGTTTAGAAAACGTACCACTATATATATTTCTGGAAAGCACAAAATATGTCCCAGGAGCTACGTTTTTTACAGTTTTTGTTTTCGCGAATACACCAGAGGCCGCTGTGTATGCTTTTTTAGATCTCATTTCTCTCGCGAGTGCCATTTGTGCCTGCTGTTCTCATGTAAATCCACCAGAGGCTGCTGTTGACTGACTAACTGAATGACTGACTGACTGATCAACCCAGGGCAGTATCTTGTGTGGGGGGCATGAGACCAAATACCCAATTTGACTGTAAAATTATATTGTTTAGGTCTTGGTTGAGTTTGTGTAAACGAAGTTCAAGCACTTGAAATTGGTGTTAACTCTATGCATTTTGTATCAAAGCTACAAGAAATGTGTTAATTGTATAGCCTACAAAGACTGATGTTGTGCTAACTGTTGAGGAAACGTGTTAAATGTATTGAAAAAACTATTATAGTGATTGTAAAATAACTGTAAATGGTTTATACTGTCAATGTAAACTAAGTCAATAAAAAAAATCATAAAATTATAATTGTACCATTTGACGGTAACTGTGAAATGCCACCAAATGTAACGAAAGTTAAGTTATTTTTATTTTCACAAAAAAATGTACACACCTTTAAATGTACTCTAAAAGTACAAGTTACCCATCAATTTGACCCATAATGTAACTTACCTAGTAAATGTAATGACGTAAATTTAATTCGTTATTACCCACCTCTGATCCTCACCTCTTAAAAAAACAAAAAAAAATCTTTGTTAAACAAAACCTGGGAGGCAGCATAGTGGCTCAGTGGTTAGCACTGTCGCCTTACAGCAAGAAGGTCGCTAGTTTAAGTCCTAGCTGGGCCAGTTGGCATTTCTATGTGGAATTTGCATGCTCTCCCTGTGTTCCTGTTGGTTTTCTTCAGGTGCTCAGATTTCCCCCCACAGTCCAAAGACATACATTGTAGGTGAATTGGGTAAATAATATTGGCCATTGTGTGTGTGTAAATGTGAGAGTTTATGGGTGTTTCTCAGTACACCAGCTGCATAAAACATATGCTGGAATAATTGGCGGTTCATACCTCTGAAATAGAAACTAAGCTGAAGAAAAATGAACGAAAACAGAACCTGGGGAAAAATTATAATATAATTCAAATGAATTCTGACTGTAACTGTACATGTTTATAACACATTATACACTGATTTAATGGTAAAACAAAAGTCCTTTGTCATAGAAAATGTTATAAGGATAATAATATTTAGTAAAGTATTACCAACAATTTACATTTTGGAGAGTAATTTTGTACTGGTATTGAAGTACACAGAAGCTAACTGTAAACACTAGGTTCGAGTCATTCTCGAAGTGGCCCACAATGTGAACGCACTTGCTTTAAAAAGAACTTTTGCTTTCCTAAGACCACCAGCGTTCATCTCTAAGAGCTGAAGTTTGTCGTATGTGGGCTGATCTTTCATTCGCGGAGTGGAGATTTTAATCTCTGTTGTTGTTATTCGGCTGAGAGGAGGCAGCCAAACTCATTCAAACAAAAATACAATAACATTGTGGGAGTTTTTGTCTCGAGCTCACAGAAAAAAAAACACAGACTTTCCACTGCACGGCTGTGATTTTAGCCCATTTCCCTTGAACCATAACATGAAAACTAGTGTACCACTTACACCTTCATATGTTGAATTATTAAAAGGTAAAAACAGATGCTTTCTCCTGCACATACAGAGACACGCTGTGCCTTTATATTGATTAATTGATTTCAGGCAACTTTTTCCACCTTCCGTGTGTTCACAATAAATAATGCTTGTGCTCTGCCACCATTGTGTTTCCCCATTTGGTTTATTAGCATAAAGTTGTCTGGATATGACTAATGGTTATATCGGCTCAGCTTTGACAGGCTGACATATACACTCTCAAAACCGTTTGCTAATGGTCAACTGCGCTCAGCCGAAAGTCAAAACATTAGCAAAAGCTGTAAACGTGATGTATATCGGCCCGGATTGGCAGTAAATATCCAATATAACAAATTTAATTGGCTGTAAAAGTGACTGAATGTGTCTTTGTTTCACCAGACTGCTGGTAAAGGAAATAAATTCAGAAGCAGTGCATATTATAAGGTATATTTTCCCCCTTCTATACAGTATGTGGTTTATCTTTCTCTACTGCTTTTTTTTCCTCTTGTGCTAATCACATTTCTGTGTCTATTAATGATTTAATAAGAACAGACACAGAAATATGCTAATGGCGATGCATATTGTCATATTGCAGTAATACAATTAATTTAATTTGTTTATTTATGAGCATGGAGTTGCATATTTGTGTATTGCAGTTTTATGGGAAATCTGATTTTAATAATTGCATCTGTTATGGATTATTACAACCATTATGAATTATATAGTGCTTTTTAAACTATATATACACTCACCGGCCACTTTATTAGGTACACCTGTCCAACTAATCAACCAATTAGCAGCAACTCAATGCATTTAGGCATGTAGACATGGTTAAGACAAAATGCTGAAGTTGAACCGAGCATCAGAATGGGCGAGAAAGGTCATTTAAGTGACTTTGAATGCGGCATGGTTGTTGGTGCCAGATGGGCTGGTCTGAGTATTTCAGAAACTGCTGATCTACTAAGATTTTCATGCACAACCATCTCTAGGGTTTACAGAGAATGGTCAGATAAAGAGAATATATCCAGTGAGTGGTGGTTCTGTGGACACAAATGCCTTGTTGATGCAAGAGGTCAGAGGAGAATGATCAGACTGGTTCCAGCTGATAGAAAGGCAGCAGTAACTTTAATAACCACTCGTTACAAGCGAGATATGCAGAAGAGCATCTCTGAACGCACAACACGTCCAACCTTAAGGCAGATGGGCAGCAGCAGCAGAAGACCACACCTGGTGTCACTCATGTCAGCAATAACAGGAAACTGAAGCTACAATTTTCATAGGCTCACCAAAATTAAACAACAATAGATTGGAAAATCGTTGCCTGGTCTGATGAGTCTCAATTACTGCTGGAACATTCGGATGGTAGGGTCAGAAGCGTCAGGTAGCGTCAGGTAGCGTCAACAACATGAAAGCATGGATCTATCCTGCCTTGTATCAATGGTTTAGGCTGATGGTGTAATGGTGTGGGGGATATTTTCTTGGCACACTTTAGGCCCATTACTACCAATTGAGCATTGTGTCAACGCCACAGCCTACCTGAGTATTGTTGCTGACCATGTCCATTTCTTTATGACCACAGTGTACCATCTTCTGATAGCTACTTCCAGCAGGATAATGCACTGTTATAAAGCATGAATCATCTCAGACTGGTTTCTTGAACATGACAATGAGTTCACTGTGCTCAAATGGCCTCCACAGTCACCAGATCTCAATCCAAAAGAGCACCTTTGGGAAGTGGTGCAACGGGATATTTGCATCATGGATGTGCAGCCGACAAATCTGCAGCAGCTGCGTGATGCTATCATGTCAATATAGACCAAAATGTCTGAGGACTATTTCCAGTACCTTGTTGAATCTATGCCACGAAGGATTAAGGCAGTTCTAAAGGCAAAAGTGGGTCCGACCCGATACTAGTAAGGTGTACCTAATAAAGTGGCCGGTGAGTGTACATATTGCATACAATATTATTTAATACACTGTAAAAATAAACTGTTTTATTTTAGTTTGTATTATATCTTATAATATATATTCTTCAGTTTGTTGCAGTGGGTAGCACGATTGCCTCACAACAAGAATGTTGCTGGTTTGAGCCTCGGCTGTGTCAGTTAGCATTTCTCTGTGGAGTTTGCATGTTCTCCCTGTGTTGGCGTGGGTTTCCTCCGGGTGCTCCAGTTTCCCTCACAAGTCCAAAGACATGGGATAGAGGTGAATTGAATAAACTAAAATTGGCAGTATTATGAATGGGTGTGTATGGATATTTTCCAGTGATGGGATGCAGCTGGAAGGGCATCCGCTGCATAAAACATATGCTGGATAAGTTGGCGGTTCATTCCGCTGTGGCAACCCCAGATTATTAAAGGGACTAAACCAAAAAGAAAAGTAATAATATTCAGTTTTAATTATGCCGTGTTTCAGTTTTAACTTAAGGTTAATGTAAATATGGCAATCTTTCTTAAAAGAAAAAAGATTTCCATGTAATATGAACACATTTGATAAATATTTAATGACAATGAATGGATGTATTATAGTTTTATGTTTTGCCACAAATTTCAGAACCGTGATGTCAATTTTCAAAACTCTAGACACAAAAATTCACAACCGTTGCAAAAATTGCACATTTTTGCAAAACTCTAACACTTTTTTTTTTTTATAAATACTTTTTATAAATACAAAACACATAAGTTAAGACACTTTGTTCATTGAACCAAAATATTTTTCAATATAACACACTTGAACATCCAAATGATTCCATTTTAAAAATATTGCAAAATATTGCCTTGAATTATTAGAATATGTACAAACATGTTATGTAAATATATTACATATTTTATATACATATTACCTGTATATGAACACACAGACATTCACGCACACAGACAGATATAGATGTGTATATATATGATTCATTCATTCATTTTCTTTTTGGCGTAGTCCCTTTTATTAATCAGGGGTCCCACAGCAGAATAAACCGATGTGCATCTTGTGTGCTGATTTATATATATTTATTTATATGTAAACAGTAATTTTTGCAATTTTTGGCAAACATGACATTTTATTTACAGTATGTGTCATATCAGCTTTTGATATGGGGTCATGCAGTAAGAAACTTTTTTGTTAACACTTTTGTATTAACTATAATGAAACTTATAGCATACATTTTAAACAACAATATTGAAAGAGGTGATGCGGTGGCGCAGTGGGTAGCTCTCTCACCTCACAACAAGAAGGTCACTGGTTCGAGCCTCGGCTGGGTCAGTTGGCATTTCAGTGTGGAGTTTGCATGTTCCTCCGGGTGCTCCGGTTTTCCCCACAAGTCCAAAGATTGGGTAAGTTAGTGTACAGTATGTGTGTGAATGAGAATGCATGGGTGTTTCCCAGTGATGAGTTGCAGCTGGAAGGGCATCCGCTGCTTAAAACATATGCTGGATAAGTTGGCAGTTAATTCCGCTGTGGCGACCCCAGAATAATAAAGTGACTAAGCTGAAAATAAAACGAGTAAATGAAAGAATGAGTGATTGTTGATGATTGTTTATTGAAGCGGTGTGCATCGTGTGTGCTGATTATCTAAAATAATGTTCCTGTAGTATTTGTATGATAAAAGAATTATGTGAATCAGTGATCCTGCAAATGCAAGGCTTCTCTAAAGAAATAAATGCAACATTAAAACATTTTGAACACTGGAGCCCACATAGCAAACAGACTTTGCCCAAAGGTGGCCTTATTATGGCACTGCTGCTGTGTTGCTGGCACTGGCATGCATAATGTCAGCCGAATATGGGCCATGCATGGCAATGATGGCACTGCATGCATGACAGCAAACTACATTTGGGCCAGTTGTGGATGGGAGGTGTGTGGCCCAGATTAGTGAAGCGGTCGTTCACATTTTTTAGGTAACATTAGGCTGGGGTATGGCTCAGTTTTTGGTTAAAAAGTGGTGTTGATATGGGTAACTTATAGCTGAGAGTCAGTACTAATGATAAACCTGTTTTGGCCCAGTTAAGGGCCAGTTAGAGGTAATAAATAGGCTGAGATTCGGGCCTGTTATGGCCCATGTGTGGCCCTTGTCATTAAGCCAGTTATGGGCCACTTCAGGACCGTCATCCTTTGCGGTACTTGGGCCGAGAGAAAAGTTATTGTGTGGCCCGGAGCTGGGCCAGAAAACATTTCCTATGTGGGAGAGTGTGTGTTGTGTAGTGACTGGTTTAAAGTTTTGTGTTTAGAGTTCTGAAATTTGTGGCGAAATTATTAAAAAACTGTAACAGACACATAAAAAAAAGTATGTCATCTTTTTGTGTGGAAATATTTCTCTTTCCCTCTCTCTCTCTCGCACACACGCGCACACACACACACACACACACACACACACACACACACACACACACACACACACGCGCGCACACACACAAATGTGTACAGTGTGTGTGTGTGTATGTGTGCGCGTGTGTCTGTACGTGTGTATGAGTGTGTGTGTGGATTATGGATGGCAGTTGTTCTGTTGGCACCGGAATGATTTCAGAGTTTTCTGTCAATCATATTCAAACAGCTCAGACAGGAAATGAAACACTGTCAGAATGAAACCTGGAGCTTCACACCGGCAGCACAGCAGTATAACAGAGGTTACAAGAGGAAAAGTTTTAATCACTTCCTACTTTTTTACACCAACTCTCTTTCACGAAACTTAAAGCTGCAAGCCGTCACTCTACAGTACCTAGTTTAAAATGTCCTGTTTTGTGGCATGTTATCTATTATTATGTTTCCTGCACCAAAACTGTCAGCATTTAGTCCTATATTTGAATGCGCATGTGTCAGTCACAATAATAAAGAGCAGAATTCACTGCGGCATTCGTTTTTTCTCTCTTCCCAACTCGGAAGCTCGGGTATCAAATTCCCCAGTAGTAAATATAACTTAAGAAGCTATTAATGTTAAATTTACGACTAAGAAACTTGTGTTTTATAATTCTGATAGCACATAAAAGCAGCATTAAAAGTTAGATTTAGAAGTTAAATTAGTTCACCTAAAAATGAAAATAACCTCATCATTTACTCTCCCTCGTGAGGTTTTAAAGCTTTGAGTTTTTTCTTTTGTTGAATACACAGTGGCTCAGTGGTTAGCACTGTTGCCTAACAGCAAGAAGGTTGCTGGTTCGAGCCTCAGCTGGGCCGGTTGGCATTTTTGTGTGGAGTTTGCATGTTTTCCCCGTGTTGGCGTGGGTTTCCTCCAGGTGCTCCGGTTTCCACCACATTCCAAAGACATGCGCTATCAGGGCTTGACATTATTATTTTTTTTATGACCAGCCACTGTGGCTAGTAGTTTTTCAACATTACTAGCCACTCAGCATTTTCACTAGCCAAAATTTTGTTGTTGGGAAAATATATTTTATATGCATAATATTTACTTTGACATGCTAAAATGACTTGATTTAGATTTTGTGTTATGTCCACAAGCCTTATTCATTTCACATTTTGTGTTTTGTCTATGAGCTTACTCAATGAGCATGAGCAAATGGGTTGACGTTTCATAGTGTGGCATTACAACTAGTTTTCTAGACTTTTCAGAGCTCAAAATGAAAGATTTACAGTGTCAAAACAAGCAAAATATAGCTGTATACTATACTTTTTATTTAACAAAACATTTGTTTAAAAAATATAAATAATTGACGTTTAAAAAAACATATTATTGTCATGTATCTAAAAATATGCACAGTCAACAGTCCAGGCTAAAGGTCCCAGATCACCAGTTAACTACACATAAATGTGGAGATAATCCCCCATTAGAGCAATGTTATTGTAAAAATGATCAATAAACTATTTTAACAAAAATAACTAAGCAAAAGAAAGTAGGTAAAAAAACATGCCATGTGTGATAATGAAAGGATGATCACGCGCACACGGTGCATGAGCATAACTTTTTGTCTAGTCTATTTGAAGGAGAACCAATCACACCAGGTGCTTTTCTAGGCGCGGTTGCTTTACGCAAGATAACAGAAGCGCGCACACTTTTTGTTAATGGTTGCGTGCATAACATCAGCTGTTAGTGCGTGTGATCATCCTCTCATTTAGTATTCACCTGCTTTATTTTGCTTGGTGAACACTATTATTTTTGTCAGTCGTGCTGCTTCTCAATTTTATGATTGCATTTGCGTGTGTGTGTGTGTGTGTGTGTGTGTGTGTGTGTGTGGGTGTGGGTTTTTGGGTTTGTTTCTCCCACCCAGTTTTTTTTTCCCACCCATTTTTACTCCACCATCCCATCTCTTCCGGGTCGCCGTTGAATGAGATGCATATAAAGTCCTGGTAATCAGTTCATCATGAGCTTCCAGCTGTGTGTGAGTAATCGAGAAAATCAGGAACTGGTGTGTGTGAGGTGCATAATAGTATTTGTAGTCCAGTTCGGTGACAGACGTGCAGTTCTCCAGCCATCTGCATCTGCTAGATTGCTGGCGATCATGACAATATGAGATGCTATGATTAATAAGCAGCAGAAAACTACTCACTAAACAAACATTACTCTCAAAATCCTTCCACAGAAAAAAAATAAATAAATAAAAGTTTGCAGATTGTGTCTGGCCCTACCAATGACTAAAGTTTCATCCAAAAATCTTTGAGTGATTTTCACTGAAACAAATAAGTAAAACTACAGTTACAGTAATGACACATTTTAATTGTTTGTGGTAAACTATTCCTAGGTACCCCTATTACGGGTTTTTGAAAATGACCCTCCATGCAGTGTGTAACACAGCACTAAGTGAAAACATCCATCTGTTTCAATCCGAAAGTGCACAGTGTTTAAAACTATTGATTCTTTAACGAAATAGTCGACTCAAAGTCGAATGAAGCAATCGAGTTGGGTTCGGATCTTTTGCTTGAACTCATTGACCTTGATATGGTACATCACCAAATATGTAGTACCAGATCCTGTAAAGTGTAAACACTCCTTTCCTTTCAGACACTAGCGGAGAGTGACGCAAAAATGATGATCACTGACAGATGGATATTCGGCCATGAGTAATAAAAGTTAAAAGTAAATTTTCACAACAACACCACAGTATAGCCAACCGTGTGCTGTTTGTTCCTGTCATTTTTCAGATTTTTGATACAATAGCCTACACTGCAATGCGGGATTCGCTGGCCATTTGTTATTAAAGAAAAGAGCAGCAGAGACTATTATGTATGGGACTTTGTCAGACTTTGACAGGGGCTTTGTCAGTAACTGTTGCAGTTCATATGGACCAGTTGTTTTTTTCCTCCGGATCAAAACATGCAAGTTATAATATTAAGTAAAATTCTGTAGCTTGCAATGTGTGTAATTGTGTGTTGTAAGTTGTAATCGCCCAGCACGGCTTGTAAGCATTTATCTTTTATAAATCAGTGCTTGTACTTTATCTCTCAGGTTAAATCTTTATGGAGCTGTTCACATAGTGTCCTAAACCATGTGTGCTTTACCGATTTAAATGCCTTTCTGACTTCGTTTTTTTCTGCTGTTTGCCTTTGCTATGGCCACCATCAGCTGCTCCTACACATAAATAATAAAAATAAATGCATATTATAAGACATTGAAAGTGTTTTTTGTCCTTGCATGCATATCAGCCTGTTGTTGGAGACCCCAATACCAAAATATGACTCTTTTATAATATAAAATAGGGGCTGATCTCCATCATGAGCTTTTTTTGAATGTGTGTTTACAGTAAAAACATCCTACCAAGAGAACTGAATAGGTTTTTGTCTTTAAATTGCTTCACTTTGCTTCTTTTTCTTCACGACTACCGTTTTATTCCACACGTTGTGAAATGAAACAGGAAATAATCATTGTGGACATCAGCGCAGTCTCATTTTTACCTGTTCCGGCAATGAAATCTCAGTTATGTGAGCCTCCACTCAGTCACGTTCCCGTCTCCGAGCCTCAGTCGCTGGTTAAGCTCCTGCGGTTATGCTGTGTGTTGTCTACGCCAGACTCTCCCATGTGAAGGGCAGCCCATAAAACAGTCTATTATTGTTATTACGACGGCAGCTCTGCGCCCAGCCACTCTGCCAGCGAAGATGGAACCAGTCATTAAATTTAAATTGAGCAATATTTTCTTTTGACGCTGAAGAGGGGCTGTTAAGATGGATTCATATTTCCTTTGCTGTTATTCATTTATTTGTTGCATAAACTTAAGATTTATTGGAGCTGTGCTCATTCAGATGTACGAGCACGTGCGTTCCCCGGGAGAAATGCTTTCATAAAGCAAACATTAAAAATGAAAAACACAAGAAGGCGTTATTAGGACACTATTAACAGGAGACTACGCCATTTGGCACACTTTCACGATACAGTATATTTTTTGTAATTTCACTAGACGTCAACATGCAGTAAAATGGCTCAGAAATGGTCTTCTGTGGTGTGTCTCTTCTCGGCTCTGTTGACAGTGGGATGTGGCAGCAGAGAGACGAAAGATGGTTGGATGGATATCTGTTGTGATTATACGGGTCTCAGAGGAGATCCGCGGTGCTGGGTAAGGCTGGAATCAAAGTGAGCACTGAGAGGATGTGTAGACATGTGCCTGATCTCGTCCTTTCATCTGTTGGGTCAAGATATTCTGAAGATTTCAACAGTGACGAGGGTCACAGGGGTCAAGTGGAGCTTCGGGTTCAGACAGGCATTGCAGAGAAAAATGCATAAGAGGTCAATTGACGTTTTCAACTGTGTCTCTTTCTCATTTATTTCCCTATTTTTGTGTCACTAGCCATGTTTTATTAGTTTATGTGATTTCATCAAGTGAGTAGGACATGTTCCTATATCAGTATATATGTTGATCCTGGATAAAGTTATAATAACTTTGTATTTTTCATGAGTTTTAGTTTTTGTTTCATTTTGACTTTGTTTTTAACTTACATTAGTTTTAATACGTTTTTAGATGTAGATTTACTTGTTTTTATTAGTTCTTTTTTTTATTGTAGCAAAATTGAATTTGATTCACTGAATCACGCATGCGGAGTATTATCGGTTTACCGCTACTCAAATCTGATATCTGTGTACTGTTTTAATAACTGAATAACTCAGTATATATTGGTTTATTTCGAGTCAGATGGGAGTATTAGCCATGTTAAAACGTAAGAAGCTTGCGGATAAATTGGTGAATTAGTTCACCTGGTTCACTTGGAAGATCCGGTTAAAAAGAAGGATTCATTCGTGACCAGGATCACTAATACAGAAATAAAACCCGTTATTACTTTAAAGTGTCAGCTCGGGTCATATTTAATGCTGTCATGTCCACTCCTTGTTTTGTCACGGGAGCAACAGCGAGGATGACTGGAGGAGAACTGGCTTGATCTGGCCAATGGCATCAGGATTACAGACCCTGAGGTGCCGCAGGGGTCAAACACCTGGTAGCGCGAAGTAAATAGATATTTTTTTTGCTATAATTTTAGTTGGTTTTCAGTTAGTTCTAGTTTTTTTTAAAAAAAAAACTATTTTTATTTTAGTTAATGGAAATGAATTTCAATTAATTTAGTTTTAATTTTTTAATTTAATAATTAAATTTAATTTAGTTTGTTTTTGTTAACTATAATAACCTTGATCTTGGAACAACATTTCTATCAGCCAAGCACATTTAAGGGATAATTTTGCAATGTATGTTAAGTTCAGACTTACTGTTAGGGTTATGTGGTTCTACAGTGGCACAAAAAGGGGGTATGCAGTATATGCGGTGCATAGGGGCGACCCACATCCTTTTTAAAAGTTTCAAATAATAACAATAAAAAAATATTTTGGCTCAAAATGTTTATCCTGCATTTTATATGAATATAATGTATTTTTTATAATAAAAAAACACCCCTCCTCCTCTGCTGACCATTTGATTGATCCGTTGCTCGGTTATAGTCACATGTTCAGAATGAAGAGAAGAGTGAGGAGATGTGAAGCGCAAAATAGAAAACAAAAAAAAAGCCTTAAAATGAAAACTGCCATGACAAACTGGATAATAAGAGATTGGTAACTTAACGTACACTATTATTAAAATACTTTTGGTCAACTTCTAATGTTTTTGGTAGCGACGGGCGCCATATCATTAATTATTCATTATCGCCACCCAGTCACTGCATGAGCGACAGATGAGGTGGTTTTGTCCAGGCAGGGGGGCAGTGACGCATGGCCACACCTGAACTGCGTCCGAAATCGCATTCTTCCATCCTGTATGGTATAGTATGTTGAAAACAGGATAATTCTATGGGCTAAAGCCATAAGGCTGCCGTAAAAAGGACTTTATGGTAAACGCTTGATAGTTGTAAATGTATGGACCGTCAGCTTTAAAAGATAAAATTAGTATTTACTGCATTTAAATATTGCAAATCAAATTAGATCCGCTTATTTGGTAAACAAAGCAAGTCACTCATATAATATATCTAAAGGCAGAAAATACTACTTTACCAACTGTATTATAAATAAATCATATGAACATTTTAATATTACTATTATTATATTACAATAATATTAGTGAAATTAATTTAAAAACTGAGTAAATGTTCACACATTTACGCAAGAAAAAACATAGACTCTATTTCAGACAAAATCAAAAATAATATTTGGATTAAAAAATTTCCTATAGAACTTTTATATACTTCATTATAATGATTCCTAACCCTTAAACATTGACACTTAAACAAATAGTCAGAATATTAACATTTTTTGGAACTGAGATGTTCATTAATCCTTCTATCAATATCCATTTTTATACCATATGCATGTTTTTCTAAATTTATTATGTATCATATTGATGCATCAGCCCTTTTGGTAACTTTTTTTTTTGCTCAAAACTATTTCAATTAAGTTACAAATAAACGTTTGCCCATAACATTTTGATAAAATAAAACAGTTTGTCTCTTTATTTTTTTTTTACACTAAACATTTTTCAGTCTTTCTTATTTCACTTCGGTCAATTGTTCATGCAAAGACAGACCTTACACCTCCCTCAGTATTCATGTGAGAAGTGATTACATTTTAAGTTCTTTTGACTTTGACTCCCATATTTATAATTTTTTGACAAATGTACAGGAGCAAGGGGGGGGAGGAGGGCGCAAAACTTGAATCAGCATACCCCTCAGTAAATGTGCAGTTGCGCCCCTGTGGTTCTACAACACTGTTAGCCAACTATAAAATCCTTTTGATTTTGAGAATAGTTTACAGTTAGGTTGAGGGGTTTTAACATACCATGTCAAAGTAATCTGACAAAGTAAATGTTACTATTTTGTTCCCTTTGAATCATCGAATGGAATGGATGGAAACGTAGCATTATTTTCACATTTTTGTATGCAGAGTTTCAGTTTTGTGCATACGTTTAATTAAATATTTACATTGAGGCATTGTAACTCAGTGGTTAGCACTGTTGCAAGAAGGCTGGTTCGAGTCCCGCCTGGGTCAGTTGGCATTACTGTGGGGAGTTTGCATGTTCTCCCCATGTTGGCGTGGATTTTCTCCGGGTGCTCTGGTGTTCCCCACAGTCCAAAGAAATGTGCTATCGGTGAATTGAATAAATTAAATTGGCTGTAGTGTATGAGTGTGAATGAATGTGTATGGATGTTACCCAGTAATGGGTTGCAGCTGAAAGGGCATCCGCTGTGTAAAACATATGCTGGGTAAGTTGGCGATTCATTCTGCTGTGGCGACCCCTGATGAATAAAGGGACTAAGCTGAAAAAAAAAATGAACGAAACATTGCTACTGTTATTATTGTGATTATATACAATTTATTTTTTCCACTCATTTACAAATATCGTGATATATCCTGGTTGGTTTTCTTATAATATATCGATGCATCACAGAATCACTAATATCGTGATATATCAGTATCATGGCCAAATTATTGTGATAATATCGTATCGTAAGTTAACCTGTGATTCCCACCCCTAGTTGTTAGCATAAAAAGCGTGTGATTTTATATGGTTGTAATTTCATCTAGTAGTACATGTTCCTTGAACAACATCTTTGTTGCTCCTGGAACAACATTCCAATTAGCCAATCAGAATTAAAGGATAAGTTAACAGTTTATGTTAAGTTTAGGCTTAAAGATGGGATTATTTGGTGTTACTATTTCCCTCTGATTTTGGGAATATTTCACAGTTGGGTTTAGGTGTCGGGACTAGGTATTAGATTATATTTTTGAGCAAACATAGATGTTAATCCAGCATCACATCATACTTGGCAAAATCACACCCACCAATTTCAGACCTGTACATTGTTAATCTTGTTCCTAAATTGTTACAGTGCTGCATTGGGCGGCAGATCAAACAACAAATTAGTATTATTTGTAAAGGAATACCAGTCTCTACAATGATATCTGCAAATAACAATATCTTCTGACAGAAAATTGATATTTAACACATGAAGTCATATACTGCACAAGAAAGCATATATCACAAAACAGCCAGCCTGATCTCACGAGGAAACAAAAGTATTTTACGTTTTGTCAGTTTAGTGACTAATTCGTACGAGTTCAGTCGTACAAAATTGTATGATTTTAAAAAGGAGATGTGGCACCTAACCCCACCCCTAACCCCAGCCATCATTGGGTGATGAGCAAATTGTACTAAATTGTACGAATTAGATTGTATGAATTCATACGAATTAGCCACTAAATCAAGTTACGAATTGCCGTGAGATTGCGTTGAAACAGAGACTATGGAAAGACATAGCTTATGGCCTGTCACTAACAATATTTCTGTGTTAGAAATGGATGTGTGTTTTTTTTTATTAGAATATGTTATTTGGCTGTAAGATGTAAAGGATTAAATCATATTAGCAGAATACTATATTTTTTGTGTGCGCTGCAATACATTGCATGCAGTTTGAAAATCTAATTTAGCTTTGAAAATCAAATTTTATTAAGCCATAAGTATAAGAAAGATAACATTCTCAAGAGATTTAACCATTGTGAGTTATTGTGAGTACTCTAATATACTGTAAACCTTTATGTTTCGTGTCGCGGTATGGATTATTTTTAATATTATTGTTTTGTAGGCATAATGCTGAAACTTTTTTGTAGGCTGGAATATTTTTTTCCTAATTTACTGTGTTGTTGTTTTGGTGTAATGTAAAAAAGTGTGCCCTCACATTTTGTAAAAACAAAATATACTGATCACAGTTATAAGTGAAACTTTTTTTTCTCATCGGTCAGAGTGCACCTGTTTACGTTTCACCTTCGTCATCCACCAACTTGGATTGACAAGCTCACTACAGAGTTGTTGTGCCTTTTTCTGAAGCTGCTGTTGTGAGTCATACAATATGACACATTTGTCAAGATATAGTATATATAACAGTTTCAGCAGGAATTAAGGCTTCATCGGGACAGAATTTTGTAATGCACCTTTTTCAGATAACAGCAAATACACAGCAATGTAAAATGAAGAAGCACTCACTGGTTTTCAGCTGTTATAACTAATGTGTTTACCTCTCAGCCGTGTCCTGCAGTGGTCTCTATATTATATAAGTCTGTCTAACACTAGTTTGGAAATGCAGTGCCATTCCAGCACAACTTCACAGATATGACACATTGTACATTTGTTCAGTTCAACAAAGCAGTTAAAACAATGCCAAAGTTTACTTTAAAAATGAACAAGTGGATGACTTTCTTTTTTAAAATACTGTAGATCATACAGACCATTCAAGCTACAGGAAGAGATAAAATGTTATATACTGTAGTATATATGAATTGCAAAAATTTAATTAATTTAAACCTAAATAAATAAAAATACTGTAGGAATTTAATGTAATTACAGTGTTTTTGAATGATACTGTAGTAAAGTACTTGAATAAATCTGTTTTATTACTATAGTAATATGAACAAATTACTTAATACTGTACCCAAAACATTCTACATTATGCTACAATACACAACAGTTTATTGTAGTACAATGTGTAGCCTACTACAGTAAATATGATCAGTTCACTAAATGTAATATTACAGCACGCTGGAGCATTCATTTGCAAAAAGTTGTGAATACTCTACTATATTATAATATACTATAAAATACTATACTATACAGTATAATATAATTTTTACTATATATCTTTGGCTCAAAAATGCTGTTGTGTTTATGATAAATTACCAATGCTTATTCATGTAAAGCTATGCGGTTTGGAATTCTATTTAAATTGCATTTCTAAAATGAAAACTGATTAAACTGTCTGACTGTAATGTAAACCAGT
>CAIGQZ010001336.1:4432117-4455555 GCA_903798205.1 Danio tinwini | reverse complement strand
TAAACAATATAGGGAGTGTGTCACAAGTTGTCACTGAATGAATGTGTAAATATATAAAACCAACTTTATTAACTTACACTTTCACGTTTCATTCTTAGCATTGTGTCCGCAGATTAATTAACCATGTTTAACTGTTTTGCCGAAATCATTGCTGCAATCAAAAACGAGTAATGTATATGATTCAGCATAGCGTGAACTTACCTGATATAACATGAGAACTGCAGAGTCGAGCATTTTTAATTAAGTCGTCACTTCTTTCAGCTCAATTTTAGCCAAAGACGTCCGCACACGGCATTGAAAGCAGTGTGCTGTATGGTAAAAGTTAAGTTTTCTATTTCGAATTTGGCATCGTACCGCAAAACACAACACGTTTGCTATTGCAGCCAGTCTTTTTTTTGCATCTGGGGACCCGTGTGACGTCATGTGTGACGTAGGTTGGTAATTCGTCTATACAGCTTAAAGTGACATTTAAAGGCTTAACTAGGTTAATTAGGTTAACTAGGCAGCATGGGCAATTAGGCAAGTTATTGTATATTGATGGTTTGTTCTGTAGACTATCGAAAAAAAATTGCTTAAAGGGGCTAATAATTTTGACCTTAAAATGATTCATAAAAAATTTTAAACTGCTTTTGTTCTAGCCGAAATAAAACAAATAAGACTTTCTCCAGAAGAAAAAAAATATTATCAGACATGCTGTGAAAATTTCCTTGCTCTGTTAAACATCATTTTATATTTGGGAAATATTTAAAAAAGAAAAAATCAAATGGGAGCTAATAATTCTGACTTCAACTGTATATATTCAAATTCATACACTCGCCAGCCACTTGGTTCAACTGTACAACTTCTCGTTAATGCAAATTAGAAGAAAGGTGATTTAAGTGACTTTGAACATGGCATGGTTGTTAGTGCCAGACGTGCTGGTCTGAGTATTTCAGAAACTGCTGATCAACTGGGATTTTCACACGTAACCAGCTCTAGGCTTCACAGAAAATGGTCAGATAAAGAGAAAATACCCAGTGAGTGCAGTTATGTGGGCACAAATGCCTTGTTGATGCCAGAGGTCAAAGGAGAATAGCCAGACTGATTTGAACTGATAGAAAGACAACAGTAACTCAAATAACCACTCGTTACAACTGAGCTGTGCAGAAGAGCATCTCTGAATGCACAACACGTCCAACCTTGAGGCAGATGGGCTACAGCAGCAGAAGACCACTCCGGGTACCACTTCTGTCAGCTAAGAACAGGAAACAGAGGCTACAATTCGCACAGGCTCACTAAAATTGGACAATAGAAGATTGAAAAAATGTTGCCTGGTCTGATAAGTATCACTTTTTGCTTTGACATTCGAATGGTAGGGTCAGAATTTGGCATCAACAACATGAAAGCATGGATCTATCCTGCCTTGTATCAACAGTTCAGGCTGGTGGTGGTGGTGTAATGGTGTGGGGGATATGTTTTGGCACACCTTGGGTCCATTAGCACCAATTGAGCATCGTGTCAACGCCACAGCCTACCTGAGTATTGTTGCTGACCATGTCCATTCCTTTATGACCACAGTGTACCCATCTTCTGATGGCTAGTTTCAGCAGGATAACACGCAATGTCATAAAACCCAAATAATCTCAGACTGGTTTCTTGAACATGACAATGAGTTCAGTGTACTCAAATGGCCTCCACAGTCACCAGAGCTCAATCCAATAGAGCACTTTTGAAATGTGGTGGAACAGGAGATTTGCATCATGGATGTGCAGCCGATAAATCTGAAATATGATTGTACAACATATCACTCAGTAACCAAAGTAAGAATCTATAATTCAGAATCACAAATGTAAAAAAACATACTCAAGTTACATTAGGCATCTAACAAAATGAATAGCAATTACAAAACACATTGAAGCACATGGCGCAGCACACACTGCACAAAAAAGACAAAGACATGAGAGTGAGAAAACAAAATAATATACCCAAAACACATGTGGAACGTAACTTGCCTAGTGTTTGTGTGAGTGCGTCTGTGTATGTACTCTTTTGCTGGTTTACAAGGACAGTTTTTTAGTATAATAACATGTGTTGTACTCTATTACAGTGGTTTACGAGGACAAGCCTGATGTCCTTGTAATTCAAAATGCTTTTGACATTCATATTTGCCAAAGGCTTGGGTTTAGGGGTAAGGCCATAAAATAAGCTTTTTTACTGTATAAATTACATTGTGCTTATGAAAAGTGTAAATCACCAATACCAATGTGTGTGTGCGTTTGTGCATGCACCTGAAAAAGGACTGCAAGCTAAATTAAATGACTAACTGTCCAGCTCCACTTTATTCTAAATGCAGCACTATATTGTTCATCTGTTCATCGATTTTCCAAACTGCTTGTCTTATGTATGGTTGTGGGGATACTGGAGCATATCCAGTCTCTCGAGCTGATAGACAGATGGCCAGTCCATCACTTTTATAGTTCTGTACTCAATATGTGTAAATAATAAAAAAAAAACGGTAGTAAAACCTATGCTGCACTCTATTCCAAGTTTTTGAAGCCCTCTGATTGCTTTTTCTGAAGGAAAAAGTCACTCTAAACTCCTTGGTGAGTGTACAAAACTGGTCTGAATGATTCATTCACAAAATTAAATGTATCTGTTTTTTGAATGAATTAAAGATTCTGTCTCCAGCCGTTACCAGCTCACTGAAGGGGAAGAAGGTGAATCCAGGCCCATTGTGGATACGTACCCAGGTCTACATTACATTTCTGGAGACTGGGAAATATGTACCTATGTTATGTCTGACTGCATTATGGGCAATATGGGATGATGTGACACCACTGACAGCTTTGTTTCCTTTACGCCCTAGCGCTGACAGCTTACCTCCGTTAAGATGGCTTTTCCAGTGTAACCAGTTTGCTCAGTGGCTCACCACGTACGCCAATGGACTTGGGATGGGGAGCGGAATGGACCACAATGACTAGGGTTTGACATACCTTATTAACCTTCATTATACTGAAGAAGTGGCATGAAGGTGAGTAAATTGTGATATTTGGTGAAATTGGAAAAAAAAAACAAGCAATTACCAAATCAAAAGTTTGAATAATGTGTTTAAAGTTTTGCAACCAGAGTATCCGTGCATGAAAGAAAGTAAATCACCTTGGTTTGTACAAACAGGACAAAATCACTTAAAATCACAGATCAGGCTACAAAAATAGGATTGAAAAAATATATCTGTCAATTAATCAATAGTTTGAATAGTCTCCAGGGAATTGCAGCAGACACAAGCCAGGATTGATGAAAATATTTGCATTTAAAGGTCACAATGAATAATCAACTAAAATATATATGCGGTGGTATTTGAGAATTGTTTTAATAGAGGATCTGGGCTGCATGGGGATGGTCCCCTTGAAATCTCAGCACATGAGCTTCTCACATTTCCACGCATTAGCACATTAGCAGATGATCCGCATGCCATGATTAACGTGATATTTTATCATGTCGCATCTGTGATTAATCTTCAACAGTCACACAATCAATTCTCTCAAGACAGAGGAAATTCAGCAGCTGTAAGCATATGGGGGAAAACTAACTGTGCAGCTTAAATGCAACTTGTTTGTGACAAATCATGCAGCTTAGTGATAGATTATAACACATATTTATACTTCAATAACATCAATGGCATCCTATCTAAATAAAAGAGTCTTAAGAGGAGTTGTTTGGCTTCACATTATTTCAATAATTGAGTCTGCTGACCAAAGGTTTGACTCTACAACTTTTCTGTCTATTTAAATCAATAATCCACACAAACTTTTCTTAAATTTTTTATCTTTTTACATATTTCGTTTAGTGGGAAATGCATATATTCAGAGTAATGGACTTGAACGATGTTGACAAAGAGCTGAAAGGACCAGAATGTTTTTGGGACTTTTTAAATCGGGCTAGATAATAACCACCTACAATAGATTGCCTTAGGAACCATATAGCAGTGCAATAGAAAAACACTCAGAACACCTTGGAAATTGAATGTGGTTTATTGATCCAAATAGACCAGAAAGAGTTGATATATAGACCTGTGCTCAGCACCTTTGGTAAGATAAGGTTCACACCTAAGTCAAATAAATTAGCCCTCAAGTCTCTATAATATTTTGTCCCCAGGTATGGCTTTAATCTATATTCAGTGTTTAGTTCCTTACAATCCAAATATTAAATGATTTTGTCACAATCACCAGCAATCTACAACCAGAAATCACTGGTAAACATAAACATTCACATGAACTACACATCTGCCATGTTCATGGACTACATATGCAGTCATGCCACATACACACACCTGACACAAATCACCAGTGATTGCAAACACAGAGCTGAAACTGCTCACAGACTGATTACATGGACTATAAGTACTGCTCATACACAAACACTGGGGCTGAGTCTTGTCTACTGTTAGTGACACTACAACGTGTTTCCTGGTTTGTTTTCCTGTGTTTTGATCCTTCCCTCATTTATCCGTGAAATCCTGTCTGCTGCCTGCCTTCTGATCATCTGCCTGTTCTCTGACTATGACTCTGGATTGCCCTTGTACATCTGTTTGCTCCTGTGTTGGACATTGCTTGCTTGACCATTCTAATAAACCTGCATTTGGATACGCATCCTGTTGTCAGTGTCACATCCCTGGTTACAGATTTACAGTTAACAATGTACCAACAGATTTAATTATACTATAGCTACTGTACTAAAAAATTGTCAAAACACCATCATAATTGCATAGACACTGTTACCAATTTCCAGTAGAATCTACAGGAACTTACTAGGAACAGTTTGTCATTAACTTACTGTAAATCAGTTGCAGCAAAAATACTGTATTACATTTACAACACCATTTAACTTGCTGTATATGCAAGTACAGTGTTATATACAATACTGTTTGCTGCAGTTACACAGTATGTTACTGTATTTTAAAGATGTATTGTAAAATGACTGTATTTTTTACAGTAAATATGTACATTGTATATGTAACACATACAGTCATTTTACAATGCATCTTTAAAATAAAGTAACATACTGCATAACTGTCCTACAGTAAAATTCTGTTTATATTACAGTTCAGTTTGCCAGTGACTTAATGTAAATCAATTACAGCAAAAACACTGTATTTACATTTACAGCACCATTTGTTGCTGTATATTTATTTACAGTATTGTATATACATACACACTACTGTTTACTGCAGTTATGTCGTATGTTGCTGTATTTTAAAAATGCATTGTAAAATGACTGTATATATTTACTGTAAAATATACAGTCATTTTACAATGCATCTTTAAAATACAGTAACATACTGCACAACTGTCCTACAGTAAAGTTTTGTTCATATTACAATTTGCCAGTAAATTACTGTAAATCAATTACAGCAAAAATACTGTATTCATATTTACAGCACAATTTATGCTGCTGTATACTTATTTACAGTATAGTTTGTTTATTGTAAAATATACAGTAATGTTCACAATGCAACTTTAAACTACAGTAAAATGCTGCAAAACTGTACTATATTATAATAAAATGTATAATAGTTTACAGTAAAATATAGTTTATATTACAATAAAATACTGTGTAATTTGCAAAAAAAAAAAAATGTTTATAGTGTAATCTAATATGTAGAGCAGTCATGTAGAGCAAAGCACTAAACAACTGCCAGAAACACTGAAACAGTGTCACAAAAAAAATTATCCAGTAACCTTTCACAGCATCATAGCAATTTACTGAGAACACATAAGTAATGTTAGCAACACTTAAAACACCTTGTCAACTGCCCATGTGCCAGGCCTTGGAAAGGTGTTTATTAAACAAAAAAAATTAAACATAAACAATGAATCTGGTGTCCTTGTTGTGCCAGGTAATCATAAAGAAGGGGCAGTTTTCTGTAAGGTTTGGTAATGGTGAGGGACCAGCATTACCAATGGGCATTGGCATTGAAGGATCTCTGCTTTGTCAATGCAGCTCAGCTCTTCCCTGGATGAGACCATGAGAGGAGTAGCAGCCTGGCATCAGTTTCTCATCAGATTTCTGAAAGCATGGGAGTTCCTACAAGCTTCCTTTCTTGTCCCACAATGTTATCAGCATAATTGAAGATAGAAACGGGACTAGCCTACTAAGAAAAGGTGCAGCTAAACAGCCTCATTTGTTCAATTTTGCAGGAAAATATCTTATATTTGACCTAGGATCATTTCTTAAAGATGTGTATATTTAATTCAGAGAAATGAACTTATGCACATGAAAAGTATGCCTCTCTTTTAGATGTGAAATCTGTGATTCTTTATTGATCTTGAAATTGTGTGCAGGCAAATTGTTTCAGATCTCCCACCCTACAAATGCCCCCAATTAATATCTTAGCATATAAAAGAGCGCACCAGACAACCTTCAAATCCTTCACTTGAGAAAGGAGAGTGATAAAACCCTCTTAGATTTTCAATCACAAAGATACAATGAAAAGTCTGTACGTTTGTTCAAAACCTGATGTGTTGCTTAGAATCCTTTTTATTTTCATGCCAAAGGCTGGTTTAATAAATCTGAATAATGAACCCACACACAGTGTTAGATCAGATTGGTGGACTTTTAGTAACTCTTTAAAATCCAGATTCTTTAATGGATATTATTCTGTCAGCTTCTCGTTACCCAAAAGTTCACATAATCTTGGATCTAGCCTGTGTATAGAGCAGATGCAGAAAAGTTGTCGTGGTCGTGGTCGAGTCCACAAGACTGATTCCTGCAAAGACATCAGTGACAGACTAATCCAACACAGGCTCTTTGTGGATATCTACCCAGGTTTACATTTTTTGGAGGCTGTAAAATGTGTACCCGGAGCTACGTCTGGCTGCATTTCGTCTGTAAAACGACATGATGCCACCGTATGATGGTACGATGATGCCACCGACAGGTTCTGTTTTTTTTTTCTCCATATAGACATTATATTACGTAGGCTGATGTACTTAGGATGTGTAGCAGATTGAACCACAATGACAAAAGTAAGAGTCCGACAAAGAACGGTTCCAGAAAACAGGTAAACAAAAATAAATAAATAACAGCCTGTAAACATAGTAAAATCATGTGGCTGAGATAGCTTTTCTTTTCTAGATCACATTTGAAAACACTATCAGTTGGGTTTAGGGAAAGGGGTTGGTGGGATCAGTCAGTCAGTCAACAGCAAGCTGGTCATCTGAATTGCATATTGCAGCCTCTGTTGGATTTACGCAAGACGAAGACATGCAAATGGCACATATGAGAGAAATTTAAGATCCTCAAAAATATACACAGTAGCCTCCGGTGGATTTGCCACAACAAAAACTGCAAGCAGACATAGCTCTGGACACATTTTTCATGGTCTCCAAAAGTTTAGACCTGGGTATGTATTCACAATGAGCCTGGGTTGGAAAAAATTCTGCACAGTTCTGCATAGATGCTTTTCCAAATTGGACCTCAGGTGTTACTACTCACATCTCCATTGTCACAGATGTCTCTCTGTGCTCCCTTGCTTTCCCAATGAGGAAACCAGCCTGCATATGCATGTGAAAATCACCAGTCTCACAGGGAAATGGGGCACTCAGTGTTTAACAGCAGTGAGAATGAGCTTTCATTTAATTCATTTACTTCCCATCACATTCCACCAGTTCTGATTTTCACTAGGCCATGCTTCTATTACCGCTCTAGCTGAAAATGAGGATTCAAAAGAACAAGATGCGAGAGGAAGACGAACATTCTGTCACAAGAAAAGCCCTAGTGACCACTCACAATGCTATAAAATTGCTCAAATACCAGGATTATTATAGTTAACGAAAACGATCAATAAAATAAAAACTAGAATTGAAAAAACATTTTTGTTAACTAAATTAAACATAAAAACAAGACTTTAAAAAAAATTGTATTGTTGTACATACAAAACTAAATAAAACCAACTAAAATAATAGCTAAAAAAGTCCTTTGTTTTCGTCTTTGTAAATGTATTTAATAAAGCCTTTTAGAAGTAAATTTATCTGACAGCAGCACAGAGACAGCATTAAATACAGAGACTTAAAATTATAAATTTAACACGTTTGTGCCGCCACGTTTGTGCCATCACGATCACCAGCGATCTAACAACCAGAGATCGCTGGTAAACACTCACATTCACACGAACTACAAATCTGTCGGTTTATGGACTACAGATCCCAGTCATGCAACACACACACTCACCTGCTCCAAGTCACCATTGATTAGACACTTACAGCTGAAGCTGCTTTTGGACTGATTACTGCACTATACAGCACACTAACACACAGGTGTTGCTGAGTCTTGTTATATGTTAAGTGAAATTACAACGTGTTACCTTTGTCTTGCTTTGTCGGGTTTTTGACCCTTGCCTTGTTTTACTGCTGTCTTCTGCCTGCCTTGTGACCATTTGCCTGTTATTTCTACTACAACTCTGGATTTCCCTTATACATCTGTTTGCTACTGTGTTGATCATTGCTTGCCTAACCATCCTGTTAATAAAACCCTGCATTTAGATCCTCACCTCTGTTGTCTGTGTCAAATCCCATGGTTACAGAGCCCAATAATGTTTTTTTTTTTTTCTGTATTAGTGATCGCGATCGCGAAAGAATCATTCTTTTTAACCGGATCTGCTAAGTGAACCAGTTGAACTACTTCACCAAAACAATTTGAGTCTCTTACTTTTAATATGCCTAATGCCCTCCTATGACTCAAAATAAACCAATATATACCGAGTTATTAGAACTGTACACTGAGATCAGATTTGAGAAGCAGTGAATTGAAAATACTGTGCATGCGTGATTCAGCAGATGGTGTACCGAGCACAAACATACATGACAGTCTGCTGTAACTGAACTAAACTTGAACAATTGCAATGCGGGTAAACCTTAAACAAGAGGATCTCGCAAAACGTACATTTATTTCAGAACAGAAAATCATAATGGAATTTAAATAAGTGAATAATGCTTTAGTTGGGTTGCAAAATGTAACTGTAAGAAACATTTTAGATCATAGTGATGTTTTAACTGACTGAAGGTATGATTGCTGATGACATATTTTTAGTATGTTGAGTCCTAACATGGGAGGATCGTCACGTACTGTGTATTTACTGTGTATCTACTGTAACCCTAAGAAGCAGCCTTGCACACATATTGTACTAAGGCCGCTATCATGTGGGCTGTTGTATTTGAATTTGAGGAAGTGGAGATGATGGTAGTGGTAGATGGTCAAGTTCTTGTGTCCTTTGAATACACGTTTACGTTCTTGTGTCCTTTGAATACACGTACTCTCAAAAACAAACTGAATTTGAAAACAAAAAGTCAAACTAATAACCTTGTCATCAACTCTATGCAGAATTTTTTTTCAGCATTCTCGCAACTACCAACTGCACCTCAGCAGCTTGATACGCTTGTTGTTTTTATTTTTATTTTCTTCATTGGCTTAGGCTGTATTCCTCTTATGTAACTCTGTTATCTTAAAATTGGCTAAATCTTAAGTGGGGTAGAATACTCTGGATATTTTCCTCTGGGTTAAATGTCATCAGCTGGCCGAGAACCGGACCTTCCATTTCATGCCATAGATGTCCCATTGTTTATTGTCTAAGAAGAGACCATTTAAAATCTGAATGGCTGCTTGGAAACACTTCAAGAACTCTCTTAATGTGCACAGGGGAAGGGTTTTGTTCTTTCTGAGCAAGAGGGAGAAGGAGAGAGAGATAAGTATACTGGGCTATTCTCAGTAAAGGCACACTCCAAATCAGCCTCTCTCTCACGACGAGACCGAAGCACTTTCCTTGGCACAACAGAGGCAGCCATATGGTTAACGCAGTCCTCAGAGGTAACGCGCTAAAGTGTCCATTGTTTGGGAAAGACAATGCGCTGCCAGTCCTATGCTGTCTTCAAAGAGAAAACCATTGTTGCCCACTGACTCAATGAGCATAAGATTTATTCATGGGTGCTCTTACAGAATAAGTAAAAGAGAAGGTTTGGGCACGTGCTCACGGGAGAGAGGCTGGGTTATAAAGGGAGATTTGCAGGAAGCTAATGAGACTACCAAGGGGCACATTAGTTATTTATTTTCTGAGAGTGTTAGAGAAAGTTGTAAGAGAAGGACAGACCAATTAGCTGCAAGGACCCACACTGCCCCATGTCCTTGTGCTGTGACATAAAGAGGGATTCAGAAAAAGGCTCTGAAATGCAAAACAACCCTTGAGCCAACACACACACACACACACACACACACACACACACACACACACAGAAGGGTTGAAGAGGACAAGGGAGAAAAGAACAGGATGATGTCCATTTTTTTTTTACTGTAGAGCGATGTATGCCAAAGACGTTCTGTTTTTTTTTTTGTTTTTTTTAAGGATATATTGAACATGTTTATTACAATAAATCAATATATACATGTCGACAGCTAGCTCTCTGCAACTCTTACATGGTCACCGGCTGAAGATGACATCTGGTCAGTACCTAGATGGGGGACCACATGGGAAAGCTAGGTTGCTACTGGAAGTGGTGTTAGTGAGACCAATATGGGGTGCTCAATCTGCAGTCTGTGTGGGTCCTACCGCTCCGGTATATTGATGGGTACTCTATTCTGCTCAGTGAGTGCTGTCTTTCGGATGAGATGTTTAACTAAATTCCTGACCCAATTTTTTGTACCCCTACCCCTTTCCTTCCCCTTGGCCCTTGAAGTGTGAAGGGGAAGGGCTTTAAAATGTACCCCTAAGAAATGGGACAGCACTACAAGATCTGCGCATGTCATGATATGTCACCGCAATCTCCTACTACATGTAAGATCGACGACGGCGACTGCTGTAGTTATTCCAGTTGCGTTATTTTTTGGTATTTATCTTCAGGAAATCAGCGAAGGCAACAATATCATGTTATCATAACGATATAATGTGGCAACAAGATTGTTACTGTACTGTGCATTTACACTGTGGCTATATTCAACCATGTAAACAAATGAAAACAACATTAAAATTATACCAGACACTGTAAAAAGCTCAATCCCTGCCACTTTTCTGACAGGGTATTCAAGTGTCATCGAGTGTCAGAATGTTGTTGGACTGCTGTACAGGAGTTATTATTACGGATTATAGATATCAAAGTTTAGCAATTTTTATTTAAGATTTTTTTTATCATTTATCACTTAGTTTCGATTGTGATCCTGAAAAATATCCATATGCCTTCAAGCTAAAGAGAATTAGGACACCCCTTCACATGAACATGCAAAACAGGGGGTAGGGGTAAGGGGAAGGACTAAGGGGTAGAGCTGGGATTGGACATAAAAATCCCAGGATGTCCTTCGAAAAAGAGTAGGGGTTTAACCCCGGCAACCTGGCCAAATTTGCCCACTGGCCTCTGTCCATAACGGCGTCCTAACCATCCCGATATCATAATTGGTTTCAGCACTCTGTCTCCTCTCCACCAATCAACTGGTGTGTGATGTGCGGTCTGGTGCAATATGGCTGTCATCGCGTCATCCAGGTAGATGCTGCACACTGGAATTCAATGCGAGTCCCCCATGATGTGTAAAGCACTTTGAGTGTCCAGGAAAGTGTTATTTTAATGTATGGAATTGTATATATACTGTGTATATATCATTAATTAATTTTCTTTTTCGGCTTAGTCCCTTTATTAATCAGGGGTTGCCATAGCGCAATGAACCACCAAATTATCCAGCGTATGTTTTATGCAGCGGATGCCCTTCCAGCAACAACCCATGATCGGGAAACACCTATACACTCTTGCATTCACACTCATACACTACGGCCAATTTAGCTTATTTAATTCATCTATGGACTGTGTTTAATTCGCCTTTGGACTGTGGGGGAAACCGGAGCACCTAGAGGAAACCCACACAAACACAGGGAGAACATGCAAACTCCACACAAAAATGCCAACTGACCCAGCCGGGGCGCAAACCAGTGACCTTCTTGCTGTTAGTTGATTGTGCTACACACTGCGCCACCGTGACACCCATGTTTATCAATGCTGAAAATCAATTAATGTTTTGTTTTGGTCAGTTTTATACAGGGGTGTCCAAACTCAGAGTTTAGCTCCAACCCTAATCAAACACACCTGAACCATCTAATCAAGCTCTTGTTAGATATAGAAACTTCCTGACAGGTGTGTTGAGGCAAGTTGGAGCTAAACTCAGCAGGACACCGGCCCTCCAGGACTGAGTTTGGACACCCTTGGTTTAATACATCCTTGCTGAATTAAAGCAAAGACTAAACATATACAAGGACAGTTCACATGCATTACTATGAATGGGGTAAATTGTGATGCACAGTATAACCACCATAGCAAAGAAAGTCTCACATTCCAGTCAGATTAGCCAATTGTCAATCTTAATAGCTTTTGGGATGGGTTTGTACATGTTAGCTTGTTTGTTACAGCAATCCCTGTCAATTGGAAACTACTGCAAGCTTGCCCTGCTTTTGACAGGAAAAATGACATGACATCACATCCCATCACATATATTTGCTCCTGGTTTTGTCTGAATTCTTCACGCTTTAGTAACCGTGTCCTCTTGTTACCATTGAAACAGCCATAAGCGAGATTGATGTTGTGAAATACTCATCTCGGCCGCTTGTATCCAAGTTTTTGTTCTTTCGGTCATGAGCTATGGGTGAGAGTAGGAACGTAGATTGACCAGTAAATCGAGAGCTTTGCCTTTTGACTCAGCTCCTTCTTTACCACAACAGACAGTACATGGACCACAATACTTCTGCCGCTGCACCAATCCGCCTGTCAATCTCACGTTCCATCCTTCCCTCACTCATGAACAAAACCCCAAGATACTTGACCTCCACCTGGGGTAAGGACTTTCCTCCAACCTGGAGATGGCAAACCACCTTTTTCTGGTGGAGCACTATGACTTCAGACTTGGAGGTGCTGATTCTCATCTCAGCCGTGTCACACTCGACAGCAAACCGCCCCAGTGCATGCTGAAGGTCCATGTTCTATGAAGCCAACAGAACAACATCGTCTGCTAATAACAGAGATGAAATCCTGGCATCTCCGAACCGGACCCCCTCCAGCCCAAGGCTGTGCTTTGAAATTTTGTACATAAAAATTATGAACAGAATTGGTCCTGCCGGAGTCCAACATGCACTGGAAACAAGTTTGACTTATTGCCGGCAATGCAAACCAGACTCCTACTCTGTTCATACAGGGACGAGACGGAACCTTAACAGAGCACCTCTGACCCCATACACCCAGAGCATCATCCACAGAATGCCACGAGGGACACAGTCAAATGCCTTCTCCAATTCCACAAAACACATGTGGACTGGTTGGGCATACTCCCATGAACCCTCGAGCACCCTGGTGAGTGTATAGAGCTGGTCCAGTGTACCACGGCCTGGACGAAAACCACATTATTCCTCCTGGATCCTAAGTTGATTTGAAATATAAAATTTAACTGCAAGTTCAGAAACCAGTTTTTAAGATTTCACTATTCCCCCATTCATTTAAATAGGACTCGAGTCACGTCCCAAATGGCACACTTAACAGCATAGTATACGTATGAAGTGTCATCCCAAATGAAACACAATTTTTTTTTATTTATTTATTTTTTTAACTAAGCAGGTTCAAACCGTACCAAGTAATATAGTATAACCGGATTCACCATCAGGAGGCGCTATAATCACTCTCGTAGGAGAATTTTGCTGTCACAGTCCAAAATAAATAAAGTAATCCAACATCAGTGCCTAAAAGCTCCACCCCTTCAGCTACGTGAGCAAAGCAGTGGCTGTTGAGTGTGTGAAGTGTTCAACATTACACACTTAATTTTACCGGTTGAATAAGTGCATCATCCGGGTATTCAAAGTACACTTATTCTTTTAGAGTTTTCAGTGTGAGCGCACTACTTACACTATTTATACTACAAAATGCCACAGAATAGTGCATAAGTACGCGATATGGGATGCACCTTGGTATAAACTGTCTGGAGGCATTGCAAATATGGCCGCCTTATGAACGGACCTGAAAGGAACTTTGATTAAAGTGTCAAACAAAAGAAAAAAAAATCATACTCCTTGTGAAGGATTGTGTATATAATTAACAAGATGGACAGAATAATGTGATGATATTTTTCATTAAACATGAATGCTTTATTTTCATTAGGATATAGAGGTCGGGAGTTTGGTGTCGTTTCCAGTAAGATAATTTATTCCGGATATACCGTAACCACTGATATGATGCCAGTTCATTACTCTCCTCCCAATGAACAGTTACACCTCCTGCCAGCCCACTCTGCTGAGGCCCTGGTGCAGGTCTGATCCATTTTCCTACACTTACAGATCAATATCAGCAGAGAGTCAGCAAGCTCATTGTTTACTACTCAGTACTACTCATAAAAACTACAAACAATGGATGCATTTGGGGTCAGTGTGCTCTCTCTGACCACTTATGCAGATTCTAATTGACCGGATGAGCTCCCAGTTGGATTACTTCTACTTTGCATTAAAACTACGCTGGTGATGGGAAAGTTTATACTTTTTCAGTTTGGGAAACACTGCAGGCGTGCTGTCCAATTGTACATATACTTTGTGTGCTCTTGAATTACTGTGGCGATAACAAACCTCAATACTCAAGGGTGCGATAGAGTTAGTTTCAAATGTCTGCACTAGCTGTAAACAACTTGACAGTTTAACAAACTTTAATTATCTCGCTCTGCGTGATTCTATATTTAACCATTGTTTTTTATGACAGTAGTTGAATGGGAAAAAGTGACTATAAAAGATGACAGTTTGCTCTAAGAGCCATTATAGATCATAACCAGGGGGGCTAAAAATTAATATCCTTGAAAATACTACAAAACTAACAGTAAAAAAAGCTAAAGTTTGTCCAGGACATGAGTTAACCAGGGATATTTTGTAGATTAATATTTAAAATGTGATTGAAGTACCTTGAAAAGGCATGTCTATTTGTGAAAAATGTTAATGAATTTGTTATAATAAATCTAACAGAAATATTTTTCATGACAGAACCCAGAAATCACTGCAATTAAGCTTAGTCTGTTACATTGTTTCAAAGCCAATGTTTGTTTGGCTAAAAGTGATTAATGCTAGCTTATGATATATTCACATTTTCTAACGTTGCCATATATGATGGTCAAAAGATCAAACCCCCTCTTTTTTCATGATTTATTTAGTGACTTTTTTGCAAATAAGATTTCTCGTCAAGGTGAAAAGTTGTCTTGTGGAGTAGATGTTATCATGATGGAGCATGAGGGTAAAATTAGCATTGAAGATTGGAAGCAGGATTGAATTTAAACCGCAAATCAAGTGCTTTGCACACACCTGGTAAGGCTGGCCTCTGTGTTGCACATGCCACTCGGTTGGGCGGGCGGGTGTGACGTAACTGCTTTTTTTTTCTCACTGGCCAAAGGCTGCTGCATTATTCATGTCCAAGCAGAGGCTGCAACTATAGCCACTCAAATTAACCATGGAGATTACCACACGATGGAATGTCACTTTCACACAGCTGTTTGACACAATATTCTCTGCATCTACACACATCTCTAAGCGCGCACACACATACTGAACTGCTGGAGACTCAACACACCCGCCTTTATCATTACCAAACACATTTATGCTGTAGCCTACGTAAAAAGCGGACTTTTTTTTTTTTCCTGGTTCAGGTGACCAAATTCCACACAGGGACTGAAAAAAAGCTTTTATATGTGTGATGTAGCACAAGTATTTAAGCATGTTCTTGAGAGAGAGAGAGAGAGAGAGAGAGAGAGAGAGAGAGAGAGCACACCATCCGCCACGTTACCAACATTAAATAATACTGTTGCATACATCACGTGCAGAAATCACGCCATGGACATCAAGTTAAAAAGGCCTAGATTAAAAGAAAATGGCCAAATGAGAAAGTTTTTTGTCATAAACTACAGCAAAACAACTTGTCAAGAAGAAAAAAAAAAAATTAAACCTTGCGAACTGAATAAATACAGAAATGGAGAAAAAAAGAGCGCTTTATTATCAGCTGTTAGACAGCGCCCGCTTGTTTTTTCTGGTCATTGCGCCTTTTGCCGTGTGTTGAGTAATTGCAGTCAATCGTGTACAAGTCACATTTCAAAGATGATAGATTTGACCATCAAGGTCTGCAATGTAAATACTCCGAAATGCTATAGGAGAAAAGCCTGTCAGTAGAGTTTGCTATTTTCTATTTAAATATTAACAAATATTTTGCAGTGTTTGCATGTTCATTGCATAGAATTCAATTTAAACTAATATAAAACTATTGCATACAAAAAAATATGGGAATAATTATGGAAATTGTATACATACAAAATGGAAGTAAATTCATTACAAGTTAATTAAAAAAACACCTAAATTGTTTTGCATTTAGTGATTTTTTTTATTTTAATAAAAATCTATTTTCCATTCATATATTAGCAAAATATTTGAATTCTAAGATTATTCCATTGATATTTATCCACAAACTTACTTTCTCTCCCCGGAGCGTCTGACATCATGTTCCTCACACATAGGAAATGCGTTAGGGCTTCCTCTACTGTAATACACCTACAACATGGATTGTCGTAAAACTCATCGCATGAGAAGCGTTTTCTCTCGTTAACCCCCCCTGCTGCCCCCTCCCCCCCATTATGTGTGCTGCATATGCAACGTCTATAAGTCATGTAAAACAAATAATTGCAAACTGAAATACATATAATTTGATTATATGGTTTGGAATTGGATGTTTTATGATATTACTTAAATTTTTTAAGTTTGAGTTTAATAAAGGATAAAATGCATGAAATTTTAAATTTGACACTTCCTACAGGCAATGGGAAGACTTCTATTTTGCCACTTATAATGGGAAAGGCCATCTTGTTTAGATAAAAGAAATGTAGAAAGAACATTTTTTTTGGTATGTGGATTCATAGCCCACACTCCTATAAAACTCCAGAAGAAGCAGCCCACACTCCTAATCAGCAGGTGGCAGTGATTCACCTAGAAGTTGTATGCCAACCACCAAGAAAAAACAAAAAAAATGAAGAAAAAGGTGGCGGCCATCTTGTTTTGGAGGGAACCTAGCTGACTGCACCAGCTCTCACAGTAGCATAGCTTGTTAGAGTAATGTTTAGTTTGTCCTGGATCTGTTTCTAGATTATTGTTTAGGTTGTTTACCTCATTTAGATCATTTATGGATTACCTGAACACAAATTGTCAAGGGAAGAATGCAAGATTTGATTCCAATACTCGCACTACACTGGTGTTTGGGGAACAAAGAAAGAGTGAACTAGGCCATCCCTCAACCATCATTTGGACTTCTTGATTGATGATTAATCCTTTCATCTGGCCTCGATTTCAGGTAAATGCAGATACTTGTACATGCATCTGATTTCAGCATTTTTTTCTGTATACTCATTTCTCACAGGTATAGAAAATGCTTAAGAATCAAAGTTTGTTACAGAACTTGCTTTCTCAAATTATCATTAAGTCAATGGCAAAATACTACTGGTTTTAAATGAGGTAAGGTTTTATATTTGGACATTTGTTCATTTTTGGACAGTGACAACTTGTGACATTGTCACTATATTGTTTACCACACTACTTTAAATATTCTATACTGTACTGACTGTGAACAATGTTGTGTTTTGATAATCATTGGCTGCTAATATGATTTCCCTATTTAGTATTTAAAAAGAGTACTTTTCTAAAATTATATTATTAAGGAGAAAGTTTGAACGTGTTAATTTTACCTCAATCAGGTTTTGTTGAGGAAACCAGGGTTGGACTTTAAAACGTTAAAGAAACATTAAAAAATGTTAGTAAATACAATTAATCATTTTTTGTTCAGTGTAAAGTAATGGGTCAAATGTGGACAAACCTAACTGTTGGGTTAAATAGTGTAATTTTAGTTTAACGGAAATTACCCCAAAGTTGGATTTGCCACCTTTTACAGCAGCCCAGCAATTTTTAGAGTGTCAATTCAATTCCTTTTTTTTACCACTAAGCCTAATCTGGCAAAATAGACCCATATATTTAGATGTGGACAGAACCACAGGTGCAAAACACTAATTGTTTTTGTTTAAATTCAGCCCATATAAATTGTTTGCAACCACTTTCTTCAAAAAATGTAGTTAATTCAAGTATGGACAAACCTAACTGGGTTAAATAATGTTGTTTAAATTTAATTTAAATGACCCTAAAGTTGGGTTTGTCCAACTTTGACCTAACACAGCCGACCAAATTTTAGAGTGTCATTCATTTCGTTATTATTATTATTATTATTATTATTATTATTATTATTATGTTTTTATTATTATTACCACTAAACCTAATCTGGCCTAATAGAGCCATAGTTAGATGTGGACAAAATCCACAGAATCCAGAGCAGGTTATCTTCAGAGAGTAAGTTGCTATGGCTATTTAACATACCCCAAAGGTAACCTCCGTTTTTGAAACCAAAGCTGAGGTTATCCACTTATTTCCTCTTAAACTTACCCTGGTTATGTCACATAACCTGCTTTCTGGATCATACTCCTGGTTGTGTTGAGGGAACCAGCGTTGGACTAAAAAAAAACTAAGTTATCGTACACTGAAAATTATTTTATTTATTTATTATTATTATTATTTTTAAGCAACTGGTTGCAAACAATTTATAAGGACAAACAAATTCAGCCCATTTAAATTGTATGCAATCAGATATCTAAAAAAAATTTAAAATAAAATCAGTGTAACATAATGTAACTGTTGGGTTAAATAGTTCACCTTTGACCTAACATTGGTTTACGACAGCAATTTTAAGAGTATCTTTTTTTTTTACCACTAAACCTAATCTGACATAATGGACCTATATATTTAGATGTGGATATAACTTTATGGTTTTATATTTGCACATTCAGACATTTTCCTTAATAATATATTTTCAGAAAACCATTAGTTGCAATTTCTAAATAGGGAAATCATGTTAGCACCTAATGACTATCAAAGTACAACATTGTTCACAGTCAGCTAAATAGTGCTAATTGTGTTTGGAATTAATACTCTCATGTTATTTTAAACTGAATATTCAAAATAGTGTGGTTAACAATATAGGGAACATACTGCTAATTGTCACTGTTCAAAACTAAATGAATGAATGTAAAACCAACTTTACCTCAGTTATAGAACCAGACTTGACAGGTGCTGTCGTTTTGAAACGCCAGAACTAAATTCAAACACAGTGTTTATTCAGGCTCGTTTTCTTTTGTGGTTGTCCAGAAATAAAAACGGACTGGTGGTGATGGATAGTGGATGTTTTATGGTGATGTGGTATGTGTGATGGATGCAGAAGGCTTTAGATTAGCTCTGATCTATTTATCACCTGTGGAGGCGATTCTCATTTTCATACAACACCTGAGACTCGTGCGCACACCTGCAATCTGGACCGGGCGTTTGTTTAGCGCACCCACACACACATTCTAATGAACAGATCAAAGCGAGTGCTGAACCCTGAACCCCGCTGACTCATTTTCTGGCGTCTGGCGGGAAAAACAGCCATCCTCGCTGAACGAGAAGTGGCGCGCTCTTCATCTCTTAAATGTCACCCAGCGCATAGGCTAATTCAGTCACACCTCTCCCAAACATCGAAACAAGCGAGGCCTCGTCTGGAGAAGCAGACAGAAACAGAGAGCGAGATCTCAAACCTGATTAAAATTATACTCCGCCAACACAAGTCTGGGTAAACATGGTGATTTGCGCAGAGAGTGATAGGCTGTCTTTAGTAATTGTGCGCTTTGCTTTGATGTTCAGAGTCAGTTTTATTATCTTCTCGGCTGCCGCATAAAGGAGGATGACAGGAAGTAAAAAGGACTGTTTTATCAAACATTAACGAAGGCATATTCCATCACAGAAAGGTAATAAAATTGTCTTGTATGGCTGCGTTGACTCTCTAAGCTAATTCAGATTTATTTTATTTTTTTAAACTGACATCTGGCACAGATCTGATCTTGTTGTTTGTTTATGGAAAACCACATATATGCTTATCAATCATATTTTGAGCTCTTTATGATATACGTCTTCTACTTTACATAGGTAATTCTCTTCACTTTTTGATGTGTACTATCACACCGGTGTGATTGGAATGTTTAAGAATCATATCAGCTGCTAAATTCAAATCTGCATTCCTGCGATGCTGAGCTATGGAAAGTTGCGTATGCCACTTGTCATAAATCACAATGTATCAGTGTTTTCAAACAACTTATGTTTATTTCAGCCTACAGACATTTAAAAACTAAACTTTTATAGGCAACACTTTACAATAATGCTCTATTAGTTAATGTTAAAGAGGTGGTCCACTGCGATATTATATTTTAAACTTCATTTAAATATTTTAAAAGTTCATGTGTAGTGCAGCTAAGTGTAATGTTGGTGCGGTGGATGGCGGAGAGGTGTCGCAGATGAAAGTGAGCGGGGTGGTGGTGTCGCGGACGATAGTGAAGAGGGTAGTGGAGTCACGGAAGAAATCGAAAGTGAACAGCGGACGGGGGAGAAGGCCGGTTAAGGAGGGGGATTGGTAAAGTGAGGTGCCGGATCAGATTTCAGAGGTGCCGGATCTGGATACGGTGTGCTCCGGCAAAAATTAAGCCCTGAATATAATACATGGTAGAGCTGGGGTTTTTTATTAGCTTTTTTTTGTTGTTTTTAGATATACACAGAACAAAAATACAAACACAACATAAAATGCCTGACACAAAACATAACTGCCTGTATAAGAACATACATATGGTCAAATCCATAAGCTATTATGTTACAAATAGTACAATATAGCGGGAAGAGAGAGAGAGACTTGAATGAATGAATGTCCATACAAACATCATGTCATTCCAAGTTTCAAAATGTTGCATAAAGCACAATTTATATTGTCCAGATATGGTGACCAAGTACGAATAAATGTATCAGTTGAGGAGTGGCTAAGCCATGTTAAGAATTCCAGGGGTATAGTCTCTTGAATTATTGAATGCCATCCTTTCATGGAAGGGGGCTTATCATTGATCCATGACATCAAAATGTTATTCCTGGCAGCAAAAGTTAACAGGCAAAACAGTTGTTGCTCATACTTATTCTTAATTAGTTTGCAAGGAAAACCCAGGAGAAGGGACAGGGGGTCTATATCAATGTCCAGATCAAGAATGTTGTTTATTTGGGCTACAATTCTGCACCAATAGGCCTGAATCACTTGGCAGTCCCAAATGCAATGAATTTACACCCCTATGTTTGATTTGCATTTAAAGCATAGAGGTGAGTGAGTTGCATTAAATTTATGTCTTAATTGAGGTGTGAATTCTATGAAGGATCCTGAGTTGAATGGCTTTGGCCCTATTGCAAACTGAAAGTTTATTAGCTAAAGACCAAACCATTTCCCATTCTTCTTCCAAAATATCCACTCCAAGTTCTTTTCCCTAAATTGATTTGAGATAAGAATTACTAATGGTGTTATACATGGAGAGAGCCCTATAGAAAAAAAGAAATCAGCTTTTGTTAAGGAGGATTTAATAGAATTTTCTCAATTACTGAACGATTATTCTAACAATTAAGTGTAGTAAGTGTGGTGTTCTTAAATATGTAGTCTCTAATTTGCAGGAATATGAAGAAATGTTGTCTTGGCAAATTAAAATTTTTGAAACTATAGTTTCAAAAGGCAATAAGTTTCCCTCCTCAAAGAGATTATCCATTGTACATATACCACAAGCTGGCCAAAGATTGAAGCCATGATCTAAAGTACTTGGTAAGAACTCTGGGTTATTCAAAATTGGTAGAAGAGGAGAGGTTGTATCAATCCTATCCTCCAATCTTTGAATGAAACGCCAAGCCTTAAGAATATTACGTACTCGGGGACTGTGGTATAGTGTTCTTTTCAATTTGGGATTGAGAACAAATAATAATTTTTTTAAAGGGTATTTAGACTGAGAGGATTCAAGATCAAGCCAAACTGAGTTTTGGATCCTCATTTAGCTATTCTACAATGAAACGTAATTGACAAGCCAGCTGGAACAGTCTAAGGTTTGAAAGATCCAAGCCACCCTTTGTCCCAGGAAGCTGGAGTTTAGATAATTTCAGCCTGGGTTTTCGTTTGCTCCAAATAAAAGAACAACCACCCATTTAGTACTTTTATGACCTTGTTAGACAATAAAATATGAATCATTTGCATTGGATATAATAGCAGAGGCAGGACATTAATTTTTATTAAAGCCACCCGCCCCAACCAAAGAGCTGAAGATCTTTGCCCGAACCTGGCAGGACCCGGTGGGTTCGGGTTTAACTTCTATCATTTTAGACTGGGCCGGGCTCGGCTTTCGCAGTAAAAGAAGAGTCATGTGATGCATTTTGATTAGCGTGAGAAAGTAATCAAATAGTTTGTTACAACATTTAAATCCATCCCTTCAAAGGTAAATCAAATGATGACGGAGAAGTAAAAAAGAGTGAATTTTGCCTAACTTTTATGGCCTGATTACAGCTGTAATACATGGCACCTCAGAGAGTAAAGACATAATGGGCTTACACTTGTACTACATGATGACGTCACGGATATACAAATTAGTGTGTCAGGTCATCTGGCAACATTTAGCTCCTTTTCAGGCAGGCTTTAGTTACTTTTCATTGGAAATAGTTGGCAACACTGTTTCTAACATGAACAATACTGTACATTTATTACGGTATTCATGTTAGTTTACAGTTGTATTTTCCTTAACCAATGTTAACTCACGGTTCATTAACTGATGTTAACAGGTATGAAATTTGATTTTAATAATGCATCATTAAATGTGGAACTATGATTAATAAATGCTGTACATGTATTGCTCATTATTAGTTCAGAATCAGAATCAGAATCAGTTTTATTGCTAAGTGTGCTTCACACACACAAGGAATTTGTTTTGGCAACAGAAGCTTCCAGTGTACATTAAGTGACAGTGACAACACAAAATTAAATACAAGAAAAGAAAAGGCAATAAACATTAAACAGAGATGCAGTTAGTCAAAAAGATCTGGATGTTGAGTTGTATGTACAGATATGTTGTAAATATACTGGTTATAAGGTGCTGTGTACAAGTGCGTATGAGAAAGTATTGCACGTTGATTGCACAGTAGGGGAATATTTAACTGTTCATGAGGTAGATGGTCTGAAACTTTTCCTGTGTCTGGATGTTTTTGTGCTTGGTGCTCTGTAGCGCCGACCAGACGGTAACAGTCCGAACAGGTGTGCTGGGTGTGAGTCGTCCAGAGTGATTTTACGAGCCCTTTTACTCACTCTGGAAGAGTACAGTTCTTGAAGTGTAGAAAGGGTAGTGCCAGTGATTCGTTCAGCAGTCCGGACTATTTGCTGTAGTCTACGGAGGTCGGTTTTGGCAGCTGAGCTGAACCAGACAGTGATTGAAGTGCAGAGGATGGATTGGATGACAGCTGAGTAGAACTG
>CAIGQZ010001336.1:4383033-4397024 GCA_903798205.1 Danio tinwini | reverse complement strand
TCGTTCTGTTGTTCCATCCATCCGTCTATCGTTCTGTTGTTTCATCTGTCCATCCGTTCATCTATCATTGTTGTTCCATCCATCCAACTATGCATTCCACCATCCTCCCATACACCCATCCGTCCGTCCGTCCGACCGACCGACCGACCGACCCACCATCCCACCATCCAACCATCCGACCGTCTGTCCATCAATACATCCCTCCATCCATTCTGACGTTACTTACATCTGTCCATCCGTTCATCCGTCCTTTTATTTTGAATTAGCTCAAATACTGTACATTTCAGATTGAGGTATTGAACTGTAATTTATGTAGCATTCTAGATCAAATTCTAAATGGCACAAATCATAATTTAAAAAATGTACAAAAATACACTTAACTAACAGAAAAATCCCCACCACTGTGATTTATTGCCTGAGCATCACGTGATGTGACTCAGCAAAGCTAAAATCTAACGCTTTGGCATTCAGTCGCAGCACTTCCCGTGTGGTTCTGTATAATTGCAGAGCAAATGGCATGTGTCTAATGAGAATTAGTCATCGGGTTCATTTGGAAAAGCAAAAATTTGAACATTAAAAGAGAAATTAATCTGAAACAGCCATTTATCAGTGTGACAGGCTTAAATACAGACTCCTGCACAGCTCTCAATGCAAGTGCGAAAAAAATAAAATAAAAATGACATGCACAAAAGCCCCTCCAGCTTCAGGGTGGGCGTTCTTGATGCGAGCTAAGGATGTGGGTTTTAAGTGCTGGAGGTTGTATTGGGGAAAGCAGTGGTCAGCCAGGCTTGACGGAGGCTGATATGACCGCTCTGTGGTGTCGAGGGGCTGCTGAGAGCATCTATCTTGTGACGGCACGCGGTTAATGCCAGAAGAAGATTGATGCTCTTTCCCTCTGGACTTATAAATCTCTTCCGAAAGTTTGAAATTTTTAGAAATTACAGCTGAATTATAACAAATAACTCAGCCATGGCGTGCGGCTCTGTGTGTAATGGCGCTGTGATGCTTCGATGCTGCCGAGATGCGTGGATGTGGGCGTTTAGTGTACACTTTGCACATGAGTGGTTCTGTTTATGTAAATACAAACACTGTTTCTCTGCTGTACGCAATGAGTTTTCAATCACACACTGAACTGCACAGCCTACATAACGCTGTAGTCATCACTGTCTGACTTCTAGTACAAAGTGACATTCAGTATGCTAAAGTATGCAGCATGTAGCTCAAGGACATGATGGTTCCGTTCAGACAGACACTTTTCTCTCTTTTTTTTCTTTCTTAGTCTTTTTTTTGTCTCAAATCCATGCTTTTTGGTAGCCTTAAAGTTTTTTTTAAAGCATAATATAATATAATATAATATAATATAATGTAATGTAATGTAATGTAATGTAATATAATATAATTCTGTCTATTGTTCTGTTCCATCCATCAATCTGTGTTTGTCTATCGTTCTGTCCAACCATCATTGTTGTTCTATCCATCCATCTTTGTCTATCGTTTTGTCTATTGTTCTGTTGTTCCTTCTATCCATCCATCCATTCATCCATCCATCCATCTTTCTGTCTATCGTTCTGTTGTTCCATCCATCCATCCTTCTGGCTATTGTTAAGTTGTTCCATCAATCCATCCATCCATCCATCCATCCATCCATCCTTCTGTCTGTTGTTCCATCCATCTATCTGTAAATCGCTCTGTTGTTCCATCTATCCATCCATTCTTCGGTCTAACATTCTATTGTTCCAACCATCTATAGTTCTATTGTTCCATTCATCCATCCTTCTGTCTATTTTTCTGTTCCATCAATCTATCCTTCTGTCTATCGTTCTGTTGTTCCATCTATCCCTCCATTCTTCTGTCTATTGTTCTGTTCCATCCATCCATCCACCGTCTATCATTATATTGTTCCATCCATCCACCCATCTATCATTCTATTGTTCCATCCATCTTTCTGTCTATCATTATGTTGTTCCATCCATCCATCTATCATTCTATACATCATTCTGTCTATTTTTCTGTTGTTCCATTCATCCTTCTGTCTATTGTTCTGTTGCCCATCTATCCACCAGTCTATCATTCCATTGTTCCTTCCATCCATCCATCCATTCATCCATCATTCTGTTGTTCCATCCGCCTATAGTTCCATCCATCCTTCCGTCTATTGTTCTGTTGTTCCATCCATCTTTGTCTATTGATCTGATGCTCCATCCATCCTTCTGTCTATCGTTCTGTTGTGCCATCCATCCCGCCATCCTTCCATCTGTTGTTCCATCCATCCATCCTTCTGTCTATCGATTTGTTGTTCCATCCTTCTGTCTATCATTCTGTTGTTCCATCCATCCATCCATCCATCCATCCATCTGTCCTTGTCTATTGTTCTGTTGTTCCATCCATCTTTGTCTATCATTCAGTTGTTCCTTCTATTCATTCAACCTTCTGTCTATTGTTCTGATGTTCCATCCCTCCGTGTTTGTCTATCGTTCTGTCCAACCATCATTGCCTATCATTGTTGTTCTATCCATCCATCTTTGTCTATTGTTCAATGTCCAACCATCGTTCTGTCTATCGTTCTGTTGTTCCTTGTATCCATCGATCCATCCATCCATCCGTCCATCCTTCTGTCTATCGTTCTGTTCCATCCATCCTTCTGGCTATCGTTAAGTTGTTCCATCCATCCATCCATCCATCCATCCTTCTGTCTGTTGTTCCATCAATCTATCTGTATATCGCTTTGTTGTTCCATCTATCCATCCATTCTTCGGTCTAACATTCTGTTGTTACATCCATCTATCGTTCTACTGTTCCATCCATCCATCTTTGTCTATTTTTCTTTTCCATCAATCCATCCTTCTGTCTATCGTTCTGTTGTTCCATCTATCCCTCCATTCTTCTGTCTATTGTTCTGTTGTTCCATCCATCCTTCTGTCTATTGTTCTGTTCCATCCATCCTTCTGTCTATTGTTCTGTTGTTCCATCCATCCTTCTGTCTATTGTTCTGTTCCATCCATCCACCGTCTATCATTCTATTGTTCCATCCATCCATCCATCCATTTATACATACATCCATCTATCTATCATTCTGTTGTTCCATCCATCATTCCATCCATCCTTCTGTCTATCATTCTGTTGTTCCATCTATTCACCCATCTATCATTCTATTGTTCCATCCATCCACCCATCTATCATTCTATAGTTCCATCCATCCATCCATCCATCCATCCATCCATCCATCCATCCATCCGTTGTTCCATCCATCTGTCTATCGTTCCATGCATCCTTCTGTATATTGTTCTGTTGTTCCATCCATCCTTCTGTATATTGTTCTGTTGTTCCATCCATCCTTCTGTCTATCGCTCTGTTGTTCCATCCATCTTTCTGTCTATCGCTCTGTTGTTCCATCCATCCCACCATCCTTCCGCCTGTTGTTCCACCCATCCTTCTGTCTATTGTTTTGTTGTTCCCTCCATCCTCCTGTCTATCGTTTTGTTGTTCCCTCCATCCTCCTGTCTGTCGTTTTGTTGTTCCTTCCATCCATCCATCCTTCTGTCTATTGTTCTCTTGTTCTGTTGTTCTTTCGATCCTTCCTGTTCCTGTTCTGTTCCATCTATCCATCCTCCCGTCCGTCCGTCCGTCCCCTTTCCATAAGGAATAGAAAGTTTGAAACTACTTTTTGTAATCTATATTCTTTCTTTCTTCCTTTCTTTCTTTTTTCTTTCTTTCTTTCTTTCTTTCTTTCTTTCTTTCTTTCTTTCTTTTTCTTTCTTTCTTTCTTTCTCTCTCTCTTTCTTTCTCTCTTTCTTTCTTTCTCTCTTTCTTTCTTTCTTTCTTTCTCTCTTTCTTTCTTTCTTTCTCTCTTTCTTTCTTTCTCTCTTTCTTTCTTTCTTTCTCTCTTTCTTTCTTTCTCTCTTTCTTTCTTTCTCTCTCTCTTTCTTTCTTTCTCTCTTTCTTTCTTTCTTTCTTTCTTTCTCTCTCTCTCTCTCTCTTTCTTTCTTTCTCTCTCTCTCTCTCTCTCTCTCTCTTTCTCTCTCTCTTTCTCTCTCTCTTTCTTTCTTTCTTTCTTTCTCTCTCTCTTTCTTTCTTTCTCTCTCTTTCTTTCTTTCTTTCTTTCTTTCTTTCTTTCTTTCTTTCTTTCTTTCTCCATCCACCCAATAACTTAGGTATAGAAACTGTGAAACTACTTTATCAAATGTTTTGGAATTTATATTACATTTCTACCAATTTATCCATACATTAACTTTTAACAAGGCACAGTATATAAACTTTGAAACTACTTTGTCAAACTGTTTTGGATTTCATATTACAATTACATGCCTTTCCTTCCTTCTTACTTCATTCATCCATCCATCCACTTTTTATAACGTATAGAAACTTTAAAACTACTTTATAAAACTTTTTGGAATGTAAATAATTTTTGTATGCTTTATTTCCTTTTCCTTTCTTTTTGCTTTTTTCATCCATCCAGTCCTCCATCCATCTATCCGTCCATCCAATATAATGTAATATCTCCCCTTTCATTATGTACATTATCATATAACGATGACTATATGACATATGACATATGACTATAAAATGTGCAGAGATTGGTTATATATTGTTATTGTTAATATTCATATATAATAACATATATTCAAAAATAATAACATATTATCATGTTATTGACATATTCAGTAAACAAATTCTCCATTTGACATATTTTGGGACTGTTTTGTATGTAAACAAATCAACATTTTTTTTTCAAGTCAGTATAGGGGAGAGCGGGGATGAAAGTAACATTTTTCAGAAACTATTTTTTAAAGAATGTTTTTAGTAGAAATATATTTTTGCTGTGGTTACTAACTCACAACAGTGGTCGATTAAAATCAGGTGTTATTTTGTATCAATGTAGAACAACTCCAGTATAACTTTCATTCATTTTCTTTTTGGCTTAGCCCCTTTATTAATCTGGGGTTGCCACAGCGGAATGAACCACCAACTTATCCAGCATATGTTTTACGCAACGGATGTCCTTCCAGCCACAACCCAACACTGGGAAACACCCACACACTCTTGCATTCACACACAAACACTATGGCCAATTTAGCTTATTCAATTCACCTAAACCTCATGTCTTTGGACTGTGGAGGAAACCCAATCAAACACAGGGAGAACATGCAAACTCCACACAGAAATGCCAACTGACCCAGCCGAGGCTCTAACCAGTGGCTTTCTTGCTGTGAGGTGATTGTGCTACCCACTGCGCCACCAGGACGCCTCATTATGACTTCACTTAAACAAAAGTTGCACATTGTTATTTTTGACCCTCAGCAGGGATGAAAGTAACACATTGGTGGGTCAAAAGTAACACAACATTTGCTAGATTTACTGCCTTAACCTTGTTTTTTTAAAACATATCTGATTATGACTTTGTTAATGTTCACTGCAAACATATTTTGTCCTTTATTCTTGCTGCATTTACATTTTACATTTCACTTCAATCAAATGTTGCAATCCACCAATGTAAAATGTTAACATTTTCTACAATTTTTGAATATTTTATTTATTATCATTGGAAATTTGCATATTTTTTAGAACATCTGAATCCAAATACTGCAAACTCTGTGGAAGGGAAAACTAAGGTATGGCTATTAGCATTGGGAAATAAATTACAGTCTTTCATCCCCACAGGAACTCTTGCCATTTAAACCTGATTTACTTTTAAACTGAAAAACTCAATCCAGTCCAGACGTTTCAATCCAGTCCAGACGTTTCAAACTCAAGGATGTGTTATTGCACTAAATAACCTGTAGATTGATCATTAGTGTGACACATGAAAAGAGAAACACTCTTGTAATAAGAGAAACTGGTAATAAGGAAAAAAGAACCGCTACAATAATTTACTTTCTACACGGTCCTAAAATCAGGTGATATTCAGCAGCTCCATCAATGCTTGCATGCTAAACTTTACTATACTTTTGTCCCATGTTACTTTTGTCCCCACTCTTCCATACGTATTGAAGCCTATAATCAGGGCCGGATTAATCAATAGGCATTATGGGCACAGGCCCAGGGGCCCGTGCGCACTTGGAGCCCCTGCGAGGGGGCAAAATGCCTATTTTGGAGCGTCTATTTAGGCTAAGAGCAAATAGTGCACCTCGTTGGAATAAGCTAGTTGAGTGATTTACGCCCATCACAGTTCGATTGACAGAGACAACATACTGTAAGTAATGAGGGCAGCAGACATTAGCGTGAGTGGCGTAGGTCGTAAAGCATATGGCAACATGATTTGACTTGATCGATGATGAACCTGGTTTAAATCCAGCGTCTGATGAACATTATTCTTTTTTTCCCCACTACATATAATAATTTGCCTACTCTTCATCACGAGGAAGACAAGTAGGAATCATTAATAAGTGTGTGTATTGGAGGACTCAGATTCATAGAACTGGATTGGAGAGGTGTTATATCCAAATCACATGCATCATAAGTTTGTAGAAGTTAAACATTAAAAATACGCTTAAAACTCTCATATCTTTTGATACTGCCCAAAACTGCAGCAATTCTGGAATGATTTCTATAAGGTACTAGGAGACATATTTTGCATTGATATTCCATTCGATCCAACTGTGGCAGTTCTGGGTATGGTGCCTGAGATCATGGGGGGAAAAAAAGTATTTATTTACTTCAAATACTGCTCTCTGCAGCACTAAAATGTATTACGTCTAACTGGCTCAGATCAGACCCACCTACGTATGAACAATGAATAAAAACAAAATTGAAAAATTTACAAAATGGAAAGAATAACTTATTGCCTTAGACTCCAGAGTAATATATTTGAAGCAAGATGGAACCCAATTCTAACAATTATACATGTCTAACTTTAAACATAAAACATAGATTTTATAAACAGCTACAATATATACACTATAAGTATATGAGACATCTCCCAATTTCCCATCCCCACCCCCCTCCCGTTTTTTCTAATTAATTTATTTTACTATAGTTTTATATTTATTTTAAAATAAAACAATATATACTCCACAGATGCCCCCCCTTTTTTTTCTTCCTTCCCTAATCTTTTAAGTATCTATCTGTATCCTTACTGACTAATTCTGATGTATCTCTGATTTTGTTATGTTCTAATAAAAAAAGTTAAAAAAATATATACGCTTAAATATACATTTTTAGTATTGCTTCAGTGAACTTGAACAATTATATAAAAATTCCGTTTATTTTCACTAGTTGTATTAGTATTTTTCTTTTCAAAGTATGCTTTAAATGCTTTAAAAATAAGTTAAATCTTTGTAGACTAGAAATATATGTACTGTATCATTTATTTTAAAAAATGCGGACAATACAATAAAGATTAATTTTATTTAAAAAAATATTATATTAATCTTATTTAATCTTTATTTGTAGGCCAGGTAGGGGGCCTACAAGACAATGTGCCCAGGGGCCTCTGAATTCCTTATCTGGGCCTGCCTATGATTTACAAAATTCCATGGCAAAAAGCTATATATATAGAAAATATTGAGTGGCTTTATTATGAGAATAAGAGAAAAAAGCATAATCCAATTTTACATTTATCCCAATTGTCTTGTTTTAATTTCAAACTTGCTTCATTTTTTAATACATACAGTGCTTGGCATATAAGTACATCTCTCACAAATGTATATTTTAAATTAACATTTCTTTTATAGGAGATACAATACGATATTATATTTGTACATATACATTAGATTAGTCAGTACTGAAGTCAATTCTGGAGCTTATCTAACAAAATAACTTACGATAACGGTCCAAATACTAATACACCCAAATTAAAATGTAATAAAAAAAAATATTAAATACAAATTTTAAAAGAGGAAAAATCAAGAGAAGCGAAGAATTTTAATTTTGTTGGTTGTAATAATTTTTTTGCAATATTTTGCTTGCATTTAATTGTATTATCTTTCAATTTCTGAATATGTTTGGTGACTAAAATATTATTTTAATAAATATATCTGTTTAATAAATCTGTTTAGTTTAAAAGCACCAGAATAGTTTCCCTATATTCACTGAGAAATGGATCAAAATATTCATTTTCAAAATGGGGTGTACTCAAATATGCTGAGCACTGTATTACTGAAACATTCTTGCGCTAATTTCTTCTGCATGCAGCACACGGACCATACAAATTTATAAAGTTCAATAAAACATTTGTTTTTAATCAATTACCCACATAAAGCAAAAATAAATGGTCCTATTAACAGATGATTGGGTAAGATATTTACTTATGCAAATTTTACTCATAATTCAAATTAAATACGTACAGTAAGTGGACATTTATTTTAATTGCTTCAAGTGGTGCTTGAATTGGAGGACAAACTTTGTATTTGACTGCATTTGCAAAGTCTTTGAAACTAAAGTTTTAACTGAGGCACTTAGTATATATTACATTTGAAATGGGCGGAAATTATAACCACAAAACCCAATGTGCATTTTCCACAATGTCTTCAAACAAAAGCTTCTTCTATTACAGGTCAGATGATTTTATTTTTCCTTTCTAAGTGGTCAGGTGATGGTCAAATGTACTTTAAAGTGAACTAGGCCTATGGCAAAAAGTCTCAAGGCTGTATTCTTCAATTTCCAGATCATAAAGTCATACGAAGACGAGCAGAGTTGTGACAGAATGATGAGATTTGGGGCGTCTGACATCAGGTAATGTTGTTTAAACTCTCTTTCTCTCTCTTTCTCGCTTACAGTGTTGCTGATACATGTGCTGTTTATTGCTTTGGGAAAAGTTATTACAAAAAACATATATTCACCTTCTGGTATGATCCACGCTTAAAGTGTGATTTATGTTTTCAGCATCATTCAGAGCTCCCAGAAAGCAACTGGCCATGAGAAACAGATGGTCCTTTTATTTAATGAGATTTGGTGCTTGGCAGGTTTCAGGAAACATCTAAATTTCCTGCATGCAAGGTTTTCTTGTCTCAATCATGACTGTCCTGTATTCTATTTACATGCACATGGCAAACCAGACTTTTAAATATACATGCGTGTGGTGACAGTTTTACAAAATATAGATATTTTTAAATGTCTAAAAACACTTTTTAGCAACATTTTTAAATGTTAAATTACAATCCCAATCCCAAATGTACAATCCCAATGAAAACCAAAGCAATCTGAGCAAAACACCTACTGTGATGATCCACTTATTATGCACTATAATATATGATTAGACAGTATTTGATTGGCCTCAACATTTCCTAGTGATATTACTAAAATAGCCCCCCACCCCACCCCACCCCCATTTTTAAGTTTACCTAAGCTTGTATTTTCATACTATATATGTGGAACTCTTATTTTGAAAATGGTTAAGGCTTTAAAGAACAGCAAGGACTTGCTCACACTATGCTATCCGAACCGTGCCCAGGCCCATTTCTGGATCGTTTGAGTGCTCTGAATCGGGCTCAGGCACAATTCACTTGGGCGGTCTTGGCCCGGTTGGAAGAGGTGGGCCAGAGCGCGGTTCACTTGGGCTCAGGTGCGGTATGCTTACAGTGTGAGTGCAAGAGTGCCTAAGCCCGAAACTGAAAGCAAGACATAACTTTTAAGTGACTGTTTCATATGGATTAATTATTCATTCAATGAATGCAAACTGTCGTAGATTAATAAAGACGCAAATCCCTCACTGCACATCAGCTGCGCCTTCCTTGCGCTTTCAGCAAACTTCCTAATTCCTGCAGCACGAGGACTTTATGATTGTTTATGAGCGTCAAAAGTGGCTGATCTGTTCTGCGAAATATTTGACTGCGTGTCACCGCATATCAAACGACTTAAACGATATAACTAAAGAAATCTCCACTGTGCTGAGCGAGAGCGCTTACTGAACAGTGCATCATCGATGACATAAGCGTGCCCAGGCCCGAATGTAATGTGAGTGCGGGCCGTCGGGGAAGATGGGAGAAGGGACAAGCGTGCTTTGGCCCGGTTCAAGGCAACTGTACATAGTGTGAGTACGGCCTAAAGGAGCAGTTTTGTGAAGTAGACAGCAATGTTTAAGTGTATCTTTTGTTAGTTTAATGTGTATATTGTGATATTTCCAGGCAGCAAGCACGTGCACATTTGCATTCATTACAAACACAAGTAAACTGCTGAATATCAGTGTTTAATGCATGTTTATGCATCATGTCATAACACTCAGCTCTTACTAGGGTTGTGTACTAAAGCTCGGTGCCAATATTGCACCAGTACCTATGTAACTGATATGCACTGGACCTAAATCAGCATATGAATTTCAGTGCCTAATTTTAATGCCACCAGTGCTGTTACAAGGACGTAAGAAGCATCAAGGAGTACATCAAAGGCACACATGGGAGCGCGTTGTCTCATACCATCTCTAAACATTTAATTCTAAACAACTCTGAGGAATACAGACACCATTGTCAATGTTGTTTGTTCTTGTTCTTAGCAGCATATAGAAGGCAACGCACTCAGTAGAGCACATCCGGTGAGCAACACACATGATCTCATTCATCAAATTTGCTTAAACTAAGCTTTCTAAAGTATGGCTATATTTTACAAGCAAGGATTCTGACACCAACGTGAAACAGTTGCTTTACAAAAGTTGCGTCTAAGGGGGAAAACACGTCAAACTTAGTGAAACATTTGAGGGCACAGGGAATCAACTTATAGGCAGAGGAATGCACTGTCTTTAACAACTTGCGACATCATCTTTCATTTAGTACGTTTACATAGACACCAATACTCCGATTTTGGTATGATTAAGACAATATTTGTCAACTATAATTATAATTTAGCCTATATTTCATTTAGAACACAACTCAGGAGCAAACTAGGTTACTTTTGTGGCATAATAAAAAAGATGTCTCACTAATTCCTTCTAGCTAAAATAAACCTCTCTCTTATGTCAGTTAAATAGATTGCCATTTATCAAAGAATCTTCTCAACTTGTTAAAATATGAAGTATTAATATTTTGCACTATTTTGTATTATTTTGTTTGCCTTTCAGAGTTTAATACTACAACTACATTAAACCTTACTATAAACTAAACAACAAAATGATAGTATTGGGGGAAAAATGTATACAAGCTTTCCGCTTCACAAGTGCATTGCTTTACCTTTGCCATGCAAGTTTATAATTTTAGAAAAGTCATATGATTTAATGTGATGCAAATGTGAAATATATTTGTTGACCAATCATGCACTATAGTAATGTGTTTTAAATAATAACAAAGTATTAACCATGAATTCATTAATAAATAATAGCCCCTGTAGTCATAATTTGCTTGACAAATAAAAGGTGTTTCACTGCTTTTGGGTCATTGTAGCAAAAAAAAAATAAAAAATAAAATAAAGTAGGTTAATTGCATAGTGAAGTTTTGTAATATTAGAACTTTGTCCATTAAGGCTTGGTAGACATAAACTCTGATATGCATAACAGCCACTTTATTTCCCTGTATCCTTGTTAGTACCAGTACCTTCATTTTTCATGACTTTGATTCAACAAGTGCTGGAAACATTCCTGACATTTTTGTCCATATTTAAATGCCAGCATTGTGCAATTGCTGCAGACTTGTCTGCTGTGCATGCATGATGGCAAAATTATCCTGCTGGAAGCAAGCATCACAAAATGGACACATTGTGGTTATAAAGGGATGGACAAGATTATTACCAATAGTAAAGTAGGCATACGTAGATTAACTACTCTCAGTTGGTACTAAGAGACCCGAAGTGTGCCAAGAAAATCTTTGCACCATTTAAGCACCACCAGACTAAACAATTAATTAAAGGGTGGAAGGATCCATGCTTTTATGTTGTTTACACCAAATTGTGATTCTACCATTCAAGCGTGCCAGCAGAAATTGAGTCTTATCAGAATAGGAAACGTTTTTCCTTTTATTGACAGATGTTATGAACCAGTGTGAACTTTACCTTCAGTTTGCTGTTCTTCTTCTGACAGGAGTGCTATTGGTGTGGTTTTCTGCTTTTGCAATAAGTCCCTCCCACTTGGAAGCATAAATCCCTCCCACTAGGAGATATCCCAACCTACTTTTGACATAAGTCATTCCCACTTGGGGAATAAGACATTCCCACTTGAAGGCATAAGTCCCTTCCACTAGGAGATCTCCCAACCTACTTTTGTAATAAGCCCCTCCAACTTGGAGGCATAAATTCCTCCCACTAGTAGATATCCCAACCTACTTTTGCCATTAATCCCTCCCACTTGGAGAAATAAGTCACTCCCACTAGGAGATTTCCCAACCTATTTTTATCAATAAGTCCCTCTCACTAGGAGATCTTCCAACCTACCTTTGCCATTAGTTCCTCCCACTTGGATGAATAAGTCACTCCCACTCAGAGATCTCCCAACTTATTTTTGCCATAAGTCGCTCCCACTAGGAGATCTCCCAACCTACTTTTGCCATTAGTCCCTCCCACTTGGATGAATAAGTCACTCCCATTCGGAGATCCCCCAACCTACTTTTGCCATAAGTCACTTTTACTAGGATATCTCCCAACCTTCTTTTGGCTTAAGTCCTTCCCACTTGGAGGAATAAGTCACTCCCACTAGAAAATTTCTAAACCTACTTTCGCCCAAGTCCCTCCCGGTAGGAGATCTCCCGACCTACTTTTGCCTAAGTCACTCCCACTAGGAGATTTTCCAACCTACCTTTGCAATAAGTCCCTCCCACTTGGAGGCATAAGTCCCTCCCATTAGGAGTTTATTTCTTATATAAGGAGTAATGAAGGTCTCGAAAAAGAATGCATTAAAGCGAGTGTCCATTTCAGCACTTTTCTCTGGGGTGACAGTTGCTTCTCATCTCGTGTCCGGGCAGCTGACAGTCATGACATAAAAAATCTTTATATACAAGCATTCCAAGACATCATAAACAACACGGTTGCAAAACTCTCCCCTGTGTCCACGGTTGTAAAGTTAAAGCCATTTCCAGCCAGGCCTTCACTGAGCCCTTTCCACATGTATTGGCAAATCAATAATCCTGACAGGTGGAATTTGTCCGGTTCTGAAATACATCTCAAAGCTGTCCGTAGCGCTGCTGTCCCCAGGCAAACAGGATTATGACCTCTGAACACTTCCAAATAAAAGCCAAATCTCTTTGTACTTTACGAGCGCTCTCAGGATCTGACGCTTACCGCGACCCGCTCGAAAACAGATGACAGCTCGTTAAAATAAACCAAACTCTCGATACGAATCCAAACTGACAGACTGTGGCACTGAGCAGAAAGCAAATATCACCAAGTCACATGACCTAAAATTCCACCTGCCATCAGCACTGGCTCAGTTACAATTCATATACGCTCTGTACAAATAGTTGGGGGAGATTAGTGTCCCAAATCATACTTTGTTGAATATACAGTGCCAAAGGTGCCCAGATGGTTTACTATTTTTAAAGTATATTTTGGTAATAATACCCACAATCCCCTGCGCATTGGAAGAGGAGGATTATGTGATATTCTTTATCAACTTTTTTTTTTTAAGCGGCACAGCAGTTTTATAAATGTGTTAACCTAAAAGTTTAAGGTGCTGTAAGCAATTTTAGAGGGTTATATTACCTGAACGATAGCAATGAACTAGATCCTCTGGGCCATAGAGAGCACAGATGAATCAGAGGGAGGCATGTCGTTTTAGCCAATCAGAAACACTTTCTGCCTGTCAATCATTTTGAACCATTTAAATAATTTTGCTGATGTGATTTGGATTAAACGGCTGTTAAAGGAAATATATACAACCAAAAATATTAACTATATAACATATATAATAAATATAAATAAGACAAAATAAATCAATTAATGTAAATTACTTTAGCCAGGTAATATGTTTTGCAAAGTAAACCGTGTAAACACACTGTATTGTATACTGTATGAGCTTATAGATATATTGACATAAACTGAAAAAAATATATATATATCTGGCCATGGTGCTATGAAGATTTATTTTATTATTTTATTATATATTTGTTATCATATATTTTAATAATAATAATAATAATAAT
>CAIGQZ010001336.1:4322491-4358033 GCA_903798205.1 Danio tinwini | reverse complement strand
ACATAAAATTAAAATGACAAAATTTAAATTACATAAATAAAAAACTTATAAAAATTTACAATTTAATTTTATAAAAATAAAATTGGGATAAATTTACATAATTTAATTTATCTAAAATTTAAATTAATATTTTAATTACATAAAATTCAATCAATAAATAAATAAAAACTGGCAGGTGTGACAAAATGTTTCAGGTCTTGTTTATACAGATTTAGACCAATTTACACAATTCACACTGTGTGTGGGTTTCCTTTAATCTATCTCTATTAAATTATAAATAAGCATAATTTGAAACTACATTCCAAAATAATCTTACTGAAAACATAATCAAAACTCAAAAGTCTCACAGTATTCCACTCAGGATGTGCAAACTTCCCCAAGCATCAAAACCTTAAACACTTTTCTCTCAGTTTCTCCGACTCATTGCTTTCCATCCGGCCTTCAGACTGGAGCAGCGACCCCTGATCCTCACCAAAACTCTCTGTGTCTCAGCTGACAGTCCTGAAGAAGTGCTGCTGTGTCCACAAGAGAAGTCCACACTGTACAGCGCAATCACATCCTTCTCTTATAATGGAGCTGTCAAACCAATCAGCTCCAGAACCGAGAGATGAACGACGGTGATTGCGCTAGTCTTCAGACGAGGCTAAGAGTAGACGGAGGAGAGGAATGAGATCAGCCAGCGGAGAAACAAGCGTCGCAGCAGCGGTTTGAGACGTTTTGTCAGACGTGGCGGAGAGAGGAGATTGAGAACAGTGGAACGAGTCTAATGACAGCCATCAGAGAGAGAGAGAAAGGAAAAACCGACAGGCTACAGGATAAAGAGAGTGAGACTAAGTGTTATGTATGAGGAAAACAAGAGAGAAAGAGAGAGTGGGAGTTGTTAGTCGGATGTGGGGTGGGTTTAGCTCATTTTGAATAGGAGTCAATGGGTAATGTTTTGCTTTTTGTACAAGAAAAAGTAGCAATGTTGTTAACCAAGTGAAGTATGTATATGTAATTAATATTTAAGTTTTAGAGAGGACAGTATTGGAGTGAGAGGAAGATGAAATGGAAGCTGGGCAATATTAGAAGGAAAATGTTTTCGAATGATGGATGGATAGATTGGATTATGGACGAATGAAACGATGGGTAGATGAATTCATTGATTGATATATGGATGGGTGGAAGGATGAATTGGATTATGGATAAATGAATGGAGGGTAAGATGGATTCATTGGGTGATTTATGTATGGATGGATAGATGGATGGATGGATGGATTAGATTATGGATGAATGGATGGGTAGATAGATTCATTGATTTAATTATGGATGGATGGATTGGATTATGGATAAATTAATGGATGGGTAGATAGATTCATTGATTTATGGATGGATGGATGGATGGATTGGATGAACTGGATTATGGATGAATAAATGAAGATAGATTCATTGATTGATTTATGTATAGATGATAGATGCATGGATGGATGGATTAGATGAATGGATGCATGGATAATGGATGAATGGATGGGTAGATGGATTCATTGCTTTAAATATGGATGGATGGATGGATGGATGGATTGGATTATGGATAAATGAACGAATGGGTAGATGGATTGATTAATTTATGGATGGATGGATGGATGGATGGATTGGATGAATTGGTTTATGGATAAATAAATGGATGGGGTGGCTTCATTCATTGATTGATTTATGTATGGATGGATAGATGCATAGATGGATGGATTAGATTATGGATGAATGGATGGGTAGATGGATTCATTGCTTTAATTATGGATGGATGGATGGATGGATGGATTGGATTATGGATAAATGAATGTATGGGTAGATGGATTGATTGATTTACGGATGGCTGAATGGATGGATAGATGTATTGGATGAATTAGATTATGGATGAATAAATGGATGGGGTAGATGCATTCATTGATTGATTTATGTATGGATGGATATATTGCATGCATGGATGAATTAGATTATGGTTGAATGTATGGGTATATGGATTCAATGATTTAATTATGAATAAATGAAATGGATTATGGTTAAATGAATGGATGGGTAGATGAATTCATTGATTTAATGATGATGGATGGTTGGATTTAATTGAATTATGGATGAATTAAAGAATTGGCTGATGGATTCATTGATTGATTTATGGATGGATGGATAGGTGGATTGGATTATAGATGAATGAATGGATGGGGTAGATGGATTAATTGATTGATTTATGTATGGATGGATAGATGCATGGATGGATGGATTATATTATGGATGAAAGGATGGGTAGATGGATTCATTTATTTAATTATGGATGGATCCTTCAATTATTCCTTACATATATTTAAATTATGAGCTGAGATTTCACAGTTCTCACATTTGCTATGTGCTTGTTTAGGTAGGAATAAGGGATGCTTTGACTTGTGGCAAACCTAGTTTTTTTTTTTAACTGCTGTTTCCAAACCCTTAACCTCCGGCCCAGATAATGTACAGTCTCACACTGATGTTAGCTGGTGAGTAAGTGATCATATTATTATCTGACTCTCTGCACACCTCACTCGTCTGGAGGAGCCTGGAACAGCTAATTACTGTCGGGTTCAGGAGCCTGAGGAGGAGGCCATCGCACACAACACAATGAGGAGAGCAGCTCTTACATCAGTTCAGTGCAGTTTAAGAGAGCCTGAGCAGAAAGTGAGAAAAATATAGAAATGCTTTGTAATGCCTTATAAAGCTTTCATGCACTCTTTTAACATTCACAAGTACACTTAGACGAGGAGGAGTACGGATAGATCATTCAGTTGTTAATTTTACACTTGCTAACTAAGAGCACAATGTATATTTTAAGACAATCTGAGCGGATATAATGGCCTTTAGAGTTCAGTAATATCACAATGAATTGCTTATGTGAATTGGCTCTTTTTTATGATTCATTATTCTTACTGAATAATCAGTGTAGACTGGCTGATTCCTGTATAAATTACAGACTCTAAACAAATTAGTCAGTTGACTCAGTAGATTGTGTGTAAAAAAAATTGATTCCTTTGTCAATTTACTTCTAGTCAAAAATATAGTGAACTAACACTGCAGACCAGATGACTTCTAAATGAATTTGTGAAAGTGTGAACATGTAGTGAATCATAATCATGCAATACAATCATTACATGTCTTCATAACCTGAAAATTAGTTGTATTTAATTAATTGGTGTGCATCAAAAACAAAGTGATCAAACAGTGTAGACCAATTGATTTAAATGAAATACTAAGTCAGAAAAAAAAGATTGCTTGGTTGATTCATTTTAGTGAATCAAAGTTATACTGTTCAATCAGTGTAGGCTAGCTGATTCATGAATGTATTACTGTCTCTGAGAAACAAATAATAAGTCAGTTGTTTTCAGGGATTCATAACTATACAACACAGTAAGTACATTCCTTATTTGATTCAACCCAAAAACAACCCAATTATGTAGGTTTGCTCTTAACATTCATGGGGACCTATGAACCCCCTCCCCAAATATTTTAATCCAACTTAAAGGTGCAGTAGATGATTGTCTTTTTTTTTTTTTTAACATTCCAATAGTAATGATTAAAGTAAATGATCTAAATGTGTTTATATGTATTTTTATATTCTGGGTAAGGCATAAGACAAAAAATATTCACCCAATTAAATAGACAGTTTGAGCTACTTATCATAATTATGGGGGATGTCGGCCAAACACTGTCAACAAATGCAAATTTGAACTACTGTGCAGCCGTTTATATGCAGATCTGCTGTTTGTGCGTACACGCGCTGCGCGTTCATGAGAGAGAGAGGACAGCTTTGGATGGCAGGGGAGGGACTGTGTTTCAGAGATTTATGCTAACCAGTTAGTATTGTGGCAGATCACCTACTGCAGCTTTAAATTAAGGAATAGTGTAATATTAAAGTAATGTTTAATAACTGACAAAGAGAAAGTTCATACATGCTGTAGTTTTTCTGACAAATACGCTCAACCAAAATTCGACATGCTAGCCTACTTTGAGAGATATCATATTATTTATACTTTTACATTTAACAGTTTATTGTGCAGTTAGTTTTCAGACCATATTATTCATGGACTATATCAGCCTGCTATAATGTTTGGTTGTGTGTCAAAGCGGGAAACACACTAGCCTTAATGTTGCTATTATTATGATAGACAGTATTCAATAGCGAACTTGAGCTTATGAGACACACATTTTTTTTTTTAAAACAGCTCCTCATGTCCACCTTTTTTGCTGCCACCATCCTCACTTCTGTGTCACACACCTAATTCTTGCACGGGAAAATTCCCCTGCCTAGTTTTGCTGCTGTTACATCTGAACGCAGCTACAGCCTCTCACATGACAGTAGGGAAAGGCTCAGCCAGTCACAATGTTCATGTGTTTGAAGATTGGGAGGACTCGAGTAAAGAATGTGATTCAATCTTGTCTGCATGTCCAGGTTAATGTTGACAGCTCAATTTTTTAAGAGTTAAATTATTGGTGGGGACATTTCAGTAGTCTGTGGTTACTGTTGGGGCCCCTGGAACAACCATTAATAACCACTTCTGATGTACTCCATCAGAATTAAATACTCTGAGTCAGTCTTTTAGTGAATCAAACCCATAAAGTGCAACTACTAAACTAAAGAAATTCAGAACCATATTCATCCACTTGAGCTAAGTTTGCCAAAAGTATAGTAAGTCCAAGTAGATTAAAAAAATCCACCAGTAGTAATTATAAGAGGCAGACAAACATGCAAATTATAAAAAGTATAAAAGCTGAAATCAGTAGATCTACTGAGAAATGTACAAATGAACTAATAACCTTTTATGAATTGCATCACCACCACAACCAGGGTAGCCAATCACTTTCTGAACAAATAATTCATACGAGTCAGTTCGTTTCGGTGAATCAAAAGCATAGAGTCAATCGTAGTAGTCCAATCAGTTCCTGGAGAAATGAATCTAAGTTTTTTTATTTTGTTTTATTTTATTTTTATGTGGATCATATGCTGCCCAATTGATTCCTGAACAAATGGTTAAATAGTTTTTTGCTTTTTTTTGGAGAATTAAAACCATCTATGACAATCTAACCAATTCAGTTGCTCTTACAAGTCAGTTTTTAGTGTATCAAAACCAAACAGACAGCCAGTAGAGTCTGTCAATTTTTTTTAAGACAGTTCATTTTAGTTAATTAACCCATGCAGCACAACTACTTTAGTAACTAATTCCAAACAAATAAGCAACAGAGCAAACTACAGCACAATTAGTTCCCAAATATAGTACAAACATGCAAATGAATACAAATGGTGCAAGGTTAAATCAGTAGATGTACTAAGAAATGTACAAATAGACTAATGACCTTTTGTGATTCTCATGATTACCACAACCAGGGTAGCCAAACACTTCCTGAACAAATGATTTATACGAGTCATTTTTTTTTTTTTACTGTGAATCAAATGCAGTTAACCACAGTAGTGCAATTAGTTCCTGGAGATGTCACTCTTATAAGTTAGTTTTTGGTGAATCAGAACCATTTAGCACATGCTGTCCAATTGATTCCAGAATCAACAGCAATTTTAGTTTTTATTATTGTTATTATTATTTTTCTTTCTTTTTTTTTTTTTGGTGAGTCAAAACCATTTGACAATCTAACCAATTCTATTGCTCTTACAGGTCAGTTTTTAGTGTATCATAACCAAACAGACAGCCAGTAAAGTATGTGTGACAACTGCTCAGTTCTTTAAGTTGATTCATTTTAGTTAAACCATACACTTCAGTCTAACTAATTAAAAACAAATCATTATTAGAAAACATTTTTAGCAAATGAGAAAACTAAAGCACATTTAGTGTATTCTAACTAGTTTCCAAATATGGTAAAAACATGCAAATGTATACAAATGATACAAGGTGAAATCGGTAGCCTTTTATGAGTCGCATCACCACCATAACCAGGGTAGCCAATCACTTCCTGAACAAATGATTCATGCGAGTCAGTTCTTTTTGGTGAATCAAATGCATAGGGTCATAGTAGGCCAATCAGTTCTGGAGAAATTGCTTTATAAGTTTGTTTTTGGTAAACCAGAACCATTCAGCACATGCTGTCCAATTGATTCCAGAACAAATGGCTATTTTTTTATTGGTGAATCAAAACCATCTATGACAATCTTACCAATTCTATTGCTCTTACAAGTCAGTTTTTAGTGCATGAAAACCAAACAGACAGCCAGTAAAGTCTGTGTGACAACTGCACAATTCTTTAAGTTTATTAAACCATACACTTTAGTCTAACTAATTAAAAACAAATCAATATAAGCCATTTTTTTAGCAAATGAGAAAACTAAAGCACAATTAGTGTATTGTAACCAGTTCCCAAATATAGTAAAAACATGCAAATAATTACGAACGATTGTGAAATTAGAAATGATTATTTGGGAGTATGGGACAATCTGTTAATATTCTGATACAAAAAAAAAAAATCCAAAATCAATAGATATCTTGTGAGAAATGTTTTGTAAAAGTTGCAATATGGTTTCTTATCCCGAATAAAACTTTTGCTAATCAGTTGCTTGTTAAAGTTAAGCCAGTGCTAATCCCTGGCTGATAAATGAAGAGCTGTTTGGCCCCGGATCTGTCTGTGCAGATTTCTGACTGGACAAAGAGGCCAGCCGGCAGTGGATAATGAGATTCAGAGCTGTATATGCTGGGCAGATCCATCTTTTCTCTAATTATGCAGAATACTCTTCATTACCGCGCGTACACGTAGCCTCCTGCGAGGCCTGTGGCCTTTCCCTGAGAAAAATATTCAAGATTCATCGTCCCATGGGTAGGTGAAATCCTATCTTTCTCTCACTAACCCTACAGGACTACCAAGCATTTTGTCCACAAATCTTTAAAACTTTAAATCACTTCTAACTTGTTTTAGTCATAGACTTGTTACTTTACCAGTAAGTGAGCAATATATAAGTAATCAATACAATTGAGGTCCATAAGAATTTTGTTGTTGTTTTGGAGAAAAAAAAATCTCATGCTTACTAAGGGGCCATTCACACCAAACGCACCTTTACATTAAAAAAACGCGAGGCACGCCTCACTGCCTTTTTTGTTGACAAGAAAAAAAGAAGTGCAATGCTCTTTTTATGTCGCTAGGCAATGACCAAATCAGATGGGTAATGTGCAAGAGTGTTGCTGTTGATATTAATATAGTTTTAATATTTAATAATATTATGAAATTTAAGATTTGTGAGTCATACAGCACCGGATAACTCAAAACAGCAACCACTAGCAAAGAGCTTAGAATGACCAAGAGGCGACACTTAATAGAACGTTCCATTGCAACAGCAGCGCCCAGCAGCAGCCCCAGATTCCGCCATTTTGAAGTGAAAGCGGTCGGCTGTCCATTTGATCTTATTGCTGTTGCAATGGCAAGCAGCTGCTTTATTTATTTATTTAAAAAGCACATTAAAGCTGAGATACAACATGAAAGACGACAATACAACACTTCGTATCACAATCATCAGCACTTTTAACAGTTTATTTTACAGACTTATAATATGCTGTTGTTCTATTGGAACTTTCATTACAAAATGGCCACCGCGTCATCTAGTAGCTGTTTCCCCAAATCGCACTAGAGTGTCGCCTCTTGGTGATTCTATGCTCTCTGCCACTAGTCCCTCCTCCATCTTCAAAAGTCTCCATTGTTGTCTTGACAACACAGACACTGCAGCCACCTCAACGAAAACCCCGCCTCTGCTTTCATTTGATTGGAGAATAAAACAGACGCAACTGACGTAACACGATATTTTAAGTTTTTTTTTCAACTGCGAGTGCACATTCATTCATTCATTCATTTTCTTTTCGGCTTAGTCACTTTATTAATCTGTGGTCGCCACAGCGGAATGAACCGCCACATACACTACAGTCAATTTTAGAATATCCAATTCACCTATAGTGCATGTCTTTGAACTTGTGGGGGAAACTGGAGCACCCGGAGGAAACCCACACGAATACGGGGAAAACATGCAAACTCCACACAGAAATGCCAACTGACACAGCCGAGGCTCGAACCAGCGACCTTCTAGCTGTGAGGCGACAGCGCTGCTCACTGCACCACCATGTCACCCAAGTCTACATTTGTTTTAAAAATATAACATCACTTTTTTTAATGTGTTCTAAAATGCAATATTTTTATTTGATGTAATGCAGAATTTTTAGCATCCAATTTTTATTCTCACACAATTTCCCAGAAATTATTGTAATATTCTGATTTGATACTCAATAAACAGGATTTCAAATAAAAAATACTTATGAAAAATTTACAGGGAGTGCAGAATTATTAGGTAATTTGTATTTGTGAGAATTAGTTTTATTATTAAACAACAACCATGTTCTCAATTAACCCCAAAAAACTCATTAATATCAAAGCTGAATATTTTTGGAAGTAGTTTTTAGTTTGAGCTATTTTAGGAGGATATCTGTGTGTGTAATGTGTATAGGTTGTTTTATTGTCAAGGTTAGCATTATGTTTATGTAAAAATGTCAATTCAATGTCAAACAATAGCTCATATCATCTTCCCATTCACACTGAAATAAACATCATTTATTAACCAGACATAGAAAGATTACATACACTTACCGGTTTCCATTTCTCAGCACCAAACCTGTTTACACTCCAAACATTTATACAGTCTTTTCCCGCCTTCACTCAAAGACATCACCAGGGTCACGACCCCCTGGTCAGACACAAAAATCACTGTTCTGTTGTTCATATTTGTATTGGTTGTTTGTGTTGTGTTTTGAGTTTTGTATGCTTATGTATTTACTTGCATTAATTTATACTTTTGTTTAATGTCTTTTTATGTATTTTTGTTTTCTACATCTTACCCTACGATCTTTAAAATGGTTTAACCCATGGTTGGGGCCAATGATATAAAATGGCCCCAAACCTTCACTCTGAGTTGGAAGCTGTAGGAGAAGGTTGTGTTGGGTGAGAGTGTATTATTAGCAGATTTTGTTCAGGCCATAGCCTTGATTTAGTTAAACAAGCCTGTAAATACTTTGTAAATATTGTATAGTTTATTTTTCTGTAAAGTTATTTTGTCACTTTCACCTTTTTTCTTTACTGTGCCAAATAAATCACACTTCACTTTCACCAGCGGCTTCTGTGACACTTTTGCTACCATTAACCGGGTGCAATCGTAACACCAGCTCTAGAGGTGTAGGTGCAAGAGTAAAAGTTTGCAGTTTGCAAATGTTCATGGAAACGACGGATTTGGAAATCGCCAAATCAACGAACTATGTTTGTAAAATTAAACTTGCAACCTTAGTTGGCTAACGATGGTTATGATTAAATTGATTGATTGATTGACTGATTGAAAGATCCTAGAGTTTGAGCTCGCGAAATTCTGTCGCACGGCGCTGCGAAAAGAGAAGGGATTAAACAAGATGATTAGACATTAAAAAAAAGCAAGGGATTGCTCCATGTTTTAAATTTCAGTTCAGAGAGGTCATGTTTTGATCCTGGATTGGTCTCACGCAGTCAAGTGATGCGATTTCGCAGGTCAGAGTTCACCAAGCTTGAACTTTGCACTGCAGCACACCTGCGAAACTCAACGCATGACCCTGCGTTTCCGATCTGACGCATTCGCATGCGTATGAATGGAAGTCTATGGGGAGAAAAGTGCAGTGTGACCGCGGCTTAATGCAGGGGTGTCTAAACTCGGTCCTGGAGGGCCGGTGTCCTGCTGAGTTAAGCTCCAACATGCTTTAACACACCTGCCAGGAAGTTTCTAGTATATCTAGTAAGAGCTTGATTAGCTGGTTCAGGTGTGTTTGATTGGGGTTGGAGCTAAACTCTCTAGGACACCGGCCCTCCAGGATCGAGTTTGGACACCCCTGGTCTAATGCATAGACTCAGACTATCGGCAACACAATCAACCCAATTGCTTCTATGAGAGAATGTATTCAGTTCCTATCTCTGTCATTTACTCCTAAATTGAATTAGTTACATTATAAAATGTGGGAGAGATTCACTAGCTGCGCAAAATACAAATTGAAACCCTAACATGAACAAGTGTTTATCAGCTAAAAAAGGTACATCGGGTTCTCTTTGAACTAGCAGCTAATGGTGGATTTTAAGAGAAATGGATTTTAAAGAGAAAATAGTCTGTCGCCTCTTCGGCTTTTATTCCATTTCCATTTTCCGCAGTTCCTGCATTGCTTTTTCTTATTCCATCATTGACATTTCTCATTTTTGCTCGTCCCTCTCTCCCTCTCTCCACTTGTCTTCATATGTGCTCATCCTCCTCTGCATCCCACTCTCTGCCGTCTCGCCGTCGTTCTCTCCCTGATTGTTTGCCGTATTGCTGTTATGATAATGGGCCATTCTCTCCATCTCTCCAATTCCACATCCCACGCTCTCTTCCGCAGCTGTCTTAGCCGGCCTGATACCAGGAGACAGTGAGAAACAGACATCTGCTGCTTTCTCTCTCTCTGGCACTCATAATCCAGTGCATTCAAATGTTTGACTTCCCTGTGTATTCAATTTCCTTCACGCCGCTAACCATGGCCTCATGCTGTACATCATTCTGGACTATGGAGGGGAGGGTGTTCAGTGTCCCGCGGACAGAGGGTGACCAGAGCCTTGTTCACCATCAACTCCGACTATGCATGAGAAGAGCGATAAAACAACTCAAAGACATTTACAATGTAAGAGCTTGTTTCTGCTGACAGCAGCCGTGCATAAATTACCATTTAGAAGCGAGAGGGGTTTTATTTGCGGGAAAAGTTTGGCAGCCTTTTTGCTAGTGTTATTGGCATGTTGTAAAGACATAAAATGGCATTTTTATATCTGGTCAAGGACGAGACGTTGTGTTTTGGTGTCTGTAATAAATGACATTTGGAAAAGTGATTTTATATACATGGAGAGCATATAAATGTTTAAATATGGATGATTTAATATGTTTTTTTTACCTGTATGTTAAAATATATAATATATTGTACAGTTATTGGCCCGCCTGTATATTTTTTCCCCCCTAATTTCTGTTTAACCGAAGGATTTTTTTTCAACACATTTCTAAACATAACAGTTTTAATAACTAGTTTCTAACAACTGATGTGACATTTAAAGGGCCATAAAACCCCCCTGTCTCAGCAGGGTGCTTTAACACCTCTAGTTTGAAAAAAAAGTCAGGAAAGTGGGTGAGTCCAGCTTTGTTTAGGTGGAAGTGTTGAGTGGCAAAAGAAGGAAGGGTTTACATGAAAAGAAGAGTTTCATTGAAGGTTTATTGAAACATAGTTGTCAGTCATATTTGTGTCCCACGCTGCTATAAACACTATTAGGACACATATATTGCACAAAAAAGTGAAAACTGGCTGTTTTTGCGTTATTTTGAGCAAGTTTCCGGTTTGAAATGAATTTTTGAAGCTACGTCATGGCGATTAGATATTCAGTTCAATTCACCTTTATTTGTATAGCGCTTATACAATGTAGATTGTGTCAAAGCAGCTTTACATAGAAGATTATAGTAAATTGAAACAGCATCAGTTCAGTTTTCTGAGTTTAAGTTCAGTTCAGTTTAGCTCAGTGTAGTGTGGTTAGTAATCACTACTGAGAGTCCAAACACTGTGGGGCAATTCCATCGATGTGCAGCTCTACAGATCCCAAACCATGCAAGCAAGTGGCGACAGCGGCGAGGAAAAAAACTTCACCAATTAGCGAAAGTGAAGATTTTAAAAAAAAAAAAAAAAACCTCGAGAGAACCAGGCTTAGTTGGGCACAACTATTTCTCCTATGGCCAAACGTCTTGGACCTCAGCGAAGACTCGTCTGTCCTTGGAGCATCACAGGAATCAGTCTCATGCTCTCACTCCACCATGACCACCACAGCAGCTGCTCAGGATACGGCCTGGTCCATGATTATGAAGACCTTGGGATCATTTCGTCACTGGTCTTAAATCGCATCAGTGGTGCTGCATAGTCTGAGGGCCTCGGGATGAGTACCCCCTGGTGGAAATAGAGAATAAAGAGAATAATTAGCGTAGCTGCTGTTTGTAGTGTATATAAACGAGATGCAAAAACCTGCATGGGGCACATCACGCGTCATACTGCTGCACTGAGTGATGCTTTGCTAAAAAGGTAGGTTTTTAATCTAGTTTTAAATTGCAAGAGTGTGTCTGAGCCTCGGACATTATCAGGAAGGCTATTCCAGAGTTTAGGGGCCATAAATGAGAAGGCTCAACCTCCTTTACTTGACTTTGCTATTCTAGGTACTATCAGAAGCCCTGAGTTTTGAGATCTTAAAGAGTGGGTTGGATTGTAGCAAGACAGAAGGTTGGTTAGATAAACAGGAGCTAGATTATTTAAAGCTTTATAGGTAAGAAGTAATATTTTAAATTCAATATGAAACTTAAGAGTCAGCCAGTGTAAGGAGGATAAAATTAGGGTGATATGATCATATTTTCTAGACCTGGTAAGAACTCTGGCAGATACTTGTGTATTCCAGTGTGGAGAGTGGATGTCTTTACCTGCGAGTGCATTGTGACGTCTCTGAGTGTGCGGCATCAATTCATGAGAAAGACTTGGTTCAAACCAATCAGCGTGCTCTATTGTGTATGTGGTGCAACTTCATTAATATGCATTATAGCTTCGAAGACCTTTCACCCGTTACAGTGACCCCAGCTCTACTATAAACATTTAAAATGACAGTTAATTAATATTTTGGCACTGCACTATATTTGGCTTTTATTAATGATCAAATGCTTCTTTCTTTCTAAATTCATCCGATTCGTATATTTGGCATATTTAATGTCATTACACTGAATGGCATTTCACTTTTGGGTGTGTCAAATTATAGGGTCATATTATGAAGTGTCTAATAAATGTGAACTTCAGAAGCTCACCAGGCACAATAGGTCATCCAAGTACTTTTCACATAGTGTTTTATGAATCGTCTAAATTTTGTGGACATACTGCACTTACTAGGCTTGCATATTGTTCACGTACTTTACAGTACAGATGTAATCATATTAAGACACAGGGACAGTGTTTGCGTTGTATTTTTAGGGTTGAAGAATATGTCAGTAAAATAAATGGATTGTGAGCTGATAATTTTCTGTGAGGACATTACATGCAGGAAATTTTATTAGGTACACGTGTTCATCCGCTTGTTAATTGAATATATCCAACTATTTAGTCACATGCCAGCACATCTACACTACCTAACAAAAGTCTTGTCGCCTATGCACGTTTTAGGAACTAATAATAACTTGACTTCTAGTTTATCATTTGGTATTAGAAGTGGCTTATATGAAAGGCAAAGGCCTCTAGATTACGCTTATTTTACCAAAATAAAATATGATCATGCCTTGATTTTTCATTATTTAATTGGAACAGTAAGGTCTGTCTTTGCTTAGACAAAAGTCTTGTCACTTAACAGAATTAATGTACAATATAGAATATAAAGTTATGGTGCAGTGGAAATAGATTTAATATTGTGTAAGACTTTCATGAGCTTGGATGACTGCATTCTTACATCTCTGCAATGACTCAAAAAACTTCTTAATTAAGTCATCTGGAATTGCAAAGAAAGCCTTCTTGCAGGACTCCCAGAGTTCATCAGGATTACTTGGATTCATCTTCAATGCCTCCTCCTTCATCTTTCCCCAGACTCAATAATGTTCATTTCTGGTGACTGGGCTGGCCAATCCTTGAGCACCTTGATCTTCTTTGCTTTCAGGAACTTTGATGTGGAGGCTGAAGTATGAGAATTTGCCCACTCCTGTGGTTTGTAACGTAATTAGCACACAAATGTCTTGATACTTCATACTGAATGTAACCCCAAACCATGATTTTTTACTTCACCAAACTTGACTGATTTCTGTGCGAATCTTGGGTTCATGCGGGTTCCAATAGGTCTTCTGCAGTGTTTGTGATGATTGGGATGCAGTTCAACAGATGATTCATCAAAAAAAAATGTACCTTCTGCCACTTTTCCAAACCATCAACTAGAAATAAAGTTATTATTTGTTGTTCTTAAAACTGGGATGGACAACAAGACAGTTGTCATGTGGTGTGCATCGCATTTAGGCAAGTGGACATGTTGAAGATGATTACTGAATTTCAAAGTGAGCATCAGAATGGTGAAAAAAGAGGATTTAAGTGTCTTGGTTGTTGTTGTCAGAGTAGTCTGAGTATTTCAGAAACTGATCATCCACTGGGTTATGGATAAGCAATTTCAAAAATTTACAGTGAATAATCTGAAAAGGAGAACATATCCAGCGAGGAGCAGTTTTGTGGTCAAAAAAATGTCTGATGCCAGAGGAGAATGTCCAAGACTGCTTCAGCTGCATAGAAAAGTAAAAGTTTATACAACCAAGGTCTGAAAGAAAGCATCTCTAAACACACATCATGCCAAATCTCAAGGCAGATGAACTCCAGCAGCAAAAAACACATTGGTAACAATCCTGTCAAAAAAATACCTACAACAGGAAACTGAACCTTCACTTTTCACCAAAATTGGACGATGGAAAAATTGTCTTGTCTGATGAGTCTTGGTTTCTGTTGTAAAACTTGGATGGTGGAGTCAGAATTTGGCATAAACATCATGGTTTATGCAATGGTAGTGTTGGGAAGATTTCTTGGCACACTTTAGGCCCCTTACCAACTAAGCATCATTTAAACATCACAGCCTACTCACGTATTGACACTGACCATGTCTATTATTTAATGACCTCAGTGTGTTAATCATCTTGAACTGGTTTCACGAACATGGTGAGTTCATGATACTCAAATGACCGCTTCAATAATCACATCTCATCCAGTAGAGCCCCTTTTAGATGTGATGAAATATATGCATCAACTGTTTGATTTTAGAATGTCAATATGAACCATAATATCCTAGGAATGTTGCTAGCAGCTTGTTGGTGACGCAAACAATCCAATCAAAAGTACATCACATTGACATTGTCATCAAAGAAACGTGTCAAAAATCAATTTGATGTCAAAACCTTGACGACTATTTGACGTCCACACATTTTGACCACCAAAATAATGACAAAAAGTATTATAATGTAAGAAAAGTTAAATTAATCTAAAAGCTTTAATTCTAAAGCAGAAATTTACACTGGATTTTGAATCACTACAATGCACATAAACAACCTTGATTTCAAAACATCAAATTGATATTTGATATTGGCATCAAAAACACGTCAAAAATCCAACCCAGGCTCTTTTGGAAAACGTACTGCTATATACATTTCTGGAGAGAGCAAAATACATCCCAGGAACTAAGTTTTTTGCAGTTTTTGTTTTCGCGAGTCCACCACAGGCCGCTGTGTACGCTTTTTCAGATCTCAAATTCCTCTGGAAAAAGACATTCACGCCTGCTGTTCTCACGTAAATCCACCAGAGGCCGCTGTCAACTGATTAATTTAATGACTGACCAACTGACAAGCTCATCCCCCACCCTCCTTCTTCCCTAAACCCAACCAATAGTATTTTTAAAAGTTCAGATTGACATGCCTAGCCACTCCTAAACCCAACCACAGTGTTTTAAAAAAAGCAATCCAGAAAAAGAGAAGCCCTTTCCTGATTTTTTTTACCACGTTTTCAAAATTTACTACATTATCACCCTGTTATTTACTTGTTTATTTTATTTTTTAGCTTTTGTTTTTGTCTTTCCTGCTTTCTGGAACTGTCCTTCACCAGACTTGAACCCCGTTGTTGCGGTCAATTCCTCTCTGCGTCTCAAGTCCACCGACGTACGTATCGAGCTACCGGACAAACTGTTAACAGCAGGAAAGCCGTCCACATGGAGGTAAGTGGTCAGCTGGTAAGCATGAAAAGTAATGGCATCGTTTTAGCATTCGTTTTAAAGAGGAAATGCAGCAATCTGTAGCTCTGGCTACATAATTTGCGATTTCCAGAAATGTATATAGGGTCACGTTTTTAAAATGAGCCTGTGTTGTACAAATATATTACAGGACAGACCTGTAACAGCTTTTTTTATGCCAATGTTAGTTAATTTGATATCATTTTGACATCATTAGTCAATTGACATCAAAAACTATTTGTATTTTTTTTATGTGTTTTTGATGTTGTTTTGACATCAAGATGCCTACTGGGAATTAGGACATAAAAAGTGGGTCCAAACCTGATAGTAGTAAGATCTACATAATAAAGTTACCAGTGTGACAATTTCTTTTTTTACTATTTTGTGCCATGTTAAAGGAGCTGTTATGCAAAAAAAATCACTTTTTAAGGTGTTTAAACACAGTTGTGTGGCAACAGTGTGTGAGTACATCCAGCCTCTAATAGTAATAATTAATTAATTCTAGTTTTTATAATCAGACTTCATAAAAACAGTCTGCAGAAGCTCTTTGATTGACATTCTCCCTATGTATGTGTCATTGGAGAGCCCCACCCATTAGGGACAATCTCTCCCTCATTAACATAGAGAGCTCTGACTGAGGCCCTGTTTACACTAATACATTATAGTTTTAAAACAGCGTTTTAGAATGAAAGTGATCTGCGTCCACATTGGCGTTTCACCTATCGTTTCTGAACAAATCTCCGTCCACACTACACCGCTGAAAGCACACATCACATGACCACACACACACTGGCATGTGCTGCAGCGTATGGGCGCGTCTGAGCTCCAGGCAGTCAGCGGGTGCTTTGAGCAGAGCTCCCCAGGTGAGAGCTGTGCATGTCGGATGGTTCATCAAGAAGTTTCTCTAAGTCCTCTCTGGAAACAAAGCATCTAATTCTTACAATGTTTTTGAGATGATACACTCTCAGAAATAAAGGTACAGGAGCTGTTACTGGAGCAGTACCTTTTTAAAAAATACATATTTGTACCCAAAGAATCCACATTGGTACCTCAAAGGGACATATTAGTAACCAAATGTACCTAATAAGTACCTTTGAGGTACCATTATAGAACCTTCAGGTACAAATATGTACCTTTTGAAAAGGTACTGCCCCAGTGACAGCTAATGTACCTTTATTTTTGAGAGTGTAGTATGCTGATTTAATTACAGTTTTGACATGACTACTGAAACTCATATCTGACTCCAAAATCACACCAATATTCTTGACCTTATTTTTTGTTGTTTGACCCCTAGAGCCAACATAAAAAGGGAAAACTAACTTGAAAGGATGCACACTACTTCCATTTCAAGACTTCATCCCAGATAAACGAGATGAAACAGTAAAAATGTGATGGATAAAGGATGATAGGCTTTGTGTATATGTGGAAGAGAGGTAATTTGTTCTGAATATCAGGCTCTTGTCTTTTAGCTCCGGTCTTGAATGTTAATCGGCGGCTCGTTGCGGTTGAGTCACGCCGGCCTGATTACATGAAGATGTCACAGTGATTTTACCTCATTCTGCTGTTACAAATGTCTCAACCGCATTTTTGTAGATTAAATTTGTTATTTTGGAAGACTAATTTCCCCACAGAACACAAACAGAACCTTGACCTTTAAGACGGAGAGACAGCGTGCCACGAATCGGAGATGCACTTCGTTCTTCATTCCATTTATTGTCCCGCCTGCGCTTAATTTTTAGTGTTGGTTGCTTTACTTTATCCACTTTATTGTCTCCGTGGCTTTAAAATCACACCCCTTATCTGCACGACACACATTGTAATGCTGCCGACAAGGTCAGGAGAGCACCAAAACAAACATACAAGTCTAAACAGCATGTGAAGGACGCAAAAAAAAAATCCTCTGGCTGATGAATTGAAACCCAATCAATACGTGCCATATGAAGAGGCGGAACACGTAATGCACGTGCTCATCTGGAGTGTTTTCCATTCTTGCAATAACAAGGCCTCCTGCGCTTTAGGTTTTCCCTCCAATGCTGTTACTTTGAGAGGCATCTCACGCCAAGCAATTTGGCTTCCATATTTTATCCTGAATTACCTCGCTGATGCCTCTAATGAAATGCGGTCTATTGTGGCAGAAAGACGAGGAGAGAGAGAGAGAGAGCAAAACAGTTTCTTTGGAATAACAATCAAGCTGTGTTATTTTTTAAACACTATTGATGACCTCGAGTCCATCTGCAACAAGAACGAGGAATCGCAGGGGGAATTAACACCAGACAGCTTCCGTGTGCATTTACATTAACATTTACTTGGCAGACATATGTCACAGCTACTTTAGAGAGAGAAAAAAGGACCATAAAGTGCATTGTTGTTGCCAGTTCCTTTTGCAGGTTGCAGTAACATAAAAAAAAACACTGGAGAGGATCCAAAGCATAGAAGTTGGTTAGTTAGCATTTTTAAAAGGGTCTGAAAGACTGCCTAATTCCCTCACTGAGCATCAAGCCAAGGTTCCTTACATAATTCTTAATTAGAATTTTCTTCTTCAGACCTTTTGTCTTCAGAGAATTGTGAATTTGCTTGTAAATTGCATCAAAATGTGATCTGCATCAAATGTGAATGCTATTCCCACCGTGCGAGCTTGTATTGACTTAATGTGTTTTTTTAAGGCAAAAATCACACAGAAGATATAAAGACAATGCATTGCACACACTTTATTACATTTACAGCACTTATTTTGTAAATGAGAGAGAAAAATAGGAAGTTTGAAACCAAAAATGCCTACCAAAAATGAAAATTCTCTCAACATTTACACTGCAAAAAATGCTTTTCTTAATTAGTTTTTTTTTTGTCTCGCTTCTAGTCCAAATATCTACAAATTCTTAAATCAAGAAGCATTTTCTAGACAAGCAAAACATGTCTTGTTCTAAGAAATAATATGCCAAAATTAAGTGATTTTTTTCTTAAAACAAGCAAAATAATCTGCTAATGGGGTAAGAAAAATAATCTTATGTCGAAAGGAAAAACAAGATTATTGTGCTTACCCCATTGGCAGCTTGTTTTAAGGAAAAACTTTTAGAATTTTTAGATATTTGGATTAGGAACAGTAAGAAAAGAAAAGCATTTTTTGTAGTGTACTACCTTCAATTGTGAGTATTCTATTTTACTTAAATATTTCGGTTAAAAACTAAATAACATACTAAGAAAAATGCTTTGAAAAAAGTGTGTTTTTGAACAGCTGATTGGCCTTTGTTTGCACATGCTCAACAGATATGACTGTGATTGGCCGTGAAGCTCATCGGTTTACAGCTCTTCACTACTGTTCACCAAGTGCAGATGCATGCGTTGCAAAAAAAAAAAAAATGCTTTTCTTACTTAGATTTTTTTGTCATGTTTCTAGTCCAAATATCTAAAAATTCTTAAATCAAGAACAATTTTGTAGACAAGCAAAACATATTGTTTTGTTTAAGAAATAATATGCCAGGATAAAATGAGTTTTTTTTTTAAAACAAAGAACATAATGGGGTAAGCAAAATAATCTTATGTCAAAAGGAGAAACAGCATTATTTTGCTTACCCCATTGGCAGATTATTTTCCTTGTTTTAAGGGGAAAAAATCACTTAATATTGACATTATTTCTGAAAACAAGACATTATCTTTTGCTTACCTAGAAAATCCTTCTTGTTATGAGATTTTTTGATACTCGTACTAGAAACAAGACAAAAATTTACTAAGAAAATTTTTTTTTTTTTGCAGTGTGGGCACTTTCATTTCAAGCCATGTTGTTTAGCTAATATGTCTATGAGCTGACATATGAGCGTTCCGCTGATGGATTGACTGATTGACATGGCTCAAATCAATTCAAGTTTACTTGTGTAGTGCATTTCAAAACAATTATCATTCCAAAGCAGCTTCTCGAAAGGTGCACATCATCACATTACAGTCAAAATTAGAAGGTTACAAATTTGGAAGTGTTAACCTAATGGTATATAGTGTATTTCCAAAATTATTTATATTTACATGTAATGATACATGTCCAGTGAAGTGTATTTGTGTATTAATGGTTGGCATCATCTCTTCATTGGCATCATCTTATCAGAGGTCATGGATCTGATTGAATAGACACAATCTAGAGGCCTCAGGATAGGCATCCTGAGCTTGAAATAGAAAACAAAAAAAGGGAAAGAATTAGCGTAATTGCTTTTCATAATTAATTTGCACAAAAAGATATTCATGTAATGTGAAGCAGCCTATGTGGATATCATGGTCTATTGTGTAGAATGCAGCCCTGGGGTCAAGTAAAACTAATAGCGAGATGCAGCCTTGGTTACCAACTAAGAGTAACTCGTTGGTTATGTTCACAAGAGCAGTTTCTGTACTATGATGAGGCCCAAAACTCTTCAGAAAAAAAAATCATCTGTAATAATAAATGGGCATACACAAGTTTTTTTTCTAATATTGTAGACATAAGTGAAGATTTGAAATAGGTTCCTTGCGATCACGTTGTGCTGGTGACGTGGGAATTTCAGATAGAGTGCAGGAAGTAAAAAACTGCATGGCAGAAATAGAGGAAAGTCAGTATTTTAGCGAATAGTTCAAAGGAGATATAAATAGAAAATAACTGCATGTGTTGGTCATGATCCTTATATCATGAAGAAGGTCTAGTTTTCTACTGAACTAAAATATGTTTGCCTATCATTGAGACGTTACATACTGTATAAGCTATTACACGAAAAAATACTATAATAAATACTAGTGTTTGGAAGCATACTATAGATAATTACTTGAATTAAACTGTACAAGTAATTCTATTCTTGCTGTGGTACAACACAACTGTAATAAACCAATTAAATAGGCTTCAGTATTCCACGCTATAATTACTGTATACACCATCACAATGCACCACAGTTTACACTAACGTTATTTATTAAAGTTTATCAGTTTACTATACTACAGTATTCTGTAGCCTTCATTAATAGAGAGTTGTACATATTATATACTTTACTATGTGGTTCAAAAACATGTTTATTATAAAGATTTTTTTAGTTTTTTTTTCCCATACGGTCATCTTCCAGGCATCACGAAATAACAGATGGAAGCATACAAAATGGTGGACGAATAGTCTACATTATTATTTTTGTATGTTTTGTAAGGGGGAAAAGTGCTTTACAAAGACAACTGTCTAGTTTTGTCTCAAGGGCATTTCTTTTTTGTTCGGTTGATGAACTTAACCATCAACAAACATTCCCCACTGCTGCATATCTCGATGCTAAAGTTACAGTTGTTTATTCTGCTAAAATGCCAGTAAAGTCTTGATTATTGCAAAACAAGACGGAGATTTCCTTGCAGCCATTACATGGCAGAGTGTGGTGTTTGTATCTAATCTTTATATAACACGTTAACATATTTATACACATAGCTAGGCATGTATATAATCTTTATTGGTGCTGTCAAATGAATTATCGCGTTCAAAAAACATTTGTCACATGGATGAACTTAAAAATGTTTATTACATGCTGCCTTTTCTTATTATTTTTTAGCCAGTTTCTTGAACTTTCCCCACTTTATGAGCAAAAACTTTTGGAAGTTTATAAAAGCTGTTTGGCATTTCTTATTTTGGCCAATTTAAACAATTATAAAGACCACAAAGCATTAACATTTCAATGTTCTGAGAGTGATTCCTATGTAGAAGAATCACTTCCTGCCCTCCATCTGAATTTTGCGCATCATTAATTACATCATGTGAAAATAACCTATAGGCCTATAAGCAGATACTGTAAGTTGCTGGGATCCAGTTGTGTTTTCCTAATATAAGGTTTAATAGCAGCTAGCTTGGATGGGTTTAAAACAGCTGTGATTTTTTAAGCACTTCAGAGTATTTAGATTTGTCATGTAGTGTAATGTGTATTTATATAGCGCATGTGTTGTATTTGGCAATACACCCAAAGCGCTTCACAATCATGAGGGGGGTCTCTCCACGCCATCACCATTGTGCAGCATCTATTTGGACGATGGGACAGCTGCCACAGGACTATGGCGTCAGTGCGCTCACCACACACCAGCTATAGGTGGAGTGGAGAGACAGTGATATAGCCAATTCGGTGGATGGGGATGATTGGGAGGCCATGATTGGTAAGGGTACTGACCAGGCTCAACCCTGCTTAGCTTCAGTAAGTAACTGGTTGCCTGTGGCACCATAACACCACATTTAGTGGAGTGTATAATGAATCTGAGCTATAAGATGGAGCAGAAAGTTTAACATTTGTTATTTTCTGTCTGAAGCCTTCTATTTTAGCAGGGAACGGATGAAGGTGATACTTTTGACAACCCTACTGGCTATACATATATAGAAGTATATTCACCAGCATTCCTGATGACCTCCGACCATGAAGATTGTCCTCAAACAAGCAGCGACACACACACACACACACACACACGCAACTTCTATTCTTTTCATCATTCCACAATTCTGCTTTTTCACTCATGCCCCGCAAACAATCCAAACATTTTTTTCCCCCTCTCTCCAGCAAGGCATCCAGTGTGCCGTCTCCGACTGATAGCCTTCCTGTCAGGATATCAGAGATGCTGATTGATACTGGCAGGCATGTCATTGGGTTTGTGGACTAAGCTCAGGCTGGAACACTCACCTACACTACAGGATCAGTTCATGCCATTGGACACGGTCCTCTGTGAGTTCGGTCCTCCGTAAGCATTTGTTTCTCTGTTTTTCTTTTACAGATGGCCTTCCCTCGGGGACTATTGACAACGTCTTACTGCTCGATCGGAGGCTACAGCTTTGTGGAGACTGCAAGATTGTGAAGACACATCAGCCTCTCGCTCTTCAGAAGTAAAAATTATGTTATTATCTGTAATCGCTCTGTTTACCATGCGGCAAACATGAATAAATAAAAAGCTCAAGCACTTTTAAAAGAGGGTCTTCAGTTGCTGGTCGGCAGTAATTTTGTCTTTTTAGCATCTTAAGCATGAGCTGGCCAGGAATTAGGTTTTGAGGGTTAAAAAAAGGCAGAAGAGGCACAGATAAATAAGAATTTGTTTTTAATAATTAGTTCCTTACATTTACATAGCGCTTTTCTGGGCACTCAAAGCCGGTTTGCATCAGACCGCACACCAGCTGATTGGTGGAGAGGAGACAAAGTGATGAAGCCAATTATGATATGGGGAGGGTTAGGAGGCCATGATGGACAGAGGCTAGTGAGCAGATTTGGCCAGGATGCCGAGGTTAAACCCCTACTTTTTAGAAGGACATCCTGGGATTTTTAATGACCACAGAGAGTCAGAACTTCGGTTTAACATCTCATCTGAAAGACGGCGCTCATTGAGCAGTATAGAGTCCCCTTCACTATACTGGGACATTAGGTCCCACACAGACTGCAGGTTGAGCGCCCCCTGCTGGCCCCACTAACACCACTTCCGGCTGCAACCTAGCTTTCCCATGTAATCTCCCATGCAGGTACTGGCTAGGCACAGCAATGCTTAGCTTCAGTAGGGGGCCCATGTGAGAGTTGCAAAGAGCTAGCTGCTGGCAAGATTAAGATTAGATTTACTTGTATTTTTATTCTCGTCTGGGAGAAAATCACAGACATTAACATTAATGTGAGTATGTGCAGATTAAGATGCATCAAAGCAGTAATGCACAGCAAAATGAACAATATTTAAAAAATGAATTGATCTTATAAAAAAGCAAATACAAAGAGAATAAGGGCAATTATGTACACCTGTAAAACTCAAAAAGTTAAGATAAGTCAAACCATTTGAGGAGACCGATTGCAACAAACCATTTAAGTTCAAAAACTAATTCTAATGAATACTGTGAACTTGATCCATTTGAGTAAACGAAGCAATTTGAGCACAGTAAAACCCAATAAATGAACTCAAACCAACTGAGTACTGTAAAACCCAACAAGTTAAGGCAACTCCAATCGTTGAGGAAACATATTGCTACAAACTATATGAATACTGTGAACTTACTCCATTTAAGTTGACCTAATGAGGTATTTAATTAACTCATTATCTTTAACGCTGGGTTCAAAACTCTTTTTAAATGAGTAAAATAAACTTTCCGTAAACTACACTCATTTCATTTAATAAAGTTGACTGTTGGGTTTTTACAGTGTATAATTGTTGTCAAAGTGCTGTGGTATTATTGGAGTGTGTGGTTAAAGTGTGCTATACAGTTATACTATCAACCATTTTACTGGGCTGTGTTGCATTCTGAAGGACTCATCTCTATTTCCTCTCATATTTTCAAATATGATCACGTTTTTTGCAAGCAACCCTTGTTCTAAAATGTTAAAGGCATGTCAAATATATACGGTTTGTGCAAAGACTTACTTTACATTGTGAAAAATGTGCATATAAAATATTATCTGGAAAAAAAAGTTTGTTTTCTGTGTAACATACAGTGGGGAAAATAAGTATTGAACACGTAATGTTTTTGTTTTTTTTCTGGAAATAATATTTCTAAAGGAGCTGTTGACATGGAATTGAACCAGATTTTGGTGAACACCCAAACCATACAAACATAAAAATGAAACAAAACAAAAACATCCGAAAAATGATTTATGTGTAATAACAATGAAATCACAGAATGAGAAAGTGCTGAACTACTGAAACATATTTAATACTTTATATAAAAGGCTTTTTTTGGTGATGGCAGCTTAAAGACGCCTCTAATACGGAGAATGAAGTCACATGTATTGCTCAGGTGTGAGTTTTTCACAGACATCAGCAGAGTGTACAAATCTTGATGGTTCTGTGAGTCTCGTCTATCAAATCTGATCTTTATTTTTGTATTTTCTATTGGATTCAGATCAGGTGATTGGCTGGGCCATTTCACAGCTTGATTTTCTTTCTCTGACACCATTTGAGAGTTTCCTCAGTTGTATTTGGGATCATTGTCTTGCTGAAATCTCCACCCTGGTTTCATCTTCATCATCCTGGTAATGTAGATGTTGGACTGAAACAGCTAATATTCATTTACACTGACGAAGGGGAGAGGGTTGCTGAAGAACTATTAAGATATTTCAGCTGCTTTCTGGGCTTTCACTACACCTCCCTTTCTTCATGTGCTCAATACTTTTTCCCTGTGTCATTTTATTGTATTATGCATAATTTAATTTGTAAACTAATTTATTATCATTATTATTATTATTATTATTATTGCATTTATGGATTTCTTTGGTTGTTACCAACATTCGGGGAAAACTTCAAGCTAACGGCAATTTAAAATATGTTTTCTGAGAAAAATTGTGTCGTGTTCAATACTTATTTTCCTCGCTTATCTTGCATTTATAGTTCATTTTATTTTTTTTTTTTTGAAACAATGGATATTTCAAAGATAAATTTTTTATGTACACTGTAAATGTTTTGTTTTATTAATTCTAGACATTTTTTTTTACTGTTTTAATGGTTGTAGTTTTAAGTTAAACTACATAAAATAACTGAAAAATTTACTGACTAATTCAAACAAAATACGCATTTTAGTTGATGTTTTTTTTATTTTAAGTTACTAAACATTGTAAAAAATGTGAAATATAACACATTATCTTAAAAAAAAACACATTTATTTTCTATTTAATATAGTTGCATTTATCTTGTATTTATAGTTTATAAAACAAAAAACATTTAGACATAGGATATTCCAAACATTAGTATTTTTTTAATATATACCTTGTTTTTACTTATTTATTTATTTATATTTACTAAATCATAGTTGTTGTCATTTTAAGTTAAACTGGTTAAAACAAAATACTTTTTTTTAGCTATGCTTTTTATTATTTATATTTAATTACAAAAATAATGTGCATTTTATGGTTTTAGTTTGATTATATTATAATAATCTTGCTGTAAAGGAATAGTACATTGTTTCTTGTACTGTAGGTTTCTTGAAACATCTGCGCCACAAATTAAACATGAGCAAAGAATCATGGGAGCAAACAATGTCAATTATTTGTACTCTTTAAAATGCAAAGGGACCTTTTGAAGTGGCCTATTTTGAGCAATTCAGTTTTAGCACAACCATTCAATATGGTGGATATGATTGTTCTCACTCTAGAGTGCCATTCAGAGGTGGATTTATTTCATTTGGATGCTATGATGTTAATTAAGGCAGAAATGCTTCTGTGAAATGAGTCCATTTGTTGCCAAGAATAGAATCTATAGAAGCTATTTATAACTTTCACGTTTCCTTTTGTGATTGCAGACGGTTGTAGCAGCGATTCAAGCAGCAACTATCAAACTACAGTTTTCAAACTGCACTCTCACTGAAATGAAACCGGGTTAGGCCCAGTCAGTTTCAGTTTATAAAGCCGCATGGAACTACTTAACACTTAATTTGTTAGTAAATCCAAAATTCAATACCTCGGATTCTTGGAATGTTCATTCTTTTGGTGATTGCGGATGTTGTTTTAATGATCTGTCCTGCATCTATCAGACTATAGTTTTCACCTGTACTAAACATGGTTAGGCCTTGTCAGTAATAGTTTATAAAGTTATACGGGCCACTTCATTTGTAAGTAAATCCAGCGTTCTTCATTTTTGATATTTCTGTTCTTCTAATGACTGCATTTTGGATGGATTTTGCAGTGATCCAACTGGCCACTATCTAAAATCTAATGCAAAGAAGGGTCACAACTGATCATTAATTGTTTACACAGTTGCATTGAATCATTTAACACTTAATTTGTATAAAAATCCAACATTAAAATTGTGGTGATTGCAAATGGTTGTTGCAATGATACAGCCAAGAACCGTCAACCTACAGATTTCCCTTACACTTCCACATAAGCTAAAAGGGTTTAGACCTGGTCAGTAACATTTTACACCTTTTTTGCACCTTGACATCTTTCACTGGTATGGTATGGTATGGTCTGGTATGGTTCAGCACAGCTTGGCTCAATTTCCAGCCCAATCTCACAAGGAAATGTAGTTAATATATGTATTGTCAGCCACTTAAATTAGCTATGATTTGAATGACCAAATTGTATTTGTGTGGACATAAATTGAAACGAAACTTGATGTCTCGCGGGACTACGGTGCTACATAAATAAACAGAACCGCAAATATGAATGCACATAAGAGCTATTTTAAACCTACACATATTAACATGCTGAACTACTAACTATACATATAATATAAATACTTAACTATACACATAACCTGAGACAGACTATACAGGTACTTTTACACAAGACAGACCAATATTGTGCAAGAAAGAGGTTTTAAGGTATGTATTAATTGTGCAAATGAGAATGTACAAATTATAGCCACAAAATAAAAAAGTAACAAATTGCAGTGGGATTTCATTGTAAAGATGTCCTCTGCTCTACACAGTAAAAAATGTTGGGTTCCACACAATCGATCGTGTTAGGACAACATGAAGAAATTAGGTTAACTCAATAGTTTTTGAGTTTTTCAAATTTAAGTGCATTGAACATGAAACAATTAAGTTGCTTTGCGCTGTTCACGAATCCGAGCATTCGCATTCAGTCGTTTTACTGTCACAGCAGACCAGTGAAGCTTCAGTTTGTATCAAGCCATTTTTGTTGACAAAATGAACATGGAAAATCAGCTATAGCACAGAGCAACTCCAAACTTTCGACAACTGAATTTAATGCTGCATATTTTAAGAATTTAGAAATTTCAGAAAATTGCCTAATTATTGTTTTGAGTGAATCATTCACTGTCTGCACTGCTATACTGCGCGGTAAAAAATAACTAAATCTATTAATTAACAGTTTCCATATTTTGTGTTTTTTTTTTTCGTTGTGAATCACATTATGAGAGCTTGATCTTTGCTCTGTCGACTTTTGATGTTGAAAATTCAACTCTACAATTTAGCAAACAGACTTTTTATCGACACTTTAGCAGTTTGAAATAATATAATTTATAAGAAATAATATTTAGAGAACAAGTCTGTAATATAAAAGAAAATGTACTGGCAGCTTATCACACGTTTGTAATACTATATACAATGCCAACCCATTTTAAACTATAAAAAATGTTAACAAAAGTAATTTTTTCAAACTTTTAAAGTTTAAAAGTTGTTGGAAGAAAGATCAAGGTCCCATAATGAAGATCTTAATCCAGCATTTGTACGATTACGGCCACACAAGTCTTCACATTGTTTTATATACATTGCTTAGCAACCTGGACACCTCCAAATGGTGTTGAAAGAGTCACATACTGTATATATAAGATATAATTCACCCAAAAATGTCATTTCTGTCTTAATGTAATGATGTATTCGCTTCTGCGAAATCACACGTGTACTCAAAAATAAATTTTTATGTTTGCTTGTTCTTAATTAACTACTTAATTAAAATGAGCTGAAACAACACAATTCTTGATATTTCATTGGGATAACTTAATTTTTTATGTTCAATCCATATAAATTTCTTAAGTGTTAAGTTAACTTAATTGATTTGTGTTGAAACAACAAGAATGAATTGTGTGGAACCCTGGATTTTTTACATTGTGAGCAGACCATGAGCTGTTAACACAGAGAGGGCGTGTGCGCATCTCTGAATGAAGTCTACTTTAGTGAACAAAACCTGCAAAATAACGTACAGCTTGTGGCATCGTTTGGGAGCCGCGTGGGAAGTATGAACCGCACTTAGCAGTGAAAATTAAATTGAAAGTGCGCACATCATTTAAATAACATTTGATATGTTTTTCTTTCATAGCGAACACAAATGCTTGTGCATGAGAATAAATGTTTAACAGTGTCAGTATAACTACTATAGCCTAATGTTAAACGTAGGAGGGAATCTGATAATGACAAATGTCTCATTTTAGCAATGGAAAAAAATGGTCTAATAATGTTGTCAATGACAGATTGCAAGCATATATATCTCAAACAAAATAATTCGACTTTAGAATTATGAATAGTTGTATTCTGTTTACTTTTACTGTGCATTAAAGGCCAGGACAAATTTAAAGGGTCACGAAACACCAAAACACATTTTTTGAGCTGTTGACAGTCATATATGTGTCCCACGCTGCTAAAAACACTATTAGGACACATATATTGCACTAAAAAGTGAAAATTGGTTGTTTTTGCGTTATTTTAAGCAAATTTGTTCTTCCGGTTTGAAACTAATTTTTGAAACTCCGTCACGGCCATGAAGTACTTGCGTATAAATCCAGCGTGGAGAGTGGCTGTCTGTCAAGTGTGCGGCATTAATTCATGACAAAGACTTTGTTCAAACCAATCAGCGCGCTCTATTGTGTATGACGTGCAACTTCATTAATATGCATGATAGCTTCAGAGACCTGTTACAGTGTTCCGACGGCAGAGAGATTCCACGCTGTCTTGCCAAAACAAGTGAAAGAACGAGAATTTGAAGACATGGGTCGTCAGTGTTGCGTTTATTAGTGTGCTGCAACGAAGGTTTTGTTTTCATTTTCCCGCTGTAAGAGTGCTGCTGGATTCATATGTGGATTAAAGTGCACAGGACACGCGACAGAAATGCGTTGGTAAGGAACATTTTTATTCGAGAGCTTTTCACATCTGGAAATGGTGAAATCCAGATTTGCCGCTCGTCTCCTTTTAAAAAAAAGACACAGTTCCAGTGTGATTGTCCTGTCTCGACAGATTTGGTAAGTGTGTGCAGTGCAGTGCCCTTTGTTTAACCCAGATGACAAAGTTACTTCGTATCGTCAGCAGTGCTCTTTCAGTTTTTAAAGACAGACCCCAGTCAAAATGATTTAGTTACTAAGTTTACAGTATGTTAATATCACTGCAATATTATAGTACAATATTATAGACTGAAAGATCCGCTGTAAATGCTGTTCTCCGAATGTAAACATGATCAAACTATTCCCATCGTGCAGGATTTTCGTCGCATTTTGTGACAGGATAGTCTATACACACACGGCTTTCTGACGCTACCTACCGAGTGCATCTAAGTTACCGAGAAATTAGGAGGATTTTTTTTCTCCTATTCGCCGCGCAGTTTCAAACATTGGATTAAAACTCCACTCTTCCAGCAGTTCCTCGCTTTTAATATCTCATTTGTCACAGGCAACATGCAGGAAGTGTTCCTGAATAAAAAGTGAAAGTGCCAAACTGCAGTTAAAGTCGACAAATTAATAATTTGGCAAATAATTTGTTTACTGATGTCCATGTAAACACAGTCACTATCTTCCCCCCTGTGTCTGTGTTTGTTTTGCCTTGCACATGCCCAATAGGAAACTCCCATATTTGCAATCCTTCCCTCTTTCCCTCCCCTGACACTCCCACCTAAACTGAGCTGAACACGCCCACTTTTCCTGACTTTTTCCAAACTAGAGGTGTGAAAACATCCTGCTGCGACAGGGGGTTTCATGGCCCTTTAAAGTCTATTCAAGTCCACTATTGAATGTATATACAAAATTTATTTGAACCAACAGTAGACCTACACATAATATTATTATTGTTGTTTTATCATATGTTTGAGAAATGAAAATAATAATAGCAGACTCGTGTTAACCTTTATTTTACATCTATAAAATCGTGATCTTTATTTTAAGCAACAAAAAAATAGCGATTCTCATTTTACCCAGAATCGTGCAGCTCTAGTGTACAGTGAAAGAATGCACTTGCATTATTATCTCCACACACACACACACACACACACACACACACACACTGTAATTCTATTGGCTCAGAGCTGGCAATCAGCCCACAGTAAGCGATGTTGATGTGAACACAGTGGAGCCATTACATTCCTCTCTGCCCTGCCATAAAACAAGCTCAGAGTGAAAGAGAAGTTCGCACTGAAACACTCGCTTTGTAAAGGCCATTTACCATAATGAACCTGGAAACAAGCTGAAAGAGCCCCACTGCAGCGAAGGAATTAAATGTCAACTTTGGTCTGAGAAAATAGACCGGAATTGTCCAAGAGGCATTCACCTCCGAAATGAGCTCATTTAACACAGAGAGGCGTCTCTGCATGGAAATAAAATCGTCCATCCCTACCGAGACAAGAGGAGAACAGGAGGCGCAGTCTGGGTAGAAATAAAAAAGATACTCTTCCTCTGAGACTCAGCTCCTATATGAGGCTAATTAATGCTCCTTCTTGTGAAATGCCCTATGAACCCGGCCATGTGGTCTCGGGTTGTATGGGCAGGGAGCTCGTTGGCATCTGGGAGGGTAGAGGAGGAGATGGTGTTCGTGAGGGGGCAGACGGGCCACCGGGAGGGAGTGCGCTGGGTTGATAATGTCTGGCGTGCGCAGAGATTGCCTGGATCTCACTCTAATAGAAGGATTATCCAGAGAGAGGTCGAGCTAATACTGTTGTCCAAATGAGGGATCGAGAGAAAAGGAGGTAAGAAGCGCGCTCCTCATCAGACTAACAAGCAATCCAGTTTTCATTAAGTCCCCGGCAGACCTCAGATCAGTGTCTTGTTAGCAAAGAGCAGAGTGGGATTAGTTGAGCTCAGACGCTGGGGATGGAAGACAACTGCAGTCTGATTACCTTATTTAGATACTCTGGCATTAGAGAGAGAGAGAGAGAGAGAGAGAGAGAGAGAGAGAGAGAGAGAGAAAGAGAAAGAGATGGAGGCAGGTAAAAGGAAAAGATGGACGACTCTAAAAGACTGAGTGGGAAAAACAATTTTCACTTAGACATTTGCTAGCCAATTTCTAAGTGAAGTCAAAATGATTAGCCCTACTACGAATTTTTTTTTTATCTCAAATATTTCCTAAATGATGTTTAACAGGGCAAGGGATTTTTCACAGTATTTCAGATAATATTTTTTCTTCTGAAGAAAATCTTATTTTCATATTTTTTCTTATTTTCATTTTTAATTTCATCTAGAATAAAAACAGTTAAAAATAATTGTATAACCATTATCACAGGGACCACACTGTCAGCCATAGAGGACATCCAGAGGAAACACTGTCTGCGCCGAGCACGCAATATTCTTAAAGATTCCTCTCACCCTGCTCACAGACTGTTTTCTCTCCTGCTTTCTGGCAGGCGCTTCAGGCTCTCACGGACAATAACCAGCAGACTAAAGAACAGCTTCTTCCCCAGAGCTGTCTCCCTTTTGAACTCTGCTCCCTACTGACTTTTTGCCCCGCTAATACACCCCTACTCTCCTCATAACTCAGACTCCTCATAATCACTGCACTACTTAACATTTGCACATTAAAAATTGCACATATTGCACTGATTCATTCACTTATTTGAACTGTACATACCTACTGCACATGTACATTTGTAATTATGTACACACCCACTGTACATATACATTTGTAATTATGTTTATCTATCTGCACACTTCTGATTATTAATAGCAACCTGTACATATATCTATCTATTGTAAATCTCTGTTCATAGCTAACACAACCTGTATATAATGTTGATAGTACATCCATTTGTAAATATCACCATAGTTTTTCTATAACTGCACTTTATAACTTATACCTGTATCCTGCACTTGCTGCTATTGCACTCCGGGTTAGACCTAAACTTTATTTAGTTTCCTTGTACTTGTACATGTGTGATGACAATAAAGTTGAATCTAATCTAAAAAATCTAATCTAATATTATTAGCCCTCTTAATTCTAATTTTTTTTTTTTTTTCAAATATTGTTCAGGTATATTTCCTAGATTTCCAAAGAGCAGCACTGTTTATTTTGCACACAGGCATTTACTGAATGACTCTGACTTCACATTATTTTGCCTATATTTAAATGAAAACTAAGCAGGGACATATTATGAAGACTTTATAAATTGTTTCAAAATGTTTTGTAAAATGGGCGACATAATGTCTCAGTGGCTAGCCTCACAGTAAGAAGGTCGCAGAAGGTCGCTGGTTTCGAGTTCCGGCTGGGCCAATTGGCATTTCTGTGTGGATTTTGCATGTTCTCTCCGTGTTGGCTTGGGTTTCCTCTGGGTGCTCCGGTTTCCCCCACAGTCCAAAGACATGTGGTGAATTGAATAAACTAAATTGGCCACAGCGTATGTGTGTGAATGAGTGTGTACGGGTGTTTCCCAGTACTGGGTTGCAGCTGGAAGGACATCAGCTGTGAAAAACATATGCTGGATAAGTTGGCGGTTCATTCCACTGTGCCAAGACCCTGATGAATAAAGGGACTATGCTAAAGGAAAATGAATGAATGTTTTGTAAAATAACTTCCATAAAATTGTATTTATTGTTAATAAACAGAATGACACAATCACAGTCTAGCTGAAAATAACTAATACATGGCTAAAGACAAAACTATTAGCCCTCCACTGAATTTATTTTTTTTTTTTTTCAAAAGTATTTTTATTGAACATTTTAGATATGAAATATATATATTAAGGGTGTAACGATACGCGTATTCATATTGAATTGTTCGGTACGAGACTTTCGGTTCGGTACACATTACAAACCAAACAATTCAGACAAATATCTAAAAAGATAAAAGAGAATAAGTGTACAGAACATAATGTTTTCAGTGCAACAACGCTCAAGGCATCCCAAATGACGTGACCGGCAACATGCTGCCTTACGTGCCCACTTCCAAACACTACTCCAGTCAGGGACACGCTGCACCAGCTCGCAAAATGTCTAGTAACACTAATGTAATCCTCCTATAACCAACAGCAGGTCTGGCGTTTGGGACCACTTTGGTTGCCCTGCAAGTTATGAGGGTGATGGCAAAAGAGTGGTGGATAAAAAAAAAAACAATGACATCTGCTATGACAGTAAGCTATTTTAGCGGTAATATTTAAACATGTCCAACTAGACACGCGCACTACATGCAACTATCCCCGCAGCATTCAGACAGGCAATTTCTACAGATTCAAACAGGGCAAAACAAATCACTGAGGCGATCTGTACATTTATAGCTGTGGATATGAGACCTTAATTGGTAGTGGAAATTTTAGGTTTTAAGAAAATGTTAAATGTAATAGAGCCACATTACATTATTCCTTCATAAGCCCATTTCAGTCAGATTCCTTCTTTCAGATTCACTGAAATGGCAGGTGACAGTCAAATCAAGCAGATTTGTCCTGTCTGAAGAAAAGGTGGATACTTTCTGAAAAAAAAATTACTTAAAAATTGATTGAAACTGAGTTCCATATAAAAACTAAATAGTTATTTACTTTTTATTTGTTTAACTACTAAAATATTACATTTATTTTTATAAGCAGCTTTTTGGTTTTGAGTATAAAAAATGATTTGTTTTATTTGCTGCTAAGCAGAAACCCCAGAAGTATAGCTTTATATCACAGTTTAAAGTAAAAAAAAAGAAGAGTGATCATGCTTTTATGATGTTAGTTTTAATACATTAAAAAGATTTCAATCAGAAAAATCCTCTGTTTTTTTTTGCTTTTTTGCTGTATTGAAAACATACCGAACCGTAACACCACTGTGTCGTACCGAACCGTTTTTTTTTGTGAACCATTACACACCCCTAATATATATATATATATATATATATAAATAAATATGTATATTAAGAAAAAAAATATGTGTACTGTGTGTTCAGACATCCTATCAAACCGTTCTGTTTTTGTCCTCGTGTGTCTGTTCTCTTCTTAGCATCATTATTATTCCTGAGCAAATAAGTCGCTGGAGGTTTTGTCCTCTTTTGCTTGTTTTACTCATCCACAGATTGGTTTCTCAAATTTCCCACTCGTTGCATGGCCTAATAAAGCACTGGTGTCTGTCTGGGGCCCTCATGAGCAGGGCCTGAGCTCTGGAGGATTAGGAAAGCTGGATGATGGATGACAGAGAGGCTGAGCAGAGCCAGATTATTTATCGATTGCATATAACAGACCTGGTCTGAGAGGCACAACCTCATAACGGAGAATATTAAGACGAACATATAGAAAAACCACAAGTGCAGTATTTTTTTTGGCTGTACATTTATTTAAAGGTATATATAATATTCTGAGTTTATAAATGTAGTTGATATTCATGTTGGCTGTTCATGGTTTAAATGCATTGTTTACTCCATTTTTCCTCTTTCTTAGCAGCTACCATTATAGTTAGGTGCTTTTGTTTGTTTTTTGTATTATTGTTTTTTAATTGTATCCTAAAGCAGCAGTTTTGTATAGATATGTAAAAGGTATTAGTCCCTTGTAATGTAAATATTTCAACACTTAATAATTAAATGTATTTCTTTGTTTTTAAAGATTTTATTATAATTAATTTTAAAGGTATACTCTAATATATGTGACATTCTACATTAATATATTATATATTAAAAAATGATATTCTATATATACTGCAGTGCTTAGCATATATGAGTAAACACCCCACAAATCTCTCATTTAAATGAATATTTTCTATAGGATGCTTTGCAATATTATATTTGTGCATATACATTAGATTTGTCAGTAGTGACGCCAAATCTGGAGCTAATCCAACAAAATAACTTACAATATTAGTTCAAAAAATAGTAGCACAAGTTTATATGTTAGGGAAAAAATATTAAATACAATTTTCAAAAACAGCTAAAATCGAGAGAAAAACAAATGTATCAGATTTTGTTGAAATGTAGTTTGTAGTTTGTTTGTTTTTGCAATATTTTGCATGAATTAAAATTTTTTTCCATTTCTAAAGATGTTCTGTGACTAAAACATTATTTTGATAAATATATACGTTTATTAAATCTGTTTTGTTTAAATGCAACTATCTATCTATCTATCTATCTCTCTCTCTCTCTCTCTCTCTCTCTCTCTCTCTCTCTCTCTCTCTCTCTCTCTCTCTCTCTCTCTCC
>CAIGQZ010001336.1:4304961-4318778 GCA_903798205.1 Danio tinwini | reverse complement strand
ATAAATAAATAAATAAATAAATAAATAAATAAATAAATAAATAAATAAATAAATAAATAAATAAGGGTTGTCAATTGATAAAAAAAAAATTAATCACAACACACACACACACAGAAGGAGAGAGAGAGAGAGAGAGAGAGAGAGAGAGAGAGAGAGAACAGACTCCCTTCAGATCATAAACACGCATGATCGTCTTCATCAAATTTGCCTAAACTGAGCGTTCCTTAAGTATAGCTGTATTTCTCAAGAAAGGATTCTGACACAGCAACGTGAAGCAGACGCTGTACAAAAGTTGTGTGTAGGCGGGAACACGTCAAACCTAATGAAACATTTGAGGGAGTTTGGAATCAACTTAAAGATGAGGAATAGGCTGTCTTTGACAGCTTGCGACATCATCTGCCACTTTCACTGAGTACATTTACATGGACACCAATACTCCTCTTTGATTAAGATAATACTCTGATTAAGAGTCTACCATGTAAGCAGTGATTTTTGATTACCTTGAAGGACCACCTGAGTCCCGAAATGCAGAGTTTTTTTCTTTCCGTTCGCCTTGCGTTATCAAATTCCATTAAAACAGCACTCTTCCAGCAGTCCTTCTTATTTTCATCTAATAATTGTCACGAGGTATGAACAATATGTTGCTGAATGAAAGTGAACTGCTGAACTACAGTTAAAGTCTAATGATTAAAAATGAAACACCCAAAATTGCATGAAACTCTGGATGAAACACTGGATAAGCTGGTGATGCGACCTTAATTGTTTTATACTGAAACTTTCCTTCTAAAAGCGCTTCTTTCGTCTTATCCATATTTCTTTGCACATTAAACACACGCAGGGCCAGACCAAGCTGAACTGGCGATCTAGGCGAACGGCGATCACGCCGCCCTCAACCCGAAAGTGACCGGTTCGCGGATGAAAGTGAGGACCGGGAGGCAGGGGGTAGGTGTTGCGGAAGAAAGTGAGGACCAGGGGGGTTTGCTCACTATTCTGCCAATCAAGGCGGTTGCCTAGGTCGCCTCTATGGACGCCTCAGCCCTGAACACACGTCAGCCACAACAGGAAGTAAAAAAAATGCAACTGCGTTAAATGCGTACATTTTTTTTTCACGTTAAATATTTCAAATAAATGGCGTGCTTTAACATGCTAATTTTGACAGCCCTAAAATAAATAAATTATTAGCCCTGCTGTAAAATTTTATGTGAAACATTCCTTTGCCCTGTTAAAAATAATTTGCAAAATATTTGAACAAGAATTAAAATTTTACAGGAGCGCTAATAGTTTCATCTTCAACTATATCAATGCCCAGGAGTTTTAAAATCCATTCCAGTCAGACATTTGTTAACATATGCTCTACTTTCCATTTCAGTGTCAACATGCTAAAGTGTGTGAAATCTGGCTCCGGCACAGTCGTGTTCAGCACAGCATGTGTGCCTGCAGGGAACAGGCCGCGTGTCATTAATACACTGTCCTACATGAATTTCTGCTGTGACACGATGTATAATGAATCACGGTTATAAAACCATACCTGAAATTAAAAATCTTATTATAGCCATCTATTCCGGCCGACATTTATATACAGCCATGAGTCCACCGGGGTAATGCTTTGATGTTCTCCGCTCTGGAAATAACCGTAAATAACCATGTTAAGCTACGCTGGAGCCATTGAACTGTGGTCATTAACAAATATTAAGCTGAAATGATAAATAAAAACTAAATTTGAAGTATTAAAACATAAATCAACATTTGATGAACGTTTTGCTCTGTATTCAGTGACCTTTGGTGTGATACTATTAGAATGTTAAAATGCCTGTCAGAAATTTCTAAGCCAAGATTTATTGTTTGTTAATTTCATGTTTGAGAGATCATTCCGCTGTGGTGACCCTGATAAAGAAGGGAGGAAAATGAAGGAAAGTGAGGAGTTTATTTGTTGTGTTTGTTAAAATATGGCTAGAATCATGTTAGAATCATCTAAACAAATTAACAAGTCAAACTTTTCTTAATAATGTTTCTAACATTTTTTTTTCCTTTTCTGAAAACAGAACTTCCAAAATAACTTGACTTCTTGAACAGAATGTCTTTGCAAAAGTCCATCTATTAGCCCAATGACTAAACTAACAGCACAGTCGAAGGTTAAATGCGTGTAAGCCTTTCCTAGTGCTTCTAAAAAGAATTCTGTTCTTTATTAAATAGTTTTTATATTTGTTTTTCAGCTCCGAAAGGAAATCTGACTCTAATTTTAAGTTAAACACAAAAATTATTTATATTATTTACCATTAATTGTATTTTATTAACATCTACCCCAACCATCACAGTAATGTAAAAACAGATCTGGATCCGGAGTCTTATCTATTAGTATAGCTGATTAACCATGTGGATGGATGATTACAGAAGGCCCCTACTGGCCCATATCTATCAGCTGATAACCACTTGTAACACCCATTCAATCGAGTGATAACATTCGAATCGGCTAGTTTTAGTATTGTTAGATTGCTAACATTGTGGTAACCAAGTGAATTATGTGCTACAGGGTGTTTAAATGGCACATATACTGTACAACTGATGACACTTTTTAGCCCCCCTACTGGCTCATATCTATCAGCTGATATCCACATGATAACATTCGTATTGGGTGGCTTAAACAACCTAAAGCATATTGACCCTATTCTTCACAAATGAATAGATGGAGCCATTTGGCTCGAGACTTCCGGCCACATTCACTTCCATTGATTTTTAGACGTTAAAAATCCCTCGTTATGCTGCTTGATGTTGCAAACTGATATTTTCCTATTATATTATTCTACTTTGTCTGTATAGTAACAAACACACTTGTTTGTAGAGCAAGTAGTTTGACCGCTTTCTGGCATTTATTATTCCTAGTCATTTCTCCCATATGCGACTGAATTGGAAGTACTAAAACAATCACAAAAACGAGCGCACTTCTGCATCGCAGAATAAGGTCAATAATGTGCTTAAAACATTTACACACAGTATATGTGATTTATTGTGATAGCATGTAATTAACACAATTACATTTTGACTAAATTGACAGCTCCAGGCAAAGCATAGCTAAGCAGACCACGCCTTCTGGCCTCGATGCAGGTGATTCTGCTTAGTATTCCGCTAATATTTGTCTCGATCTGCAGGAGCTTGGTTGGTTTTTCTGCTCATGTGAGGTGTGTTGAGGGCATATTTGTGTAATGGTTAATGAGCGTTCCACTACTCTCCCCACCTCCAGCTTTTGTTTGCGAGAGAAGATTAGCTCAAAGCATGCTAACCACGAGAAAGGTGCACAAAACCAAATGAGGTTTTCTCATGCGTGCTGTTATAAATTGGGACGAACTGTCAGAGTCACTGTGATTTATGGCATAATTAATGAACAATTAGCTAACAGATTAACGCTCGTGACTCATGACTCATTGTTTCCCGAAAAGTTTTTGAATTAATGTTTCGCATTTTATGAGCCGTAACAAAGCCTGACTTCAATATTAGCATCATTCAAAGGGCAAAAGTATGAATATGTCAAGGTGAATGCTAAAAAATAAAGGAACACTTACATCTCCCCTGTTTTTAAATCCATTCAGCCGATCTCCAGGTATGGTGGAAGCACTTTTAGCTTAGCTTAGCATAAATCATTGAATCAGATTAGACCATTAGCATATCGCTCAAGAATGACTAAAGAGTTTCAGTAATTGTCCTATTTAATGGTTAACTTTTTTCATGGTTACATTGTGTATTACTGTAAGGCTGACAGAAAATGAAAAGGTGCTATTTTTAGGCCAATGTGACAAGGAACTATAGTCTCATCCTGGCATAATAATCAAGGAGTTTTGCTCCTATGCCATTGCTGCAGCAGGCACATTGATGTTATGCAGTGACTGGAAATATTCCCCAGCACATACACTTGCACCACCAGTTAGAATATGTGTAATAATATCATTGCGCCTGCTGCAGCCATGGTTCCTTGATTATTACACCAGTATTAAAGTATAGTTCCTATACCCATATCAACCTAGAAATTTGATTGGAGACAATGTATCTTAATACGCAATGTAACTAAAAGTCCAGCTTTGAAGAGGAAAATTATCAAAATACTTCTTTTGAAAATTGAGCAAAATGCTAATGGTCTAATCCAATTCAATGATTTATGCCAAGCTACGCTAAAAGTGGTCCTGTTAGACCCGTAGTTCGACTGATTCAATTAAATTCAATTCACCTTTATTTCTATAGCGCTTTTACAATGTAGATTGTCAAAGCAACTTTGCATAGAATAGTATAGTAAATTGAAACAGTTCAGTTTTCAGAGTTTAAGTTCAGTTCAGTTTAGCTCAGTTCAGTGTGGTTTAATAATCACTACTGAGAGTCCAAACACTGAAGAGCAAATCCATCAATGTGTAGCTCTACAGATCCCGAACCATGTAAGCCAGTAGCGACAGCAGCGAGGAAAAAAACTTCATGGATTAAAAAATGGTAAAACTCAACTGTTTAACTCTATTAACAGTTTACAATAGGGTTGTGTTAGTAAAACTTTATGTACTGTTGGGGATGTTTTCATTCACTCTGGGGTGATTTTGATCTTAATTTGGCCATAACTTTTTCTGTGTTTCAGCTAGCAGAAAGAGTTTTGGTGACAAATCTTATTTTGAGAAAATGCTTAGATTTTTATTTTTTTATTTTTTTAACTCAACAAAAAATTTTATGTTCGGGATGAAAACATCTACTGAATTTAACTGCTGTAAAAATGCATCAGATATTTTTTTTTTCAAAAACATTGTGCAAATATCTGTTAATCAACCTCATTCCAGATCAAAACTACTAAATTGCTTAGAAAATTACAGAATTATAACTCTTTAATTGCCAAATTCAGGAATTATGTCACTAATTTGGTGGAAAAAAACATACAAAATGATATATTTTCAATATAAAAAGTATTTGTGGACTGGATTTTTTTTATGTTTTATCACAGTCTTGGACATGTGAAACAACATTGCCTTTGATGCATTGTTTTTGATTGATTTTAATTGTTCCTCCCTAATTTACTGTTGGTGGTGTTTCTGCCTCATTGACTTCCATTATAATGACATCTTTTTATTACAGAACCATGACACTATATAATCATGCATTTTTGATTGTTGGTGGTTTTCCTTGTTGGGAAGAGGTCAAATTTGTATTTTTTACTTTTGATCTTAGTGTTGGCTCCCTTGACCCTTTAGACAGGCCTGTCCAAAAAAAACGGTTAATTTCTGGATTTTATATGAAGTATAACAGCAAATTAAAGTATGTGTGTGTGCCTGTGAGAGTATAAGAGTGACCCTTACACACTTACCTTGATGTGTCTGAGAATATCAAAATATGCATCTCAGCTCTCAGAACTAAATGGAGTAAACAAAAACAGAGACTGTGTATTTATGCACCATCAAATGTGGTTACAATGGAAGGCAATGGGGCAAAAACAGCCACCAACAGTAAATTAGGGAGAAAAAAAAAATCTAACAATGCATCAGCTAATGTTGTTACTAATCGTTCATATGTCCGAGCCTGTGAAAAAAGGTTAAAAAAAAAAATAAAAATACTTTTTATATTGAAGATATGTCGTTTTGGATGTTTTTTTTTTGTTTTTTTTTTTTTTCACCAAATCAGTGACATCATTTATGAATTTGGCAATTAAAGAGTTAAAATCCTGTAATTTTGATCAGGGCTGAGGTTGATTAATACATTCCAACAACTGGGGTGGTGGAAAAAAAACGTAAAATAACTGAAATTTACTGTAAAATAATAGACATTAAATTACAGAAATTTACTGTAAAATAATGGACATTAAATTACAGAAATTAACTGTAAAATAATGGACATTAAATTACAGAAATTAACTTAAATTTAAATTTCTGTAATTTAATGTCTGTTATTTTACAGTAAATTTCTGTAATTTTAACACCCCAGCTGCCAGAAATAAATCGTAAAATTACGTATTTTTTTTTACAGTGTATGATTAATTAATACAACGCAATCACATGGCAATCGTAATTTAGTGGCTAATTCAAATGAATTTGTACGATCTAATTCGTACAAATTAGTACGATTTGCTCATCACCCAATGACGGTTGGGGTTAGGGGTGGGGTTAGGTGCCACGCTTCCTTTTTAAAATCGTACATTTTTGTACATAAAATACTTATGTTTCCACGTGAGATCAGGCTGATTAATACATGCTGTACAAGTATTGTTCATAAATAGTTCATGTTAGTAAATACATTAACTAAAATTAACTAATGAAATCTTATTGTCAAGTGAGACCAAAAAAAAGTGGAGTGTTCCTTTAAGAAGCAGAAGTTGTCAGTAATAAATAATGTGGCACATCACATTATTAGTTACTGACAACTGTCATTTACTGTCCAGTTTGGGGTCAGGCCGCTCTCACAGTTCGATTCAAGCTTTTCATACAAATGCCCCTCTGAGTGTTTAAATATAAATTGCTTAGGAGTACGCGTATGCATGTGTGTGTGAAATAGAAAAGGCTGATTTGGCTCTGTTGTAAAAGGATTACAGTTTGTGAGACGTTGTGAATCCGCTAAGGAGGACTAGTCTGTTAATCGGTGCCGTGGAAAGAGAGAAAGAGCTTCTGAAGCACACGCATGTTAATGGAAGACAGATTTCTCTCTCAATACAGGCTTTTCAGCACTGAGCTACTCCACATTCATCATTTATGGGAGCACTCACACTGACTGCAGTTACGGAGCTGCTCCAGCAATCTGTAGACTAGCATTTCTCTTTTCTTTCCAGTCTCCAGAGTGTTTCAAAGATCTGTCTGTCTGTCTGTATAATATTAACATTTTTGTCTGTCTAATATTAATAGTTTTGTCTGTCTGTCTATCCATGTGTGTCTGTCGGTTTTTCTGTCTATATAGTATTAACGTTCTATCTGTCTGTCTGTCTATATAATATTAACATTTCATTTATCCATCCGTCCCTCAATCTATCAAATTTTGCAACATAGTACATATCTTTCCTAATAAATGCATATAGGTTTCTTTGGCATGAATCAGTAAGTTTACAAAAATATTATAATCTTAGTCATAGTTATTAGCTTGTCAGATGGTCATCCTTACCACACTTTTTGGTGTACCAAGAGTATTTCTTAAAGATTTAAAATAAAGAAATGTGAAAAAATACTTATTTTTTAAATACTAAATTTATCACATCATATATCATTAGGGAAAAAATAGGAATCTGTTAAAGTTTTACATTAAAAAATGTAGCCCATTGTCATTTATTATAGGCAAATAAAAAAAATGGCCAGCACATTTAACTTTCATGAGTCAGAATTTGGACATTTGGATAAAATAACAATTAAAACATTCATTCATTAATTTTCATTCTTTTCAATAATAATAATAATGTAGAGCTTCACAATTTTTCTAGCCTCTCTTGTAAAAAAAAAATATATATATATATACAATTTAGAACTTAATGGATAACAACGATAGCCGCTTTTGGTGCTTCACACCATTTTATTGGTCTTTTTTTTTTTTTTTTTTTTTTTGGAAAAAGGTCCAAGATTTAGAATAAAAGTAACTTGTAATTTTTTTTCTCTATTTAAAAATACAGTAGTGAAAGATGACTTCTCTTACATCAGATTGTATGTTTTCTTGCACAGCTGGATTGTTGGACTCATGAAAAATATTTGTTATTGGCCAAAACTGATGAGCTAAAGTCACGCTGAAGCAACAGCCAACAGAGGATTCCACTTGGCCTTATAGCCTTTTTTGATTGGTTATTTTTACTATTTATGATGGCATAGCAGTCAGAATAGGAGCTCAGGTATGGGACAAATTCTGGACCTTTGTCAGTAAGGGGTAGGTCATCCTCTTTCCCATGTGACTGTAATCAGAAGAAATGACAGTGGCATAATAAAAGCTCTTTTGCTTTCTGCCACGTCCCGATTGTCTCAGAGTTGGGCACATTCCTTTAAAAAAGTAATTAGTTATAGCTACTAGTTACTTCTCACAAATAGTAACTGAGTTACATAATTATAAAAGTAACACATTTTTTTGAGAAAGTAACTATTTACTTAACAGAAATCAAATTAGTCAAATCACTATAAAATGAATATAAAACATCGTAGACTAATCTACACTTTAAATGTTGTTGTGGGACAATCTGAGAAATAACAGCAGCATGATCTTAACTATATATCTTGATATTATTTAGTTTAATTCTGTCTGATTAATAAGTGTTTGCAGTGAAAAAAAAATCAAGTTTTATTTGCTTTGACGTCGTGGCTTTGTCTCCTCCTTTGGTAGCAGAGCTCACGGTGTCACCTGCGTAGCCACTAATTTTGTTGTGGCATGTGATGACATGAGGTGCTTTATTAGATTAGAATTACTTGTCATCGATGCAGACAGACTCTTTTCCTGGGCATAAGTTGCACGATACATAAACATTCTTGCCTTTCACCTCAACGAGTGAAAAGTGGAGCTTATATATATCCAGTTTACAAACGCTACATTTGAACTTGTTAGATTTGTGATTGTTCAGACTACTAGGGTCTGTTCTTCGTATGTAGATTACTCAGTTAGCTGGATTTGGTTATTGACGATTTGACGTTTCGTTCTTCAAAACTCATCCAAGAGTTGTTGTCATAGCAACAGTTCTGGTAGCTCAAACCTGCTCAGGAGAAGGGTCATTTCATATAAACAGGATTAGATCGGGTCAGTTCAAGCAAAGATAATACTGAAAGTACGTACCGAATTCTGATATTTTCTTAAAGTAGTAGCTATATACACTTGGGAAAATAGTATATATATATTTTTATTTTTTTTTACTATATATATATAAAAGTAAAAAATATATATTAATAAAACTTACTCAATTTGCACTCTAAAATAAAAGTACAAAGACTGCCACCTGGTGGTTTAAAGAGAAAATTTACTCATATTAACTTTTTACATCGCTTTAGTACAATTTGTGTGTGATAATAGACATGCACAATATGCAACTTTTTTTTAAAAGGAATAACACATTTATGTAGTCATGAACATGTTTTGACAGTTAATATGACAGTGATTTGATGCTTCACAAAAGTTGCAGACACCTTTACCAATATCAAAATGCTTTTGTAAAGTTTTCTTTACACAGATTAAAAAACCGGCTACTTTACTAGTATGGCTACTGTAATAAAGAAAATCCACTCTAACTGTAAACCTAAATAAATTGCTAAATACTCTTGACACATAAAAGTGCAAAACGTGCAGCCCACAACAAAGGTGCAAAGGTATTGTGTATCATTTAACAAACCATTTACTACAAATTTTATGCAATTGTACTCAACAGATGATTGAATGTTAATAAGATGTCATCTTTTCATGATTTCGAGGATCAATAGATCTGTCCTTCACAACACACGCACCGATCTCAGATCAGTTCATCCAGACATTTTAATCTGATTCACAAACTTGTTTGAAGAACCAAATTAGTTATCAAGATTAAAATTAGTTATCAAGATTAAAAGATCCAGGATCTGCCAAATCATCTTAGATCATTTAAGGGAGGTACGAAAAACATACCCCTGGTCATTGCTACTGACTGTGTGTGTATGCGAACACCCGCACTACTCTGCCTCTGACTGGCAAACGATGGAAATGTACTCTATCTAAGCCAGTCATCACATTCTCAGTTACATCACGTTCACAGACACACCAATCACAATTGTTGGTTATGTTTCCTGCCCCAGCCCCAAACACACAACACTCACCCAACCCAGAAAAAGAGAGGTCCTATGGCTAAGAGAGCTTTTTATGCTGGCATAAAAAAAAGCTTCAGTGTTCTTAATTATAGTAATGCACATTTTATTGTTAGTAACGATAACAGTGTTGTAACGGGGGAAACAGTAATTAATTTGATTACTTGTTACTGAAAAAAAAATAGCCATTAGTAACACTTTATTTTTAGCGCCGTTATTCCCATCACTGCTCATCAAAAATTGCTTCAGAACTCTCATTTTGTTTTGACTTACACTGCTTCACCATGATAATAAGTTTTGAATACTTTAGTTTATCCATAAACATGATTTCTGCATTGCTTCTGGTGTCCTGTAAGATTTAATGAAGACTACAACTCCAATGATTTCACACATAGTTAGTGCATCATCAAAACAAGCCTTTGTTTGTTTGATGAAAATTTCATATTAGGCCTTTAATCTCACCATTTTTTTACAACAATGAACTACATTATCTAGCTGTCAATTGTCATTTGTAAGCATGCTAAATGCTACATAAACGCCACAAAAAGCCATCCTCTTCTCATTATATTTGCTCTCCTCAGCAAGTCAATGCAAAGATCGCAGAGAGCTAAAAATATTTTTGACAGCTCTAATTTGAACTATGAATAAGAGTTGCTCTTTAAACTGAAACTCTCTCTCTCCCTCTCTCTCTCTCTCTCTCTCTGCCGATGTTGTTTTATTGTGTTCTCTCTCTATCCTTTAGTTTTGACCCCTCATTACAAACTCGTCTCTCAGGTGCAGCCGTCTGACTCTTCAGCGTCTCGCGGGCCCGTTTCTGTCCATCTAGCTATCTGACTCAACCGGCTGCCCATAATCAATAGCTTCTCCCATCATTTCTCATGAGATACAACCACTAGAGCAATGACCTTCCTCGCTCTCGCTCTTTCTTTTGCCGGCCTCTCCTCCCTCATTAAATTCTAAGCTGTGAGGTCGACCCTAACGATTCCAGCATGAGAGAAAAAGGATAAAAGTGAGGAACAAAATAGATGAGGACTATTTCTGGGGCTGGAGATCCAGGAATGACCCAAAGGGTTATTGTGATTCCAGACTGATGGAAAACGTGGTCCTTTGTAGTCGCAGCGGTCCTTTTAATATGAATGCCACTGGAGCAAGGAATTCCTTAACCATCGCACTCTCGGATAGCTTGAATTTAAGAAAACAAAACGCAGAGATAGACATACTCACTTGACATAGTATTTACTGAGGGGCTCTTGTAGAGGACTGAAGAGATTTGCACACATTTAAAGCAAGGTGTAGATTGGCGGGCTGGTTCATAATCGAAGACAATGCAAGAAAATCAAAGAAGCTAATGCAAAAGTACTTTTTTTCTCATAATAAACAGAAGCTGAAATGAAGGAGAGCGAGCCTGAGATGGCAAGAGTAATGATCAAGTCCTTGGGTTACAAAATGCAAGAAAATAACAGAGATGTTTTGCATCTGATGAATATGTTTCTATGTGGTCGCTAAGGTGTTGCTAGGTGGTTGCTAAGGTGTTGCTAGGCGGTTGCTAGGGTATTCTGAATGGTTGCTAGGTGGTTGCTAAGGCATTGCTAGGTGGTTGCTAAGGTGTTGCGAGGTGGTTGCTAAGGTATTCTAGGTCGTTGCTATGGTGTTGCGAGGTGGTTGCTTAGGTGTTGCTAGGGCCTTGCTATGGTGTTTTGAGCTGTTGTCAACATAAATTAGCATGGTTCTAGTATGAATTAGCATTATGCTAGCATGATTTTAGCAAAAATTTGCATGTTGTTAGTATGGTTCTAGTATTAATTAGCATGTTGCTAGCATGTTTATAGTATAAGTTAGTATGTTTCTAGTATGGATTAGTATATTGTCAGTATGTCTAATGTAAAGTCAACGACAGTTTTTTTTTTTTTTTTTTTTTACAATGGAAGTCTACGGGACAGTTGCTAGGGTTCCGTAAGTGACTACTAAGTTGAAAGGTCATCAGTGATTGGCAGATTGGTAGTCTGAGTTAAATGAGCATAACTTCAAGTCTGTATGACAGTCTAGCGCAAAGTTATGAGGTCACAAAGTTTGGTCCAATGTTAAGTCAATGGAACTTTTCCGAAATTTCCAAGTCAGTTTTCAGAAACTAGTAAGTCAGATCAGTTGTAAAGGATATAGCAACCTGAGTCAGACCAGTTTGGAGTTAGTTTGGTAGTTGTAGTATGAACGGTCTAGGAGGAGATGCATATTTTGCATTTATTTATTTTTTTTTTTTTTTTTGGGGGGGGGGGGTAATATTTCTAAAGGAGCTGTTGACATGGAATTAAACCAGATTTTGTTAAACACCCAAACAATACAAACATAAAAATAAAACAAAACTAAAAAATGTATGTGAAAAATGAGTTGTGTGTAATATCAACATACAATAGAATGAAGAAGGAAAAAATACTGAAGCGTATTTAATACTTTATATAAAAGGCTTTTTTTGGTGATGGCAGCTTAAAGACGCCTCTCGTATGGAGAATTAAGTCACATGATTCGATCAGGTGTGAGTCCAAGAAAGTGTAAAAATCTTGATGGTTCTGTGGGTCTCGTCTATCAAATCTGATCTTTATTGTTGTATTTTCTATTGGATTCAAGTCAGCTGATTGGCTGAACTATTTAAGCAGCTTGATTTTCTTTCTCTGAAAGCATTTGAGAGTTTCCTCTCCTGTGTTTTGGATCTTTGTCTTGCTGAAATGCCCACCCTGATTTCATCTTCATCTTCCTACTAATGTAGATGTTGGACTAAAGCAGCTAATATTCATTTACAATGAGGAAGAGCAGAGGGTTGTTGAATAACTACTGAGAGATTTCAGCTGCTGTCTCAGCTTTCACTGCCGTTCTACACCTTTCTTCACCTTTCTTCATGTGTTCAATACTTTTTCCCTGTATCATTTTATTTTATTGCATATAGCTTAATTTGTAATCAAATTAGTTTAGTTTTCTTCGCATACATGGATTTCTTTGGTTGTTACCAACATCCACCCAAGGCACCTTTATAAATATGTTTCTGAGAAATATGGTGATGAGTTCAATACTTATTTTACCCGCTGTAGCTAGTGTCTGACACAGATATTCAACAGTTACACTGATATACACAATGTAGGGTAGGTGATGGGTTCAACAACATGCAGACGGTGGTAAATGAGATTATGCAAGAGAAGTCTGTAGAGGAGTTAAAAACAGAAACGTCAAAGCATACACTTGAGGGCTCTTGTAGTTTCTTGGCTGATCACATGCTGATCAATGATCAGACATGACATTATTATATTACAAATCTGAAAGACTCGCCAGCATCAATAGCCTAGTGGGCAATGCACCAAAACATACCATAACTATAACTACACTCTGTCAAACCAAAATGTTTGCTCTGGCTTATGATATTTTAGTTGCATAACTCAGCACATCCTGTTTGCTCAAACAGGATAGTTCATTTGACACATTGAGATGGTATGTGTGTAGTTTTGGTGGCGCCTACTTGTGGGAGAATCCAGAGCTGCTTTTCACTCCCAGGTCATCCCAGTTTAAAGCAGAGTGTGTAAAAATATGGTTGCTTGAGCTGCATCAGTGCAGAAGCTGATAGCAGGAGTTTAGGCTTGATTTCCTGCTTTCATCCACAAACACTATCAACTCCAGACACACTACGAGAGGGACTGACACCTCAAAAATGCTGCTTATCAAGGGCTATCCAGAGGTGTGAAGGCACCGGGGCACATCCGGAGCCAGTGATTCCTAACATCTTGTCAGCTGAAACTTTTCTTTCTTTCTTTTTGCGGTGTAAGTACTGTATATCCTTTTTTCAACTATAATATCCAACAATTCTGAGTGTGCAATTGAGTGACCTAAGTATCAAGAGAAAAAGATGATCTGGCCATTAAAATACTTTTTCTTCAGATTATGGTTCTGTTTCTAATGCAAAATAAGCATTGTTAACATTCAAATCTACATGAACGCTGTTGTTATTTTATAAACTTTTTTACAATAGTAATACATTTAAGTCTGTCTGTCTGTCTGTCTGTCTGTCTGTATATAGTCAAATTAAAATTAAAGCAAAAA
>CAIGQZ010001336.1:4268904-4289484 GCA_903798205.1 Danio tinwini | reverse complement strand
ATAAACTACAATGCAGTGGGGAAAATATATATTGAAGTCGTTTTTTTTGTTGTTTTTGTTTTTTTCCTGGTAATAATATTTCTAAAGAAGCTTTTAATATGGATATTAAAAAAGATACTGACGATATTGAAAGATAATGAGAAAATGAACTACTGAAATGTATTTAATACTTTATAGTTTAAGGCTTTTTTTGGTGATGGCAGCTTAAAGACGCCTCATATGTAGAATGAAGTCACATGAATTGCTCAGGTGTGAGTTTTTCCCACAGACTTCAACAGAGTGTAAGAATCTTGATGGTTCTGTGGGTCTCGTCTATCAAATCTGATCTTTATTTTGTATTTTCTATTGGATTCAAGTCAGGTGATTGGCTGGGCCATTCCACAGCTTGATTTTCTTTCTTTATTTTTCCATCATTTTTTCCACAGTTGGTGAATGCGTCTGAGTGTTCTGATCGGTTGAAGTGAACATGAACGTGCTCTTTCTGACAATTTTCCTTCTGCGTTCACACAGAGCAGCATTTCAAGAAATTACTTCTCTTTCTGGAAAATTGGAAACTCTTTCAGAACGAATTTACCGGTATTTTCAAAAAGGGCCTGTCCACCCTGCTTTCATCTTCATCATCCTGCTAATGTAGATGATGGACTTTAGCAGTGAATATTCTTGTACAATGACGAAGGGCAGAGACTTGCTGAAGATTTCAGCAGCTGTCTGGGCTTTCACTACCTTTCTACACCTCCCTTTCTTCATGTGTTCAAAATCTTTTCCCTGCGTCGTTTCATTTTATTATGCGTAATTTAATTTGTAAACTAATCAGTTTTTTTTTCTTTGACTATATGGATTTCTTTGGTTGCTATCAACATCCTGTGAAAATTCAGCGGCACCTTTAGAAATATGTTTTCTGAGAAAAATGGTGACATGTTCAATATTATTTTCCACGCTGTATAAAAAAGAAAATGTAAAAATCAAAATACAAAGTATTACAGAATATGGATAATAGTAAAGCAACAATTTACTGCATTATATATATATATATATATATATATGTATATGTAACAGGTATTCAATTCATTTATGTTTTTTTTATTATAAATTCACGCAAAATCTTTTCTTTTTTTTGTTAGTATTTATTATTTGGAAAACGAAAGAGAAAACTATTTTTTTTCTTTTCTTTTCTTCTTTTCTTTGCTTCAGTCTGTCAGAGAGTAAAGCGAGGTAGGCATTTATTCCTGTCCGGTGAGAAAATGTGTGCAAAGAAGAAAGATTTGTAATTTAGGTGAAATGTGTTTTGTTATAACATATACATGAGTTATATGAGTGTGTTTGGGTTCTTTATACCGTCTTTCAATCTATTTTAACCTGCCAAACTGTAGATTTTACCCAGTCAAAGTGCAGTGTATGATAGTAGCATGAAATATAGCCTGTGAAATGTTACGTTTGATTGCAGATTTTTCAATTTCTTTTGTGTGTAAATGTTTGTGCAGGTATTGTTTTTTTTGTGTGTGTTTGTCTTGTGTTAGATAAAATACTGGAAATTTGTATCTATTAAGTGGAGTTTTTGTAACATTTTATGGAAAGTTAACATATTAACTAGATTAATTAACTGTTTTAAAATGATTATTATCTTTCCTCATTATGTAAAATGTTAGATTTACTGTATTATGCTTGCTTGAGTCTGTTGGAGGACTGAGCAGAGCGAGCAGTAGCAGGCGTAAGAGGAATTATAAGAGAAGAATCATAACTGTATGTTCTCTGTTTGTGCAGCACTTGAATAAATAAGACAGCTGAACCTGCAGACAGACTCCAGTATTACTTCACACAACACAACGCAGAGGGGTAGTCAAGTCTTTAAGACTGGCCCCGGCTACACATATAACGAGTAGACAGAATTTTAAGTGGATTAAAAGTGTTTTTTTTTTCCTAAGACAAGAATTTGTGCTGTTTAATAGTTTTAGGACAACTTGAGAAAATGTTTTGAACCACTTCAAATGTTCACTACTTTGTGTATGTAAGCAAAAAAGTAAGAAAGAAATTAAATTTAATTAATGCAACATTCAATGAATCAAGCAAGCAAGCATAGGTTAAGCATGACATATGTCCTAACAGGACATAATAAACTGGCTGTATGTCAATGCTGGCATTTCGAAGGAAAACTGTGCCTGTAACCACATTAGCAACGTGTCTGCAACATCGGCTTATGTCAACAGGTTAAATCTGTGGCATTTCATTCCATTCTGCATCCCCGATCAACAGCAGACAGTAATTGTTGTGCAACCATGTGAACGAGTCAGCGTGCGAGGTTACCAAAGAAATGATACAGATTCTGGCCCGGTGACAGATGTTCACTGACATTCAGAGGACTGTCGCCAAGGACAGAGTATTTGACGAGCGAACCTGCTGCAAAGATCTATTATTGAGTTACCGCCGCACAGACCTTGGAAAGCAGCGATAAGGACAAAAATCGTTAGGTAAACAATGCATGAATACCGCGAGTGCTTTTGCATGCAATTTCCAAACGAGATTCACAGGACTATTGGATTAAGCCAAACAAAAGAACTGAGAATGAAAGTTCCAGTCGGTTCGAATACTCGCTAAGCATTAAGAGCCAACAAGACCTTCAGAAGTCAAGTGCTCGGAGCAAAATCATGTGCAATTCAAAAATGTTCAAAGACTGAGAGAGAACATAAGTCATCCATTTATTTAAAGGTGGGTCTCGTTGGGCAGTTTAAGAGCCCACTGGCCTTGGGCGATCAGTGCTCAAACTTATGAGGTCGTCATAGAAACATTGGATGCATTTCCTTTATGATTTTACTTAGTGAAATGTTCCAGTGCTGCGCCGCGTTTTAAGTGTTTTCAATGAGAGTCTGATTTGGGGTGAAGTAAAGCCTGTTTCACACCGCAAGCATAAGCAGAGCATAAGCAGCGCGTGTTTTTTCGGCGTCCATGTTAACAGATTAGAGCTTTCATATCGCACACAAAAGCAGAGAGCGACGTGTGAGCGTCACTGAAGCAGCAGTGATAGTTTTGGCACTGGGTCTATTTTTGCTAATGTATTGATAATGATAATGATAATGACCAAAACACGTTGAATGACAGTAAAAAAAGTAACAATTTTACCCAATAAATACATCAATATTATCAACAGATTTATATATAGTCAATCAAATGAACTTAAACGATTAAAAACTGCAACAGTTTTTTAGGACACCAAACGTAAAACAATTTTAGTATCAGTTTTGCTTGTTGCACACTAGTGTTGCAGGAGAGTGGCTGCTTTAAGACTGCTATTTACAAGAGTTGTAGTCTATAGCGAGTGTTTTGTGGGTAGTGCAGTTCGACACAAATGCTGGATGATGTGAGCTCGCTGTGTGCTGTGCAGTTGAAGCAGAGGAAGAAAGTCTGCATTGTTTTATGTTCACTCAAGTTCCATTCCACTCGGGAACTGTTTGCACTGTGAACCTGACAACACAAAAAATAAGAAAAAAAAAGGGCATGCATGGATTACTTTTGTCCGTTTTATCCTTTGCACGAACATGAATTAACATTAACGAGCTATTAGCCGATGGAGATCGCTGAAGCAGCAAAAGTAACACTAGTTTGATCATGTATAAATATCATTATAACTATATTGTATAAATATTATTATAACTAGGCCCACAACATCCTGACAATCAAAAACAAAATGACATGATGCCACAGACGATTCTTCTGAGTGCACCAAACATGAATGACACTCCTCATAGAGCTTGAGAAGCATACAGTGCTGTAGGATCTTTATAATTTGTAAAATAAAGACTTGCAGGTTAAGGACACAGCATAGGAGGAAGTTGCCGCGGGCCTTGGTGCAGATGAAAAGTAAAAAAAAAGTGTATTTATATATATATAAAGAGAGAGATAGATAACTAGATAGAATAGACAGAGATAGATTGATCTGTGAAGCAGCTGCTGAAGAACTGCGCGCTGCAGATGGAGCTGGTGTGTAAGGTCAACGCCTGTGTGCTGCTTTTGCTCTCCATACGCGCTGTGCACGCGCTGCTCAACTATCTGTCAATGATTGAACAGAAATGTTACCTCTGTTCCTACTTTCAAAGAGAATATCTGAAAACCAAAGTAAAAGTACAGATACCGACTGAAAATTACTCCATCTTTCAAAAGTTTGAATACAACATAGTAGTAAATGCTTAGTGTATCTGATTTTAACAATACTTAATGGGACAGTTCACCCAAAATTGAACATTTCCTAACTTTTTATGCCTCAAGTGTAGGGGTGTCAAAATTAATTGTTTCTTCGGTGCACCGCAATGCAGACGCGGACATTTCGGGATCAGTTCAGTAATAATCATAACTGGTTATTATAAACTGACGTAATTAATCTCATATGCGCTATGTTGTCGTAGCTTACTATGGCGAGGGAGGTGAGTGCGAGTATTTACAACGCTCCAACTGCTTAAAAACGCACAAGCTATTCACAATTTTACTGCGTGTGGGTTTGCTGGACAGACTTTCACTGACACTTGCAGCAGAAACCCCTGTTTCACTGCGATTGAGAGAATGAAAGTACTCCCCTCTCTCTCTTTCTCTCTCTGGCTGTGGCCCATTTGTCCTGCTGGCATCACTTTTCCTCTCCTCTCGGCTGTTACAGCGATGCTTCTGGATACAGACATGAGGGCGTGTCTACAGGGTTTTCTCCACCGCGTCTATCATGGATCAGCTGTGATCGCCGCTACTGTTTATCAGTGTTTTAACCAGGCTTTACTCATCTGTGAAGGACACCAAGGCGTAGAGCCAAAGCCCTTTCAGTTGAGCGTGTGACCAATCAAAGAAAAAGCACTTGCTAGACAAGGATCAGAAAGCGAGCGAGATATTTATATTTGTTTCTTTGCTATAAATGCCCGTGTTGTTAGCCAGCACTTAATTTTGGGGATTTACACTTACCTAACTTTAAATAGTAACAGTTCCTGACTCCAGTAAGCTACAAACACAAACTGGATATCATTGGAAAGAAGACTATTTGAGCTTTACTGTGGTAAAAGGGAAAGTTACATGTTAAAAGATATAAAAAGTTATACATTAGGAAGTCATGAGAAAATAAAATTGTATTGTGTTCAATATTTGTTTTTCCAAATACAAACACAGGAAAACATTAATGTAATGTCCTAGAAATAATATGACTTGAAAGCCAAGTGTCTCATGACTTTATATTTTAAATTTGATGAAGATAGCATGCAAAATTAGATTTCTGTAGAATGTTTTCTGAGACTAAATCGGTGTCCTCCTTTGTCTCATCGTCAGAGGCACAGTTTATATGTCTGACTTTGTATTAAAGCACAAAATTGTATTACAAATAGTAAATATAAATATATTTATACATTTCAATACAAGAATTGCTGTGTTGTGAAGAAAATAGAAACCGTGTGTGGAAAGCATTGACAATGCACCGTGATGCACCGAGATATCGAATTGAACCGAATCGATGGCATGATAATCGTAACCGAACTGTGAGACCAGTGTAGGTTCACACCTCTACTCAAGTGGTTTCAAATGTTTATGCGTTTTTTTCTCTTCTGTTGAACACAAAAGAAGATGTTTGGAAGAAAAGCTGAAATCATAAAACCGTTGACTTTCATAGTATAGGAAAATAGATGAGAATCTTATTTGACGTAGAAGAAGTAAGTAATATGTTTTGACTCAACCATCAGTCAAGAGTGAGACCAGAAATGTTACATCTGTTCCTACTCTCAAACAGAATACCCAAAACCAGGGGCGTTGCTAGACATAAAGCTATTATAGACAATTCTAAAGAATACAAAAAAAGATGCTTTAGAGAATTATCTGTTGTCTTAGACTTGACACATGGCAGAAAATTAGGTTTATTAAGTTTTACCTCCCTGACTCGTCATCCCTCCTTTTTACATACAAAAAAACTCTATCAGGAGGCATGCTTAGTAAGATCACCATTATATTATTTAAACTTTAGTTTTGTTGAACTCTACTCTACACTGCGTGGTGACACCTCTGCATAAAAGACTGTTACGCCGGTTTTACAACGCATGAGTGACGTGTAAGCAGCAAGTACTTTTTTTGGCGTGCATGTTAACAACCGGGACTCGCAGTGGGAGAAGAGCAGCGCATCAGGGTCCAGCAGGAGTGGTGTGTGAGACTCTTGGGTATTGTTTTCTGCTCACATACAGAGCTTGCTTTGAACAGCGTTGGTTCGATTGAACATAGAGAATAACCTCTTTATTCCAGGATTACCACTTTTAATAAGTACACTTTCCATATGAAGTAAATCATATCTCAAAGCATTTACTGGGGCACTGCCAATTTTTACTGGGGCACGTGCCCCAGTAAATTGGGTCTAGCGACGCCCCTGCCCAAAACCATAGTATAAGTACAGATACCTACTGTAAAGTGACTCCATCATTCAAAACTGTCAATACAACTTGAGTAAATGATTTGAGTATCTGATTTGAGGAGTGCTTAAATGGATAGTTCATCCAAAAGTAAACATTTTCTTACTATTTAATCTGCTTCAAGTGGTTACAAATGCTTTTAAGTTGTTGTTTTTTCTTCTATAAAACCCAAAAAAATATATTTTGAAGAAAGCTGAAATCGTGAAACCATTGACTTCCATAGTAGGAGAAATGATGAGAGTCTGATTTGGGGTGAAGTTTCATGTCTGACTTAACTACACTGTAAAAAAATATCCATAATTTTACGGTTTATTTCTGGCAGTAGGGGTAATGGAAAAAAAAAGTTAAATAACGGTCATTAAATTACAGAAATTTACTGAAAAAAAAAGACCAGATAACCAGAAATTTAAAGTTAAGGAAATTTCTGTAATTTAATGTCTGTTATTTTACAGTAATTTTCTGTAATTTAACAGCTGTTATTTATTTATTTTTTTTTAGGTGCCCCTACTGCCGGAAATAAACCGTAAAATTATGGATTTTTTTACAGTGTATCAGTCAATGGTGAGGCCAGAAATGTTACCTCTGTTCCTACTTTCAAATAGAACATTTAAAATTCATAGTGCAAGTACAACTACCGTCTGTGAAAATGACTCCATTCAAAAGTTTCAATACAACTTGTGTAAATGCTAAGAGTATCTGATTTGAACAGTATTTAATGGGATATTTCACCCAAAACCTGAACTTTTTCTCACTATTTACTCCGCTCAAGTGGTTCCAAATGCTTATACGTTTTGTTTGTGTTATATTTAACACAAAATAAGATATTTTGAAGAAAGCTGAAATCGTGAAACCATTGACTTTCATAGTAGAAGAAATGATGAGAGTCTAATTTGGGTTGAAGTAATATGTCTGACTCTACTATCAGTCAATGGTGAGGCCAGAAATGTTACCTCTGTTTCTATACTCTCAAACAGAATACCCCAAAACCATGGTAAAAGTATAGATAGCTACTGTGAAAACGACTCTATAATTCAAAAGCACTAGTATAATTTGAGTAAATGCTTAATGTATCTGATTTGAAAAGCATTTAAAGGGATAGTTCACTTGAAATTGAAGATTTCCTCACTATTTATGCCTCAAGTGGTACCAAACATTTAGGAGTTTCTTTCTTCTGTTGAACACAAGAAATTTTGAAGAAATCTGAAAATGGGAAACACTGACCTTCATAGTAGGAAAAACAAATACTATAAAAGTTAATGGTTACAGGTTTCTAGCTTTCTTCAAAATATCTTTTTTTTGTTTAACAGAACAAATAAACTTATAAAGGTTTGAAATGTAAAGGTAGAGTAAATGAGGAGACATTTTTGGATGAACTGCCACTCTATGCATTTTTCCTAACAAATTTATGGCAAGAAATAAGTCTGTGAGAACAAGAAACAGTGGATTTGTGAGAAGAGCAATCACATTCAAATAGAAATGAAACTGAACAGCTAGATATCGCAATAAATCAAGGTTGATTTAACAGCCTTTTAGCACATACAAACACTCAAGTCTCAGTTATCCTCGTGCGCAAAAAGCCAATAAATAAACCAATATCCTTAAAAAAGGTTTCCTTTAATATAATGAAGAATTATAACAATAGTTAGTGCATTCAAGTCAAAGCCTACACTTGCACTCAATGTGCTGGTTTCACCTTCATTGCAAGTAGAGTCGCATTTATTTCTTATAAGATCTCACTTCTTTTTCAGCAGAAATAAGCTGCTGAAAAGTCACTTGCTGAGCAGAAAATAGTAGACCTTTACTAAAAAGCAGAGCTTTATTCAAAAGAAGAGTGAAAGTTGCTAATATTTTTGGAGGAAAAATCCCATAAGCAAAAGTTTACTGAATATCAGCGAGAGTGTGGTCATTTGAGAAGCTAAGGCCCAATCCCAATTCTATTTTTGTACCCTTACCCCTTCCCCTTGGCCCTTACAACCGAGGGTTAAGGGAAAGGGCTTCAAAATTTAGCCCTAAGAATTGGGACAGCACTAGAGCACCTGCACACGTCATCATATGTCAATCTCATGCTTCATATGAGATCAGACCATCACAGCTGCTGTAGTTACTCTAGTTGTGTTATGTTTTGGTATTTATCTTCAGGAAATCACTGAAGGCATATATTACGTTATCATAATGATCTAATGTGGCAATAAGATCGTAACTACACTGCATGTTACACAGTGGCCATATTCATCCATGTAAACACACGAAAACAACATTAACATTATAGCAGACACTGTAAAAAGCTCATTTCCAGCCACTAGACATTACTGACATTACTGTGGGACTGCTGTACATAAGTTATGATTAAGGATTATAGATCGCGAAATTTAGTGGGGGTTTTTTTCTATCGCTTTTTTTTTAAGCAAGACGGTAAAACACAAACGCAGTTATGAATATATTAGAACATGTTTGTTTGTTGTAAAAAGTTGTATTAGTGACAAAACATACTAATATGTGGATCTCCTTACTTCCGGGCTCAGCAATGCTGGCAGGTGTATTCTGGGAAATTTTCTTACCCCTTGGTCTCGAGTGTGGTCCTGAAAAATCTTCATTCAAAGGGCTATTCACCCCTTCTCCTTAGCCCTAGCCTTCAAGCTAAAGAGAATTGGGACACCCCTACCCCTTAGCATGAACACGCAAAACGAGGGGTAGGGGTAAGGCGAAGGGCTAAGTGGTAGAATTGGGATTGGGCCTAATAATGATAGAGATACATTTTAGACAATACTATCTGGTTTTTATTTTCAGTTTCATCATTGAAAATGGTTTGAGGAAGAAAAAAAAAAACAGCACAACATTTGTACATCTCAGAGCAGCAGTATTTTTTTTTCCTGGATGAATGTGTTTTTGAACAAATCATTTGAGCCATTATGTCATAAGCTACATTTCCATCCACCTATTTTTAGGCTCATTTTGGATATGCATGTAAAAAAATGGTTGATGGAAACGGCAAACGACATTTTACAAATGCACATAAAAAACATGTGCACATAACTGAGAAAGATAAACTTTTTATTCGATAAGAAAAGATGTGCATAAACTACGATGGAAACACTTTTACTGAACAAATTCCACTATGCGCATTAAAAAAGTCATGTGATTTTGTTATAAGAGATTTTGTGATGATAAAAAATGTCTGTGAATGGACAAACCAGCAGGCTGAGCACATTGTAAAACATTTAAAATGTTATTTTTGTCATTCTAAAATGCCTTAACCATTTCAGTATTAGTGTTATTATATTATTATTACCTCCAGAATCAAGTACGCATCTCATGGCTTCAAATACCATGCATTCACTGCATGTCAGGATTGCCTTCTGAGGCACAAGTCATTTGTTAAATGAAGAAAAGATTCAGGCAGCTTCTCCTACTGCAGCAAATTCTGTTTTTACTGTTGATAGTTGGGCCAGTTGTTCAGAAAGTGATGATTTTGTTTTCTTTCACTCATTGGATAAAAACGCTGCCTTATTCGCATGTCTTTTATGCAGTTTTGTGCATTAAGTTAATTCACATTTTGGATGGAAACATAGCTAATGATTCATTCAAAAAGACACCACTGTAAATGAATCTGCTATTTTCAGGGATCAAATCCTTTGATTCAATGATTCAAAGAAAACCAATATCAATCCTCATATTTAGGGAAAAAATACAACACAAATAAACAACACAATATAAAATAGGAAGCAGAATTTCGACAGGTAAAAAAAAAACAAACATTATTTACGTTTAACCGAATGAGAAAACATCTAAATCATATGCCTAAAATATGTCCAAATAAAACAATAAAAGCAATAACTGTTTCAATTATAGACCAATCAATCAGCTTTTGTTTCATGTTTTGGTTTCAAAAGCCTTAGTTAAACTTTAGTAAACCATAGTAAAACACATTTACTTACTTTTAACTTGTTCAAATCAGCTTTACTGTCAAATATGCTGAACACTTTGATACAAAGCACAGATGAAATTACCCAGCAAGCTTTTTTGTTTTTAAAAGATGTCTAATAGACGTCTAAACAGTCGTCTTGGCTAAAACAAGGCTAAATTTGTGCTGTCAGTGAAAATCTAATAGACGTCCAATAACAGGCCAAGAACTAGTCACCAAATAAACAGAAATGAATGACTACACATATAAACTCTGTCTAATCTGTCTATTTGACGACTTGTCTTGTTTTGGGCTATTATTAGATGTCTATTAGATTTTCACTGACAGCCTAAGTTTAGCATTGTTTTAGCCAAGCTGTCTACAATTAGATGTCTATTAAACACAAAATTGTTTGCTGGGTACATTCCCATCAGCCTACGATTCAAACAAGCAATATATATATATATATATATATATATATACACACACAAAACAGAGTAGGGTTGGGCCAATAGACGATGGCCGATAAACTTTACGATGCTGAGCCGGCATCGCGATCCATCGCCCCTGCTCCACATTTATATTGATATATAACTTATTATTTGCATGTCATCTTAATAGCAATAACTGCCTTTTCATGAGCTGTGGTAAATTTTACATATAGCTGCTGCTTGCACGGCTGACAGCATCATGAGGATTTAATAAAGGATTATACAGTACCTCTCATGCTTAAAATTTGTACATTCAGTGGCAAACGCTGTTACCTGCAAACCCTGTCCCACACGCTCAAAAATAAAGGTACAAGAGCTGTCACTGGGGTGGTACCTTTTCAAAAGGTACACATTTGTACTTGAAGGGTCCATATTGGTACCTACAAATATAGTACCATATAGTATATATTAGTACCTACACATTTTAAAAGGAACACTTTTGTACTTTTTAGGTACTAATATGTATCCTTGAGGTATTAATATGGACCTATTAGATACAAATTTTTACAGCACAGACTTTACAGTTAATGGCTTAAGTTATTTTTGTAGCGGACTTAAAGCCACTAGAAGTCTTTTATCCATTCTTGGAAAAGTGTAAATGGTGGATTAACATTCAGCACATGATCACTAATAAGATGTGCCATTATTAGTGACTTTAGGTGGTTTCTAAAACAAAATCTGTCAGTGCAATTTTCATTCTCTCATCTGCAGCGCTTCACATTTTCCCGGTTGTAGCTCCTGTCATCTGAAGACAGAAGGCATTGACTGAGTGATTGACAGCTGATATTAACCAATCCATCGCGTTACGTTCTAGAGCAGTGGGCCAATAAGAAGAGCACAAAGGCGGGGCAAGCAATGCAGGTTTTTTTTTTACTTTAGCAAGTTTACATAATAACTGTTTTAATCTGTTCCTGAGCGCTGCGTTTGGTGTTTTGCAAAGATGCATTCTGCATAAATGTCTCCTAAATCCGCGCATGCAGTGCGGATTTTGCAGTGAAAACGGGTCGCACGGCAACAATTTAGAACAATTTAGGAGCAATTTAGGTATATTTTTAGATTGCATAAAATTTCTTGTGCATATGCGACCAAAACAGTCGAGCCCTAGCACCTTTACTTGTTATTATTTCCTCATAATAATAATAAAATAAGGAAGTTATCATCGATTACAATACAAATTAAAAAAGGCCATTATAACGACACAGATTACTCCGCCTATTCATGCCATCGCCCAACCCTAAACCAGAGTATACAAAACAAAAGTGTCAATAGTGCAAAACAGGTAAGTGAGGTACAGTAGTGTATAGTAGTGAAAAAGCCTCAGTCTGTGTTTTTAGTCCCTGCTGAAAAATCCAGCTTAAACCACCCTAAGCTGGTTGGCTGGTTTTAGCTGGTTGACCAGGCTGGTTTCCAGCCATTTCCAGCCTGGTCTTAGCTGGTCAGGCTGGGAGTTGACCAGCTAAAACCAGCTTGACCAGCCAAAACCAGCTATGTCCAGCTTAAACCAAGCTGGTCAAGCTGGTTTTAGCTGGTTTAGCTTAGGCTGGTTTAAGCTGTTTTCTTCAGCAGGGGTAGTAGCCTGGGGTGGGGGCAGAAAAGGTGGAGCTGGGAGGAAGTTGAGTCTCCTGACCACCTGAAGGGCATTTGTCCAAACTATATAACTAATATATGTCCAAATAATAAAAAAATAACAACAGAAGCATAAGTAAACCACAGTAGAACACATTAATTTATAAGAATTATCCTCAGTTCAAATGACCCCAAACAACAAGCTTCTTCAGATAAATCTCAGTGGCATTAAATGTTAATTGCTAAAGCTAAATAACAATCAGATCAGGTTGCACTACAATGATGATGATGACAAAGATTTCCAGCATTCGAAAAAAAAGCTTAGTTTAACCCATAAAAACTGGATATGTCAGATATAGTGGCTGTATATACAGTACATACACATACAAATCCAATCCTGGAGTCTTTTACAGTAAAAATGTACTTGTATTGCTCAGATTTACAGCTCATGCATTTAGTGTTTGCCAATAGGAGCACACAACTGGAAAATCAGGACTCGTGTACTATTATTTTCCACACATACACACACAAAAACCGGCCAGTGCCACAATGCCGCCCCAATGTCATTTCACCACTGCTATCAGACTTATCAGCTCAAGTTTGGAGTAAAATTTCTCCACCAAGTTGTTCCAGAAAACTAAAATGACTCATATTTAAGGATTGGATCCAAACCCCACTTCCCTAGCACTGACCGCAACGTTCCAAAGGTGAAATCGCACACTTCTTTACTTTTTAATGAACTCTCTGTAAGTGTGAAAGATATCTTGTACGGAGGAAAAGAAATGATGAGCAGTTGTGTATGTGGTAGTGTAAATGTTTAATGCATGCTCAGGGGGCTCTTTCCAGCTATCACGAACAAGCAAATAAATAGATATAGGAGAGTGAGTTTAAAAAGAGCAGTGTGTGTGTGTGTGTGAGTGGAGCCATGCAGCAGTGCTGATCCTGATCAAACACAGCATCTAACATCTAGCATTAACTTAATTTACTGCATTGCAAATAGGAACAAGTATAAAAGAGAGAAAGAGAAAGAGAGTGGGGAAACAACCAAGTAAATAAGGAAAAACAACATAGTGTTATAGCTAAAAAAAATAATAAAGAAAGAAGCCTTTACATATACATTTTGACTTTGATGAGAAAAGCCAAAAGACATTATGTCCTGCTTTCTGTTTGTTTAGGTGATTTTGGCCCATGTTGTGGTCACAGTTCAGTCAAACACCACCATCTTTTTAGTAGCACTGTGGTTATGCTTATGTGAAGCTGAAATTGTTCTATAAGTAGGCCCACATGGAATCTGCGCATGCAGAAATTCACAGATTTTCAGTCCCTCGTTGGGTTTATTTATTTAGTTGTGTGTAAATGCGTGCAAATGTGTATTTATTTAGTTGTTCAATTTATTTCAGTAATATTACTGACTAATATAAAAACGTTCATATGATTTACTTTACAATACAGTTTGTAAAGTTATAATTTCTGTCTTTTAGTGGATATATGATCGATATGTTAGTAACACTTTATTTTGATGGTCCATTTGAGTATTAGTAGACTGTCTGCTAAATATCTGTTTATAGTGCTGCTAAACAGATATTCAACTGACTATAAGAATCTTTGCATGTACGTCAACTTACACTAACCCTAACCCAAACCCTAACCCCAACCTAACAGTCTACTTATAGTCTAATGAGAATTAGTTGGCTTGTAGATGCAATGTAACTTAAATTCAACAAACGGACCATCAAAATAAAGTGTAACCGATATATGATATGAGAGACTTGATCTGTTTACCAAATAAATGGATCTAATAGGATTTGCATTGTAAACATTAAATAAACGTTAAATTTTTTTATTTTTTTATTTAACATATTCAGTTTTTAGTTACGATATACCCAAAATTATTCTGCATAAATCTGCAGATTTTTTTACAATATTCTCCACAGAAACAGCAAATAGCGACCAGCTATAGCCATAGCGACCAGCGTCTTCCGGTTGAATGTTTAGAACTTCCTTTTACAGTGTTTACAACTGGTAATTTGTGCTCCGAAAAATAGGTTTCATAATCGTTTTGAGTGGATTACGGAGTGTTTTTGTGACAAACAAATTTGAAAGGTTTGTGTTAACGCCGTTATCTGTCAGATGTGGTTCAAGCGTGAGAAAAAAACTTTCTCCTAGTTCACTTGTCTGCCGTCAGAATTTCAGTGTGTGTCAACTCAGTGGCACTTCAACACACACACACAAATGCAATACTTCACTGAATCATAGAGCAAACCAGATTACTGACTTAACAGGTGTGTAAGTCATGCAATTTACAAAAATGACCAATAAAAGTCTGTTACTGATACTCTGCTGGCTGATTTGCTGTTCATTCTAATCGCAAGCTGTTTATGTTTCATTTAATGTGTTGTATTTACCACGGTTTGTGTTTTGCTGTCATTTCAATCTGTCACTTTATTTTCACTTTGTCACAGTTATTAAATCTGTGTGTTAGTGGGACAGTACAGTAGGCTGTGTGTGTGTGTCAAACATTTTGGTGAATAACATTTGTTTAGGTTGGTTATATATTTGAGAGAAAAGAAAGTGTTTACTTTAGCGATGACGAGGCTTCATTTAAACGGCAGAAGATGCCGTCTGACAACGAGGGAAAAATGCCTCACAGCAGTTGTTTTCCATCCTATTAGATCACATTTTTTAAATGATCAGTCCAGGAGGTGGTGCTGATCGACGACAGTATTGGTTCAAAGATGATAAAAACAGGTAAAATAGATTAAAACTATCAGTTCAAAGCTGTCCGAATGCAACTGTTTACACGCATCAGCTGCCGACCGGAAGTTCTTAGCATTCTCCTTGTGCATACACGCAAAGCATAATGGGTAATTTTCCGTTCTAAGAAAAAGGTCTATATATAAAAGCAAAAAATAATTATTTAGAACTCAGCGAGATTTAAACATTAACGCAATCTTCATGGAAATTTTCCTTCTGCGTTCACACGGAGCAGCATTCCTGACAGGCAGTCAGGCAGCGTAATACAGAGAGTAGACCAAAGCACATCAAATGATCAGTAATTAAAAGGGAAACATAGAATAAATATATATTTATATATTAGACCCACATCTGATGCTTGTATTTGCACCTGCTCAACGCCCACAACTTCACGCATTGGGTTAAATTAGGCATTGCAGTCTCCGGGTTCAGTCCTGTACTTCAACTGTATCTGTTCAGCTGAGGGAATGGAACCAACCCCGTGACTTCAGACACAGCGATATTCCAAGATGGTGGTGCCCTAGGTCTAAAATCTATAGTAAAACATGCTATTTTCTGCTAAATGGTTACATTAATCGGGTTTGTTATATATATTTCCATTAAAGTGCAATTCACAATATAATGTAAACATGACTGAGTGCGTCATTTCCACTTTAAGCATTGAGTTTATTAATACTCCAATGAGACTCAGTTTGCATGGAGTTGCAATGTTACTTATAGTCAACAAACTGTGCTACATGATCCATCAAAATAAAGTGATCCCAGAAAAGTTTAAAAAAGAAGAGAAAAAAAGATAAAATGAAAACACAAAACAATATTTTAATTCCAAAAGTGCTTTAAAATATAATAATATAATAATAATAATCCTAAACACAAACTGTAGTGATTGCGTTTCTCTAGCTGTCTTTAGTGTCCTCTAATGTACAATAATGGATCAGTTGTCAGATCCAATATGTATTTTCTGCACAAAAACGATCATCAATAACTCAACATGAATAATGACATTTTAATGTCTTTATTTACAGCTCTGCTAAATGTGCTTTGACAGTTTTATTGTGATGGTGGCAGGAAGCCCAATGTACATTATAATCAGCTATGAAAGAAATGCTCTGACATTGGAAAAACTACTGAAAAGACTCCTTGACAGAGAATCATGCCGAGCTCAGGATTCAAGACGAAGCTGCGAATTGACGCAAAACTAACGTGTTTTTAATACCTGGTCAAGGACGGGTCGCATATTCACAGAGCGGTGACGGACATGTTGTGATCGATTCATATGAAAGCTTATAGAGTCCAAGAGTTAAACCAATGAAAGATTATGTGCAACAAAAAGCATGGTCGGCTCTATATGTGGCACTGCAACAGAATGTGTTAGCATTATGTCTTGTGCCCATCAAGAGAAGACTTATTGATCTTGGCAGGACTATAGAGGCAAAGGCAGATACAGTGTAGAAGACTATCCTCATCAATATTCCCCGCTGTGCAATCATATCTCTGCTTACCGGCCCTCAGGGAACGAACTCAACGTTGCAACTTCGAACACGACTAACATATGTAATTATTTGTAAGACATAAGCTACTTCATAAATGATTGATGCGTGGAGAAAAGCAAAATCTAGAACAAGTTCTGTATGTATGAAGCAGTTCTCACATCTGTCTCAGACTTGAGTCTTTCTTTTCGTTTTGCTGAATAGCGAAACGTAAAGGTGCTCTATGTAGGTTTTTGACTCTTCTAAAGCCTAAAAACAACATTTGTTTGCAGATATTTAAGATATATGCTAAATGAACATAATTGTTTATCTGAAAAGCAATGCTAAATCAGTTATTCTGCTTTGAAAATGTGCGTTCCATGTCAGAATATCTGTCTTTATTTTGGTCTCTAACCAACCCACCGCCAGTTCACCCGATTATTTTTCACCACAACAGCGTATTTACCTTTATTTGTATAGCGCTTATACAATGTAGATTGTGTCAAAGCAGCTTCACATGGAAGTTTATAGTGAATTAAAACAGTGTCAGTTCAGTTTTCAGAGATAAGTTCAATTCAGTTTAGCTCAGGTCAGTGTGGGTTAATAATCACTACTGAGAGTCCAAACACTGAAGAGCAATTCCATCGATGCGCAGCTCTACAGATCCCAAACCATGCAAGCCAGTTGCAACAGCGGTGAGGAAAAAACTTCATTTGTTGGCGAAATTGAAGAATTAAAAAAACCTTGAGAGAAACCAGGCTCAGTTGGGCATGACCATTTCTCCTATGGCCAAACGCCTTGTGCAGAGCTGCAGTCTAGGTGCAGGAAGGACCTCAGCAAAGACTCGTCTGTCCTTGGAGCATCACAGGAATCAGTCTCATACTTGGTTGCAAATCCTTTTCAGTCAATTACAGCCTGAAGTCTGGTACGCATAGACATTACCAGACGCTGGGTTTCATTCCTGGTGGTGCTCTGCCAGCAGGCCTCTACAGCAACTGTCTTCGGTTCCTGCTTGCTCTTGGGGCATTTTCCCTTCAGTTTGTTTTCAGCAAGTGAAATGCAAGCTCAATCGGATTCAGGTCAGATGATTGACTTGGCCATTGCATAACATTCTACTTTTTTCCCATCAAAAACTCTTTGGTTGCTTTTGCAGTATGCTCTGGGTCATTCTCCATCTGCATTGTGAAGCGCCGTCCTGTGAATTCTGAAGCATTTGGCTTAATATGAGCAAAAAATATTGCCCGAAACACTTCAGAATTCATCCTGCTGCTTTTGTCAGCAGTCACATCATCAATAAATACAAGTGGACCAGTTCCATTGACAGCCGTACATGTCCACACAATGTAACTACTACCACCATGCTTCACTGCTTAGAATCATGAGCAGTTCCTTTCCTTCTCCATACTCTTCTGTTCCCAACACTCTGGTACAAGTTGAGCTTGATCTCATCTGTCCATAGGATGTTTTTCCAGCACTGTGAAGGCTTTTTAGAACTCTAATCTGGCCTTCCTGTTTTTTAAGCTCACCAATGGTTTACATCTTGTGGTGAACCCTCTTTATTCACTCTGGTGTAGTCTTCTCTTGATTGTTGACTCTGACACACATACACCTACCTACTGGAGAGTGTTCTTGATCTGGCCAACAGCTGTGAAGGGTGTTTTCTTCACCAGGGAAATAATTCTTAGGTTGTCCACCACTGTTGTTTTCCGTGGTCTTCCGGGTGTTTTGGTGTTGCTGAGCTTGCTGGTGCGATCTTTCTTTTTAAGAATGTTTCAAACAGTTGTTTTGGCCACACATAATGTTTTTGCTATCTCTCTGTTGGGTTTTTTTCAGCCTAATGATGGCTTGATTGACTGATAGTAACAGCTCTTTGGATCTCATCTTGATAGTTGACAGTAACAGACTCCAAATGCAAATAGCACACTTGAAATGAACTCTGATCCTTTTATCTGCTTGTAATTATGATAATGAGGGGATACGACACATCTGGCTAAGAAATTTGCAACCCAGGCTCATTGTGAATATCTACCCCTGTATACATTTCTGGACAATGTGAAATATGTAACAGGATCTACTTTTTTTTTTTCCGCAAATCCGATTATTTTTTTCAGATCTCAAATTTCTCTCGGGAGTGCCATTTGCACCTGCTGTTCTTACATAAATGCACTAAGCCGCTGTCGATTGATTGACTAACCGACCGACTGAATGATACCTCCACACCACCCCCTTCCCTAAACCCAACCGAAAGTGTTTTCAAAAGCACCAATTGACCCGCCTACTGCCTTCCCTAAACCCAACCAACAGTGTTTTCAATAGCTATCTAGAAAAAATAAAGATTTTACCACATTCTCGCCATGTTACTCAGAGAAGTTTCTTCATAAACTAATTTCAAGAGGATCACGTGATTATGATTGAACATGGCTGGTTCTGCAACTAATGTGATTCACCAATTAGATGGTTTCTAAATCACTATAAAAAGCCAGGGTTTCTTACTACAGTCATCTTTACCTTGAAGAATCCCCCACTTCCACCCCTATTTCTTCACTTTTCCCGTTTATAGGGTGGCATGGTGGCCCAGTGATTAACGCTGTTGCCTCATAGGCCGGCTGTCATTTCTGTGCAAAGTTAGCATGTTCTTCCCATGCTCATGTGGGTTTCCCCCGGGTTCTCCGGTTTCCTTTCACATTCCAAAAAAAATGCATCATAAGTGAATTGATCAATCTAAATTTAGCACTATACTTAAAACTCTCGTCCAGCAGCATTTTTCTTCATAGCAATTATATTCTGTCATCAGCTCTTATTAAAAGGGGGGAGTTCTCAAGGCCTACCCGAGCTCAAATCTCCCCTATTGACCTACAAACGGGAGGAAGCCCAGGGCTCAAAGACCATATGAGTTCAAGGCTCTCCCCCAGGACAGCATGCCAAGCTTGCTTTATAATCAATCATCAGCTAAGTGTGAACTTTTGACTTGTTTATTTTATTGTTTGCCTTTTCTTTTTGTTTCATCTACTTTCTAGAACCATTCTTTACCAGACTCAAACCCCGTCACCGTAGTCAACTCCTCTCATCGCCTCAAGTCTGCTGACATACGCGGCGAGCCACTGGGCAAACTGATAACAGCGGAAAAGCTGTCCATATGGAGGTAAATGGTCAGCTGTGAAACAGAAGCTGACAACGGCATCATAACACCCTGTAGCGTTGGTTTAAAGGTGAAATGCAGCCATAGGTAGTTCTGGCTACATAATTTGAGCAATACAGAAATGTATACGGTGGTATGTTTTCACAATGAGCCTGTTTTGGAAATTAGAAGAAGTTAGTAATTATTTATTTTATGTCCATGCAAAAACAGACAACATCATTAGTATCCTTCAATATTAACTTCTTGTTTATTGAACTGCGTTGTAAACCTTCCTGTTATTATGTGTAGCACGGTGTTTCATAACAGCAAATTAAAAGTTCACTAATTAAGGAGCAGGTCTGATAAAATCCATATTCTGAGCTTTTAAATGACACCTATTTGTGTAGATGTTTTTAATTAGCTATGCTCTCCAGCTAAAAGGATCACGGCATTAAAACAAAAATCACCTATTGGTTATCAATACTGGCTGCTAATGATTAGTTATCAGCAAGGAAATCCTGCATTAGTGCACTCTGGATTTGCTTGGTCAGTGTCTGTGTGATAAGCAGAATAAACCAGTCTTTACTGCGCAATAAAATACAGACAACATAAAGTCTCCGTAGCTCACAGTCTAATTCACAGACAAATTTTCTCTCTCTGTACGCTTTCTTTCCAAAATGAACTGCAGGTTTCTTGAAAAGCAGCTTGTGGCTGAAGTGAAAATGAAGGTGTCATGTCTGAACACAGGGGGTGTGGGAAACACAATGCAAAACTGCAGACGCGAGAAAGTTAAAGAGAGACAGAGAGGACGGAGAAAAAAAAGGAAAGAGAGAGAGAGAGAGAGAGAGAGAGAGAGAGAGAGAGAGAGAGA
>CAIGQZ010001336.1:4233953-4253390 GCA_903798205.1 Danio tinwini | reverse complement strand
AGATAGATAGATAGATAGATAGATAGATAGATAGATAGATAGATAGAACAGATGCAGTGAATATCACCAGTTAAAGATAAACAAGCTTCAAAACACAAGACACTCACTGCGATTCTCTCTTGTCTTTTAAAGCCGCCCAGGAACATCAGATATGATGTTAAAAATACCATCTAATTCTGGCTGAACAAAACAACATCCCCTGACTGTGTTGTGAAACGAGTGGCATCGTGACACCATCTCTGTACCATCTTGGCCCACTAATTTGCAACTGCTTTGGTACTTTAGCTGGCTAGCGTCAGCACACGATCTCATTATACAGACTGGGCCTTGCTGGAGGCTTGAAACCCCAGCTGATTGGCCTTTTTTCCCTGCTCTTAAGTAAGCCAGAATAATGCAGACGCACCGCAGACAACGACAGCAAGTGCACCTGTCGCTCTCGTCATGCCAACATGGGCCTTTTAGACGCTAACAAGCCAGCGTTTGCCAGCGTTTACATTCATTTAACTTTCCCACTGCATGCTGGGAGATGTAATTAGGGGAGGTATGAAGGGGCCACACTTGAACACCATCACAGGTGACAGCACTAGAAACTAAAACGCTGGTGTTTTAGCACCAAAATGAAACATGATTGAATCTAATTTGAAGCACGACAGGAAAGCTGAATGAGAGAGGAAAGAGAGAGAGAGAGAGAGAGACTGTTTTGTGTATTATGGGGATGGACAAGGCTAAAACCGAGCTGTTCAGACTGGCTAAACTGATTTACCAACATATTTGAACATCGCCTTGCTGGTGAACTGTTTAAGGTACGTTTTTGACTTAGAAATTAAAGGGTTCACTCAAAAATACAAATTTATATTCACTATCTACTCACCCTCAAGCGGTTACAAATCTTTATGAGAATCTTGCTTCTGCTGAACACAAAAGAAGATATTTTGAAGAAAGCTGAAAACCTGAAACCATTGACTTCCATAAGAAAAACAAATACTATGGAAGTCAATGGTTACAGGTTTTTATTCATACATTCATTCTTTTCGGCGGAGTCTCTTTATTAATCTGGGGTCACCAGATGCCCTTCCAGCTGCAACCTGTCACTAGGAAACACCCATACACACTCATTCACACACATACAATACAGAAAATTTAGCTTACCCAATTCACCTATAGCGCATGTCTTTGGACTGTGAGGAAAACCCCTCGTGAACATGGGGAGAACATGCAAACTCCACACAGAAATGCCAACTGACCCAGCTGAGGCTCAAACCAGCGACCTTCTTGCTGTGAGGCGATCGTGCTACCCACTGCGCCACCTTGACACCCTACAGGTTTTTAATATTTGTTGAAATATCTACTTTTGTATTTAACAATAGAAAGAAACTCATAAAGGTTTGAAACACGTACACTGAAAAAAAAATGTATTGGATTTACTAATGTTTTTAAACTAAGTTGGTGAATATTTATATATTAGCTAAATTTAAACAAACAAAGTTAAGCATTGGTAAATTCAATTTATTTGTTTAAATCCAGCCCATAAAATTATTTGCAACAATTTTGCATAAATAATTTTAATTCAGTGTAAAGGGTGAGTAAATTTTCATTTATGAGTGAAAATATATAAGGGACATATAATTGTGTCCCCAGTCCATTTGAAAAAGGTAACTTTGTTTTTCTTTTTTTTCTGCAAGCATGTGAAAAATTTGTCGTCCAGATTGCACTCCCTTAGTGACGTACTGTAGGAAAGGAATCCTTTAATACATTACCACCCCCTTAATCTGCACATTTCCACCTACAGTGCCACTCCAGCAGTTGCCAATTGTTTACTCACTGTAACAACTAGAGATTTACAATGTCTGTGCCAATAAAAAACAAAAAAAAAAACTAAAAAAAAAAAAAAAACCATTGCTTTAAACATATATTAATTTGTATATATGACACATATAGCTTTGGGGTCTAAAAGTTTTAAGAAAAAAAACATTATCCTACATTATTATTTTTTGATGTGTTTTTTTTCAACCCAGGCTCATTCTAAAAATGTACCGCTATACACATTTTTGGAGAGTACCAAATACATCTTAGGAGCTACTTTAGGAGCAGAGGCCGCTGTGTACACTTTTTGAGTTCTCAAATTTCTCTCGCGATTGCCATTTGTACCTGCTGTTCTCTAGTAAATCCACCAGAGGCCACTGTCGACTGACTGAATGATTGACCCACCCTCCTCCTTCCCTAAACTCAACCAATAGTGTTTTCAGAAGCACAGCTTGAACCATTCACCCATTTCCCTAAACCCAACCGACAGTTTTTAAAAGCAATCCATAAAAAGAAAAGCCCTCTCTTGATTTTTACTATGTTTTCATATTTTACCACATTCCCACCCTGTTATTTACTTGTTTATTAAATTTTTTGGCTTCTGTTTTTGTCTTACCTGCTTTCTGGAACCGTTCTTTGCCAGACTTGAACCCCAACTCCTTGAACGGTCAACTCCTCTCTCGTCTCAAGTCCCCCAACATAGATGGCGAGCTACTCGACAAACTGTTAACAGCAGGAAAGCCGTCCATGCAGAGGTAAGTGGTCAGCTGCTAGCACGAAAAGGAGCAGCATCATACCGCCTCGTAGCGTTCGTTTTAAAGATGAAATGCAGCCATACGTTCCTCTGACTACATAATTTGTGATCTCCAGAAATGTATATAGGGCTATGTTTTAAAAACAAAAGAAGGTTATAACATACAATGTCAAATGCAGAGCTCCTCTTATAGAAAAAGAAGAAAAAAAAACTGCAACTTCTGAAAGAGAGGAGAAACGCAATGCAAAAGTAACTTAAATGTAATGTGGCATGGCATTTTTAAAATTCAATTACTGAATAAGAGACAACTCTAATTCTGTAAATATAATTTAATTATATTTAACGATGATTTTATTCTCATGCAGGAGGGTCAGACAGTCATACAGAAACACAGGTCACTGCAGAGTGACAAGTAATGGAGGGCTTTCTCCTGCTTATCAGTTACCCGTTACATTACAAACCTGCAGTACTTTTCCGCACAAGACAAAGAAGTTAACAAAAATATGTCATATTTCACATGCTAAGGCCCCGAAACCACATCCTTAGATAGAAACACAATTTTTCATAAGCATCTAAGTTTAATAAAAATAAATTTTTCCTCCACAAATGAAACACAACTAGTTACTTTTTGGGGGAGAAATGTGATACTGTAATGCATTCAACCCAGTCTATATTACTGAAGAAATACGTCCCAGGAACTACATTTTTGCAGTTTTTGTTTTCACAAATCCACCAGAGGCCACTGTGTATGCTTTTTGAGATATTGAATTTCTCTCATGAGTGTCATTTGTGCCTGCTGTTCTCGCATAAATCCACCAGGGGCTGCTGTTGACATACTGACTGGCTGACTGACTGACTGACTGACTGACTGACCGATCGACTGACCCACCCTCCTCCTTCCCTAAACCCAACCAATAGTGTTTTCAAAAGCACTGATTCTGTTTTTGTCCTATCCGCTTTCTGGAACCGTTTTTCTCCTGACTCAAACCTCATCATTGTGGTCAATTCCTCTCTGCATCTCAAATCCACCAACGCACATGGCGAGCTGGACAAACTGGCAACAGCAGGAAAGCCGTCCATACGCGAAGTGGAACGGCATCATAACGCCCCATAGCATTCATTTTAAAGACAAAATGCAGCCATACGTACTTCTGACTACATGATTTGCGATCTCCAGAAATGTATAGGGCTACGTTTTCAGAATGAGCCTATGTTGAGTTACATTTTGGGGAACTAACTCGATTTTGTAATGCATTACTTTCAAAAATACTTTCCCAACACTGCAGATAAAAGACCAACAATGCATAAATATAATCAATTAACCGGGTTTGAACTAGTCTAAGCCTACTTTTGCAGCAGGAGAAGAAAAGCAGCAGCAAAAACAAAAACACCTCCATGCCAAACACGGCAACCTCAATACAACGTTTTGCTTTTATTTTACACTTGCATTTATTCATTTAGCAGAAGCTTTTATCTAAAGTGACTTCCAAATGAGGAATAATACAACACAAGTGATTCATCCTGAATTGATTGTGTTATATAAGGCATGTCAAGTCCTTCTCTTCAGAAGAAATAAAGTCTATTCATCAAGATTCGCTAGAGATGAAGAAACATTAGTATTATTGATGCAATGGTTTGAAAGTAGCACTCCTGAGAGCCACACAAATACTTTGTCGAAACACGGTTGCTAATGCGAGAAAGAAACTATTCACAATCAAATCAGAGACACAGGCATCATTTAAAATCACTTTTTTTCTAAGGTGCAAGAGACACTAATGAACAATTATACAACAGAAAGTTTTCAACTTTAACACTTAGCACAAACAAATGTTACAATGCAAAAATAAGTTATGATTAGTAAAGCTGTTTTAAAAAAAAAAAGTCAAGTCAATCAATTTTAACTGAACTGGGAGAGATTCTGGAAGCTGTCCAGCATTTATGTGATCAAAAGTAAAGTAAAACAAGTCATAATGTGGAAAATATTACAATTTAAAGTAACTAGTGTCTTTGTAATGACATTCAAAGGAATTTATTTATAAATTTTGACCACACTTTAAAGGGGTGGTCCATTATGATATCATATTTTAAACTTTAGTTGATGTGTAATGTAGCTGTGTAAACTAAAACAACATCTCTCAATGTAATACTCTAATGTTCAATGCAAAGGGAGACATTGGCTTTCACAGAGTTAGCCTAGCAAAGCCTACAGCGAACAAAGAACACCCTGCGCATCGAAGGGGCGTGGTCAGAGGTGCTGTAATGTTATAGCAGAGAAGCTAAAATGCCATCCAAACGTTGCTATTTCCACAGAGCTTCTTCTGTTTCTGTATGTGGGCTTCCATTGGACATGACACAAAGAGACGTGCTTACAATTGAATTTTAATTATGTTCCAGAGAATTATAAAAAAAAAAATTAAGCTCTAGCATTTGACAAAGAACAGCTTCCAGAGTCTTTCAGTTCAGTGCTGGATTCGGCAAAAAGTTGTGGATTTTGAGCCCCAACCTGTACAGTAAGTATTTTTAAGTGTTAAAATTGATCTATTACATGCATAGTTTCTAGCATTAACCATATGTTGTAGCAAGGACGTAAACAACAGGAAATGCTGTTTGGCACCACTAACAATTTAGCTACAAATTCATATTTATCAGTCAAACCACCGTAAACAGCCACAATCTTCACCAGCGCAGCAGGTCTCTCTATGCAGCTGCTTTCACCGCATTCTACATCTCAAATAACGAACTAGCTAAAGATTTGTGAATGTTTCATATTACTTACACGTGCTTATAACCTGAGTATATATATACATATATGAAAGATACTTCACAGGTTTTATTTTAGAGAGCAGGCGTGAGGTTCAGCGGTGAACTCTGTCATTTTCTGTCTAAATTAAACTGGCTAACAGTTACACTGACTGACTGTATTTAAATTGCATATATGAAAAATATATGAAACACACTGCTTTGAATCTCATAAACACAACCAAGCCTTGAAAATACACTCCTTTAACAATAGCCAGGTAATAAGCCAGTAAGTAATAGTCTCTAAAGTGTAAACCTATTTTGTAAAAAAAATGTCAAATATGGACATTTAAAGAAATGTATTTTCCAAATTTTTATCACACTTTAATTAATATGAAATGTATGCCATTGACAAACCATTAAGTTAGACAGTTAGCACAATAAACAAACGATTTATCAACTAATTATCTGCTTATTAACAGTTATCCATATAGAATAGTTATATAGAATATCAGGCACGTGCACAGATAGAGCTAAACCACATTTTTTTTCTCTTGGATAAAAAGTGCCCCTAAAAAAAAATGAACGAAAGTGCCCCCTCAGTTCGCAATCTTAACCCCCCCCCCCACCACCCCCCTATAAAGAATAAGATACTTAATAATTACTAATAAACAGTTAAAATCTTAATAATAGGCAGGTAATAGTCAATAGTTAATAGTGTCTTAATCTTAACTGTCATGCATAATCAATGAAATGCAATCTTGCTGAACAAAAGTCATACTTGTTTCCTCAAAAAATAACTATAATATGATCACAATTAAATAATTGTACTATTTATATTACTGTTGCCTTCCTTTTAAAGAAGCAACAATACACTAAATGTCATGCATTCCAACAATTTTACGATGTTTATACTACAGTGCTTTTATCTACTTTATTATATTAATTTTAAAATGCCTTATTTTCTATTTTATGCTATCACACAATCAGTGTGCAGTCCCAGGAGTTCAATATAGTGTGAATCTATTAGATCTAGATCTAAAAATCTTATTATCTAGATCTAAAAATCTATTTTATAGCCCATCCCACTGTACCAATGTGCAAAACCTGTATGTCAAAATATATTAAAATGAAGTCATCAAACATAACTGACTTGCGTATCAAAGACAAGTCAACATCCTTTTCACTTCCACAAGGTGAAATCCTTCACATTTTCTTTGAGAACATGTGAAAGATGAAATATTGATCCAAAGGTGTCATAAAGCACACAGCTGTGTGTGTGCGTGTGCGTGTGCGTCATATGTCATGCAGTGTGAACCGTCACCTTTAGACCTGCTCTGCTCTTCCTCAAACAACACACATCAGTGTCCATCTTTCATTTCCTTCTCTCCTGACAACAGTCTCAAAGACATTTTATATATAATTTTTCAGTCTCTTTATTAGATTGTTCATGACAGACAGCAGAGAAAATTATTAAAGAGAGTGATGGGACTCAAAGCTGTCAGAGCTAGGAAGCAAGTCTCAAACTTTGCAAGCCACAAACTATAGCTTTCTTTATACATGTACATACAAACTAGCTGTTTTCTGGTCGTATATGCATAATAAACTGAAGCTATTTACTTAATATCACTTGTTCATATTGTGTATGGGTCAAGATGTGCCATTTTAGTGGGCACATCAAATTCAATTTACAAAAAATTATTATATACACAGTGAAAGCAATCATCAACATTTCAAATAACTTTTATGAAACAAAAATGTCAAAATATGGCTTAAATAATATTCCTTTATCATTCCATTTCGCGTTAATCTTAAATGGAGTCTTTTAATATGTTATCAAATGATTCTTGCTCCAAATCTCCCTGACATGACTTCTTATTTACATAAAAACAATTATTGCATTAATAATATTTTAGTTAGTGTCTTCAAGAACATTAAGTAAAATTTAAATACAATTTTTGTTACAAATTGTGAACCCTACAATCCCTATACACTCTCAGAAATAAAGGTACACAAGTTGTGCATTTGTTCGAAAATGTCAACCCAGGCTCATTCTGAAAACATACCGCTATATACATTTCTGCAGAGTGCCAAATATGTCTCAGGAGCTACGTTTTTTTTTAAGTTTTTGTTGTCGCGAATCCACCAGAGGGCGCTGTGTGTCTCAAATTTCTCTCACCTGCTCTTCTCGCGTAAGTCATCCCACGTAGATTCTTACCACATTTTCAGATTTTACCACATTCTCACCCTGTTATTCATTCATTTTCTTGTCGGCTTAGTCCCTTTATTAGTCACAACAGCGGAATGAACCGCCAACTTATCCAGCACGATTTTACGCAGCCCTTCCAGCCGCAACCCATCTCTGGGAAACATCCACACACTCATTCATCAGGAACAATTTAGCCTACCCAATTCATCTGTACCGCATGTCTTTGGGCTGTGGGGGATACCGGAGCACCCGGAGGAAACCCACGCGAACGCAGGGAGAACATGCAAACTCCACACAGAAACGCCAACTGACCCAGCCCAGCCGAGGTTTGAATCTGCGACCCAGCGACGTTCTTGCTGTGAGGCGACAGCACTACCTACTACGCCACTGCGTCGCCCACCCTGTTATTCACTTGTTTATTTAATTTTTTGGCATTCGTTTTTGTCTTATCCACTATCTGGTACCTTTTCAAATAGTACAAATTTGTACCTATGGGCCATATTAATACCTCAAGGGTACATATTGGTACCTAAAAAGTACAAAAGTGTTCCTCTTAAAATTTGTAGGTACTAATATATACTTTTGATGTACCAATATGGATCCTTCAAGTACAAATGTGTACCTTTTTAAAAGGTACCACCCCAGTAGCAGCTCCCGTACCTTTATTTCTGAGAGTGTACAAGAGTACAAAAAATTATATCCAGTGGGGAAAATATGTATTGAACACATCACAATTTTTCTCAGAAAACATTTCTAAAAGTGCTGTTAACTTGAAATTTTCACCAGATATAAACCAAAGAAACCCATATATGCAAAGAAAACAATATTGGTTTACTAATTAAGTTGTAGTTAGTGTGTAGTAAATGAAATGACACAGTATTTGAAAAATGAAAAAGTAGTGAACACATGAAGAAAGGGAGGTGTAGAAAGGCAGTGAAAGCCCAGACAGCAGCTGAAATCTTTCAGTAATTCTTCAGCAACCCTCGGCCCTCCCTCATTGTAAATGAATATTAGCTGCTTCAGTCCAACATCTACATTAGCAGGATGATGAAGATTAAACCAGGGTGGCCGTTTCAGCAAGAGCCAAAACACAGCCAAGGAAACTCTCAAATGCTTTTAAAGAAAAAAAAATCAAGCTGTGGAATGGCCTAGCCAATCACCTGACCTGAATCCAATAGAAAATACAAAAATAAAGATCAGATTTGATAGTCGAGACCCACAGAACCATCAAGATTTGTACACTGTTGAAGTCTGTGAAAAACTCACATCTGAGCAATTCATGTGACTTCATTCTCCATATGAGAGGCGTCTTTAAGCTGCCATCAATATAAAGTATTAAATACGTTTCAGTGGTTCAGTACTTTCTCCTGTCATTTCATTGTTATTACACATAACTCATTTTTCAGATTTTATGTTTGTATTGTTTGGGTTTTTAACCAAAATCTGGTTTAATTCCATGCCGACAGCTTCTTTAGAAATATTATTCCCAGAAAAAAAGCATGTGGTCTTATGGAACATCTTATGAATTTGAATGCAGTTGATTTTGAATTTAGACAACATATAAAAATAAATATAAAGAATTTTTTTTCACTAAATTACTTTTTTAAAGTTAAAGTGATAGTTCACCCTAAAATGAAAATTGCCTTATCATTTATTCTTTCTCGTGCGGTTTTAAAACTTTGAGTTTCTTTCTCCTGTTGAACACAAAGAAAGATATTTTGAAGAATGCTGGTTGACCATAGACCTCAATAGTAGTGTAACGGAGGCCAGCTAGTGAAGTGCTATGCAGGTAAACCTCACTCCTCTGACCTCTAAAGGTGCTCTAGCGATGGATGCTAGAGGCCATGGTCTTTAGCCTCCTTGTTAGAGCAACCGACTCCCATGCGGTAGGTCGCCGGTTCGATCCCAGCTTGGAGCTGTTTGGGAGATGTAGGACTGGCAGGGTTACAGTAGGAAAAAATCAGTTAGATATTTTCAAAATATCTACTTTTGTGTTCAACAGAAAAAAAGAAACTCAAACAGGTTTTGAACATGTGAAGGATGAGCAAATGATTTTGCTATTTTTCCCCCTTTCACCTCTTACTTTATTTGAGATACTTGTACATTAACTTAAAAAAATACACATTTTTAATCTGTATATGTTGTAAATGAGAGTGTATGGGTGTTTCCCAGTGACGGGTTGCAGCTGGAAAGGCATTTGCTGCGTAAAACACATGTTGGATAAGTTGGCAGTTCATTCTGCTGTAGCGACCCCTGATTAATAAAGGGATTAAGCCAAATAGAAAATGAATAAATAAATAAATGAATGTTGCTTAAGTATAATTCAAAGTTCTTGTTACATCCTTAATAGCTAATGAAATGGTTAGTGTGATTTCACCAAGTAGGACATGTTCCTTGATTAACATCTACGCTGATCCTTGAACAGCATTCCAATAGGCCAATCAGAATTAAGGAAATGTTTTACAGTAATTTAGGTTTACAGTTATGTGTGTTTCTACATGATTGTTATCCAACTATTATTCCCCTCTGATTTTGGGAATAATTTACAGTTAGAGTTGGGTTTAGGGACAGGGATATGTATGGGTAGCAACACAGGCTCATGCTAAAAATGTACCCCTATATACGTTTGTGAAGATTGTGAATTATGTAGCCAGAAGTACGTATGTCTGCATTTCATCTTTAAAATTAGCGATACGGGGCGGTATGACCCTGTTTCTTTTTCGCGCTTACCTACCTCCATATGGATGGCTTTCCCACTGTTACTAGTTAATCCAGTTAGCTCACCATGTATGTAGGTGGAATTTAGATGCAGAAGAGACGACGGGGTTTGAGTCCAGCAAAAAATGATTCCAGACAGTGGATAAGATAAAAAACGGAAGCCAAAAAATAAAATAAACAAGTAAATAACAGGGTGAGAATGTGGTAAAATCTGAAAATGTGGTTAGAATCTACATGAATTGATTTACACAAGAAGAGCAGGCACAAATGGCACTTGTGAGAGAAATTTGAGATCTCAAAAAGCGCTGCCCTCTGGTGGATTCGCGACAACAAAAACTTAAAAAAACATAGCTCCTGGGACGTATTTGGCACTCTGCAGAAATGTATATAGCGGTACGTTTTCAGAGTGAGCCTGGGTTGACATTTTCGAACAAAAAGGATGTTCAACATAGATCCAGGATTGCATCCTGCTCACCAGTAAAGCGACTGTCTGACATAAACTCCAGCAATAACATTTTGTCACGCAACATCGCTTTTTGTTTAGTAGAGAATCTTATTACTGGGAAAAATATATATACTATTTTGAAAAGAGCAAAGCTGCTGTCATGCTTGTGAGAATGTAGTTAAGCTATTAGTGTTGCTTCTTTAAGCCATTACTTTGCATTCACTGAGGCTCAGACACACATTTCAGCTTCACAGTCACGTAACTCGCCTCACCACTAACTAAAAATCATTCAGTGTTCAAATGCACAATTTATTCCTTCTTCATGTTTAGTGTTTTCAACAAATTGCTTCCTGTCTCTTGCTTCCTCTCACAGTCATCGCCTTAAGGCAAGACACTGCAGGTGAATATAGTAAAAAAAAAAAAGCTAATAATTATTACAATACTTTCCCAGATGAATAATTACATTAATAATTGCAAACATTTTTTGCATTTCTAGTTTTGTAAAATGTTATGTTTAAATATGCAAATGACGCATGAATTAAATATGTGCTACTTTGCATATAATTATAGCATAAATATCCAATCACTAGACAAATTGAGCTTAATACTGTATTCCACTCCAATACTGCTTGTCAGTGACATACAGTATTATCCCTTCATGATTCAGTGTGAAAAGCCAGTGGGGAAAAAAATCCCAATTATTTGCAGAATAAAATGTTGTACACTACAATAAAATACAAAAGTTAATTCTAAAGCGAGTTTAAAGCAACTGCTATTGACCAAAGTCCAGCATAACTACATAAAATCACATAAACAAAAAATAAATAAATAAACAGACACTTAAACTAAAATTCAACAATCATTAAACCAGATAACCTCTAATAAGCAGGTACAATTTCAATTGAGACTTAAAAGCACCCACCGTTGGGGACAGTTTAAAATGCATTGGGATAGTCGGGGGGCAGCCACTGAAAAAAAAATGCCATGTAACCCCTGAATTTTGATCTTGATTTTAGGAACATTAAGAATCATCTGATTAGAATATCTCAAGTCCCATTTATTTTGCAGCAAAATTTAAAGTTCAGTAATATATTTTGGGGAAATGCCATGCAATGGCAAATTCAATTCTAAGGGCTCTATTTTAATGATATACTGTAAGTGCAAAGTCTGAAGCGCATTGCGCAAAAGAATTAAGGGTGTGTCCGAATCCACTATTTTAAGGACAGAAAATATACTGTTTGCACCTCGGCGCACGGTCTAACAGGGTTGTGCTTATTCTCTTAATGAGTTATGGGTGTGTGTTTTTGAGCATAATAAGCATTAAACCAATCAGAATGTCATCTCTCATTTCCTTTAAAAGTTAGTTGCATCACGCCATGGTGCATTTGCTATTTACATGATGGACTTTGTAAGTGGAAAAACTAAACGCTTCACTAGCGAGAAAACAGTTAAACAGACCATCTGCAGTGAGGATAAAGAACGAGCCTCCTTCATGCGGCCTCTTTACTATACTTTTACTCTTCACTTTACTCCTTTACTTTTGTGGGTAAAGAAACAGTGTTGAACACACTCCACTGCAGACATCCATTAGCCTACATATTTAATTACGGTGGGCTAAGAAAGCCAAAATACTGTTATACAACATAAACGCATCTCCCCTTAGACCATTTATACTACAACCACCAAACTAACTCCAAACTTCCCAACTATGCCAAACTCAGTTGCTATATCTTTTCCAACTGATCTGACTTACAGTTCTCTGCCATGGCTTAGTGGACACGGTCTCACCTAGTCATCAACATAGGGTCTCACAGCTTGACACTGGCACGTCTGGCTCTCCATTATTGTCCTTGAGTCCCAAGGGTCATGCAGGGATACTGTTCGGAAAGCAAGCGCAGTCATGAATATTTAAGAAGCAGGCTCTTTGCATAGTATAAGAAAGCTTCGCTATGATTAATAATGAGAAACCGACATGTCATCACTCCACTTGCAGTTTTGCGATACATTACCGATTTTGATCCTGCCCCAAAAATCATTTTAAACCCGGAAGATGAAATTAGCTGACAAAAGCTCAAAATTATCCAGTTTTCCCCACAATTAAAGCTAACAGGTGCTAACATTGTCTTAAGTGATGCTCAACACACACAAATCTGTTAAAATCTAAAAAAAAGCACTCAAGGTTTTCTTGAACCTTTAAATTACAGGTGTGTGTAAAAAAAAAAAAACACTTTTTTTTTGCTTTATTTTTTTTGCCTAGAGTGTCTCAACTTAACTTTCATTCACCCCCTCCCCCCATGTTGTGTATGAAGGTGACTCACTGTGGGGTCTACAGGACATGATATTATTTTCTCTCTGAGTATGAATTTATAACTGTGTTTATAAGCGAGAGAGAGAAAGAGAGAAATCCAGAGGTAAAGAGTAAACAAAGACAACAAAAAAAAAGTGTACATTTCCTCGCAGAATTTGCCTCACAACTTCATGAATAAAACGGTGAAAGCTTCAGTTCTAATATGTTGTAATATCATATCAGGCTTTTGCTAGCCTTGACTCCTGCCCAGAGGATCAGCACAGCAGAATGAAAACAGAGAGCGTTACGTCAATATTTCTATTACTGGACGTGCTCGTGGAAGCTCGCCGTTATTGTCCTCGAGTCCCAAGGGTCATGCAGGGATACTAGATGTATCCTGCTCTCTGGATTGCTGTTATTTTGTTTTTAGCTCTGGGGATTAGAAAACGATTACACTTCAGATTTATTTTAAAGAGTTGTAGCCTCATTGGCAGAAACAGAGTACACACTTACAGCTTTACAGCCTCTTGATTGTAAGGAGGATCCGCCTTCACACAAAATTGACTTATATTTATGTAAGTTTGTATTTATATTTTAATATACATTTTATATTTGCTTTATTAAGTTTGTGTCTTTTAAGATTATAATAAATGCCAACTTTTTGTCAGTTCATAATCAAAAATTTTACAGCTTACTTCCGGCAGCTTGGGTGCTGGAAAAACAAAACGTAAAGTAACGGCCGTTAAATTACAGAAATTTACTATAAAATAACAGAGGTGGAATTACAGAAATTTACCAGAAATTTAAATTTAAAGAAATTTCTGCAATTTAATGTCCGTTATTTTACAGTAAATTTCTGTTATTTAATGGCCGTTATTTTAAGTTTTTTTTTTTTTTCGGCACCCCAGCTGCCGGAAATAAACCATAAAATTACGGATTTGTTTTTACAGTGTGGGCTGATCCTGATCTAACCTTCTTTTACCTGCAGACAACACCACACATTTACTCTCATCTGGAAGATGTGCCAGTGCCAAGCTGTGAGACCCTATGTTGATGACTAGGTGAGACCGTGTCCACTAAGCCATGGCAGAGAACTGTAAGTCAGATCAGTTGGAAAAGATATAGCAACTGAGTTTGGTATAGTTGGGAAGTTTGGAGTTAGTTTGGTGGTTGTAGTATGAATGGTTAAGGGGAGATGCGTTTATGTTGTATAACAGTATTTTGGCTTTCTAAGGCCACCGTAATTAAATATGTAGGCTAATGGATGTCTTCAGTGGAGTGCATTCAACACTGTTTCTTTACCCACAAAAGTAACTCTCATTTACTCTTACCCTGGGAACTCAGTAGACCTTCCTTCCTGTACTTACATCGTGTACTAAGACTGATGGAACACATAACTTTTTAATTTCCATATGTCTTAGTACATGATGTAAATACAAAACACTATCCTTTAGCTTAATCCCTGGTTTATCAGGGGCTGCCACAGAGGAATTAACCACCAAATACTCTGGCATATATTTTATGCAGAGGATGCCCTTCCAGCCACATAAATACAAAACAGTCTTTTTATTATTATTTGAGCAAGATGCTAACAGTTTAATCCGATTCAATGATTTAAGGTAAACTATGCTAAGCTAAATGTGCTTCCGCCGGACCCTGAGATCAGATGAACGGATTAAAAATGGTAAAACTCAGTTTAACAATACAGTTTAACAACAGTTTAACAATATGGATGTTGTTAAAAATGTGCCTATTGGACTTTTCTGTTTCATTTCAAGTATTTCATTTTTAGATGTCTGTAAATCAGAGTGTGTAATTTAGCGTATTTATATGTTTAAACAAGCAGAATTTGTCAGTTAACTTGTTAAACCAAATCACAAATTGCACTGAACAATTTATTTTTGGATTGTAATTATCTGACCACAAGACTATATCATGTAGCCAGTGACATTTTCACTTGAGGACAGATGTTTGCCTCTACCATGAAGCCAGTTAGGCTGGCTAGCCTGCTTGCAAGTTTCAGTTTAGTTTGCCCCAATCTTGGGCTTTAGGTAACATTAAGACAGCTTAACTTTATTCACTCTTTGTAGCAGCTGAGCTACATTCAATTGGTGCAAACTAAACTGAAACTTAACTGGCCAGCCAGCTAATCTGGCATCATGGTACAGGCCTCAAGTAAACAACTCATTGATTCAAGTGAAGCTTCACAAAATATATTCGAGTGGAGCATGTGATTGATTAGAACTGGTTTCCCATCCGTAATCATAAGTAAGCCAATCGAATTAACCCAAACTCACTACTAACTGTCGAATATCACTTCCTTATCTTCGTTTTTTGAAGAATCCCCTATCCACCCCATCTCCCCCTTTTTCCTCCTTTACCAGGGGGAGCTCTCAAGAACTACCTGATATTGTACCCCCTTAAGTGTCATTGACCAGGCGGAAGCCCTGTGCTCAACTATGCCTGAGCTCAGGGTTCTCTCCTAAGACAGCATGCCAAACCTGTTAATATTATCAAGCAATATCTAAGTGTGAACTCCTGAAATGATCCGTTCAGAGCTGGTTTCTAGTAAACGATTGTGTGTGTTTGCTCACCCTTCAAAAAACAATCAAACCATACTGAAGCGGATGAAGGCCATCAATCAATGTCTTCTGGTTTCTTCTCTCAGCTTTACATAGCAAAATATAAACAAAGCCTGGTTCTTGATCTTCTTGATGTGGCCACTAATAAATGTTGTCCTTCATTACTGTATACTGTTTTTGTTTTGTTTTTTCAGCTGAACAAACACAGCATGTGGCTGCAGGCGAGATAATAAAAAAAAACACATTAGGTCAGCATTATTTACCCAAAGCTTAGACGTAGCAGACATGTAAGGTGCAATATATATACATGACACGATCACCTCGGCCTAATGTCAATAAAGCAGCTTATGGAATGAGATTGTGCTGGAAAGAGCCTGAGGCTTTGAACAAGCACATGGCAATGTATGTAATGTACTCATGCTTTGTTTACATTGTGTGATTTGACAGAGATTACATAGCTTACCTTATATCAGAGGAATGAATGTGGTACGTGCAAATAAATTATTAAAAACAGACAAGAAAAAAAAGGAAGATTGTATAGTCCGTTCTCACAATAAAAAATAATAAAAAAAACATTGCTGTACTAATAAAACGTATTAGTATTAAAGTATTTTGGAGGTTATTTCTACAGCGCTTTTACAAAATAGATTGTGTCAAAGCAGCTTAACATAGACGTTCTAGTAAATTGAAAATGTGTTCAGATTTCAGAGTTCAGTTTAGTTCAGTTTAGTGTGGTTTCATTTTTACTGCTGAAAGTCAAAACACTGAAGAGCAAATCCATCGATGCGCAGCTCCACAAGTCCCAATCCAAGCAAGCCAGTGGCAAGGAAAAAAAACTTCACCAACTGACAAAGTGAAGGAAAAAAAAAACCCTAGAGAGATACCAGGCTCTGTTTGGCATGACCATTTCTCTTATGGCTAAACTTCCTGTGTGGAACTCAAGTCTAGACGCTTCTTAACTATGGAAGATTTTGTCTATTATGAAGTCAATATATCAATCAATCAATCAATGAAAAGCAATTTGAGAAAAGAGTCAGAATAGTGAGACATGAAAAAAGAAATGCAAAATATAAATCAGAAATATGTATTATTCAGATTCTTTTAATTCAGATAAAGAAATTACAAGAATCTGAATTGCAAGATATACATTTTGAATTTAAGAAAAAAATAAAGGTGTTATACCTCAGAATATCAAAATATAAACTCAGAACAGTCAATACTGTGATAGCCTATAAGATAATTCAGAACTGTGAAAAAAAAAACTAGGAGATAAATTGAGGAAATTTATGAGGGAAAAAGTCATAAATAAGACCAGCATTCACTATATATTTATTCACTTAATAATATAGGTGGGCATAGATTATTATTATTTTTTTTTATCTAGATTAATCTCGCTGTAATCTTGGAATTAATCTAGATTAAAATGGCTCATTTGAATTTTGCCGAAGGCATTCAGAATATATGTGCTACCCAAATAATGACTAAAAGTAAGTCTTTGAGAATTGGTTTCTTAACCCAGGTGGCACATTAGAGCAGGGGCTCATCTCCTGTTTCCATAATACATCACAAACTGCTTGAGAAACCGTTCTACTATGATAATTGGTGATGAAAATAAATGATGTTCAATAAGATGTACTTGTGTTTACTAACTGTTTATTCAGTTAAACATGAATTTTGAACTCTAGGCCGACATAAGCTTGAAACACCGATTTTTGATCACCTTAATCCAACTAAAGTCATAAATGAACTAAACAGAAATGGAATTAAGACGTGGAGTATGCATATATTAGTGGCATTATTGAAGTAAACACCGCAATCAAACTATTAGCGTCATGTAGAACTTTTCGTTATATTTTCCGACAAGATTCACACACAAGGCTGTCAGTAAAGGACTGCACACACACACAATTCTCAAAATACAGAAGTTTTTTCTTTCCATTTGCCGTGCGTTATTAAATTCCATAACACTTCTTATTTGCATCTTATACCCCAGTTTGTAAGGGGGGCATGAATGAAATGTTCATGAGTGAATGTGAAACTGCCGAACTGCAGCTAAAGTCACCCAAAATTACAGGAAACTCTTACATGAAAGCACTTCACGTAAACACCTTAATTATATTATTTTCTATGAAGGCAAATAACTAGATTACAGATGTCCATATAAGCGTGGTCAGTAGTGTCTTCGAAGTAAGTGAAAGCTCCAAAAGGGCACTTTTTTGTCAGACGGCTCACCGGTTTGACTTTCATTCACCGTCATTCATTTTAAAAAGCACCCACTCCATTTTACTTGTATATGTTTTACTGGAATGCATAAACTCTACAGGTGCCTGATAGTTAGATGTGGAGCTAACATTAATCAGATTCACTCTAGTGAACTGCATCCATGTTAGCACTTCACGTTTGATGTGGTAATTTCACAGTAGGAATACACACAGGTTCGAAGACTCGTTCTCGCCACCTACAGTGCAATTCGACCAGGTATACATCCGCGCTAAAATATCAAGGTGGAAGTCATCATAGCTTCATAGAATAGACTTAGCTCCCAACCCAACTATGAGAATAGATTAATGGCAATATTTTTTTAATCGCCCGATAAGAGTCTAGCGTTAACGCAGCACGTTAACGCTGATAATGGCCCACTGCTACTAAATATAAAGCTAAAGTGATAAATTATGAACAACACTTATTTGAACCTGGAATATTTGTAATGGTGCATTCACATCAGACGTGAATGAAGTGACAAGCGCAAGTGACTTACATGTTAAGTCATTGCGAAGACGCAAATAGACATCCTGCAGTAATATTTGCGTGAACAAGGCAGCGCAAATTGAACGTTAAGCTGGTTAAAGACGCAAATCGCTCAATCTTTAGCTTGATTATGTTCATTATGTTGTTGGTGTCCCGAGGTGAAATCCTCTTGCAGACACCGGGCAACAGCTCATCAAACTGGGCTCGTTAATATGAAGCACAGCTGAAAGCTTCCATCAACCAGGTACAGTTTCTAGTGAAGTAGATAAACCACAGAGCTGGGTGCACCTCTGAAATGATCTAGTGCACTCAGACACGGTGCCGAATGAATATACGCTGTTTTTCTAGCCTTCCTAGAGCACATAAAGCACAGCTACTCTCTCAATAAAATCTATGTTAGCCATTTAGGAATGAAGCTGGAGTCACCGAGCATGACATGAATCCAAATCTATTGTAAAGTGCATTTGACGCGTAAATAAAGCAAATAAACTAAAAATGTTAACGCATCTATTTACATGAGAATAGCGCAATCTTATTTGGCAGTCAATCCGCCAACGATGCGTGTATGCTACCATTTTGTTTTCCCTTTTTTCTTTTGATGTGAAAATGTAAAGTACCTAAAGCCGGTGAACTAAAAGTAAATCACCTTCCGCCCGCGTCTATAGAGCGACGTCACTCATCTCTCTTTGTTGTGGAAACCGCACATGATCTCTAGCAACGGCTAAATCCATCATCTCGGCCAAACAGTGGCCGTCTTAACAGTGGTCACTCTTCACTAGATTCGGTCACCGCCGGCACACTTGTGGAGCCACTTGCTTTTTTGGCGTTTACAACTTGTTGCTTTCAACCAGAGTAAACTCATTCGACCACTCTCTTTGCAGTGCTCTTCGGTTGTTGCTAGATCAAATATGTTTGCAGCCGAAAGTTAACAAGAATTATTTATGTTATTTATGAAAATTCCGATCTATTGTATTTTATTAACGTCTACCCCCACTCCAACCCTAAACCCAACCGTCACAGAAGTGTAAAAACAGTAGTTGTACAGAGTATTATTTATTTTATTTATTAAATTACCAAATAAATTTTATATTACATATATTACATATATTATATATATATATATATATATATATATATATATATGTAATATAA
>CAIGQZ010001336.1:4217955-4233553 GCA_903798205.1 Danio tinwini | reverse complement strand
TATTTTTTAACCCCTACCCCAACCCTAAACCCAACCGTCACAGTACTGTAAAAATATAAATGATTGTTATACAGTGTCATAAAAAAATGCAGCTATATTAATGCGCATATCGCATTTCCGGCCAGCTGTGTATCTGATCTAGACTTTACCGTGCTCTTCCCCATACTGTTCTTCTCACTTCCGACTTCCGCTCTTTTTTTTTTTTTTTTTGTCTGCCTTTTATCTGCCCTGCCCTTATTTAACCTTTAATCATTTTCTTCCAGGTGGTATGGATTTAGATCCTAATTGCCACAAATGTTTAGCATTTTACAGTTTCATTAACATAATACTCACCAGTTTTACAGTTGCCATGCATTCAGTTATACATTTACAATTAGTCTATGAAGAATAGCAAATGATCTAATTCAAACAAAACTGTATGAAATAATCACATTTTATATTTGTGTGAGTGTGTGTTTGTGTGCTTAAATTTCAGCCTGATCTAACGAGGAAGCGTAAGTATTTTATGTTTTGTCAGTTTAGTGGCTAATTCGTACGAATTTGTACGAGTTGAGTCGTACAAAAATGTATGATTTTAAAAAGGAGGCGTGGCACCCAACCCCGCCCCTAAACCCAACCGTCATTGGGTGATGAGCAAATCGTACTAAATGGTACGAATTAGACCGTACGAATTTATACGAATTAGCCTCTAAGTCAAAAAGTTACGAATTGCCGTGAGATTGTGTTGGTAAATTTACAAAACAATTGAGCAAATGTATTGCAAAATATTCAGCATTTGAGTGTCTAAAGAAGACTTTAAATAGGAAGGACTTGGCATTTGTCTGTCTTATAGGTCATTCATTTCTTCATGGGGAATTACATAATTAGAAACAATTTAATCAAAGACGTTGAAATCACATTGACTAGCCTCTATGCGGGCTCATAAATCACCACTAAATCCTTCCGTCCTAAAAGGCTTAGACTTTATTCCTCAAATCAGTTTCCCTAAGGACCCAATGAATAAAAGTTTTACCTCATCTGCGGTTTGTTCCAACCTCTTATGCATCCACGTTTTATAAGCCTGTGTTATCCAGCGGTGATTCACAGCCTAAAAAGAGCTCTTGAGTTATATTATAACACTGGCAGAAAATTGGAGCTTGCATAGCGATACAGAATTTATCTTCTCACTCAGCGTTCCACGTTCCAAACTAAATAGATGGAAGAAAGAGAAGCGTGTGGGTAAAGAGGCTCAGTTCCATTTACACTGAACACTTAACTAGCTGACAGAGTGAAGGAGAACTACATTAAGCGTTACAGTATTTCACAATGAATAAACCAGAACAGAACCAATCCTATATTTAAAAAAAGGGGAATTCAGTGTAATTTATAGACCCTTAGAGCATTAACCTGTCTAGTTTCATTTACAAAGCAGGTTTACATTTTGACTAGGTGCACTCATTTTTATATATTTTTTTAACAATGCAATATATCTCTGTCGATTTCACTCTAGCGTTGGTGATGAGAGCTGATTACCTCAGACGTATTGAAGCCAAACTGGCAAAATGAAGCACCAGAGAGAGAAAAATCATTCGCACACCTGTTAATACACACAGTCATACAGGCGTGTTTAACAAGGCCAGACAGCAATTACATGTAATAAATGACAGAAGGGGAAAGTATCTATGACTTTAAAAGTATGTAAACCTCCAGCCTCCCACATGTGCCGCTGCTGACGAAGATGTAGAGGTCTGTAAATGAGACTAACGCTGACTTCATTTCTGCCTCATCCGTCTTGCAGTGGTTATCAGAGCTCAGAGCAGCAGCTGGGAGGAAAACCAGAAATGAGGACACTTGTGGAATGAAGGGCTTATGGGTTGACTGATAGGTAGCAATAAGGTAGATGTTTTCCGTATGTCCACTGTTAACAATCTCCTGTAGAATCTACAGTAACATACTGGCAGCAGTTCGCCATTAATGTACTGTGAATCAATTACAACAAATATAGGTAATTATATTTACAGCACCATCTATGTTGCTGTATATGTGTTTACTGAATTGTACAGTGCTTCCCACATTTAGACTTTACTTGGACGGGTTGGGGTTGGGTACTGAAACCCGGTGCCATTATGGCTTGGGTACCTTTCTAACTGGTATGAATCAACAATGAATTTCAGTGTCTAATTTTGGTGCCACTAGTGCTGCAACAAAGATGCAATAAGCATCAAAAGGAGTACATGAAGGCACACATAGGTTACCGTTGTATCACACCATCTCCAAGCATTTAATTCTAAACAACTTTAAGGGGTATGGACACCTTTGGCGATGTCAGGTGTTTGTTCTTGTTGCTTTAGGGAACTATGCACATAGGCAACACATACAGTACAGCGCATCCGAGACATCGTCTGGCACTTTCACTGAATATGTTTACATGGACACCAATACTCCGATTTTAATATCATTAAGACACTGCTCTGATTAAGAGTCTTCTATGTAAACAGCGTGTTTTGATTACCCTAAGGACCACAGACACCTGTGTCACTAAATGCGGAGGTTTTTTGTTTCTTTCCATTCGGCATGCGGTATCAAATTCCATTAAAACAACACTGTTCCACCAGTCCTTACTTCATATTCTCATCCAATACCTCAGTTTGTCACAGGGGCATGCACAATATGTTGCTGAATGAAAGTGAAAGTGCCGAACTGCAGTTAAAGTCGAAAAATTAAAAATGAAACACTGAAATTGCATAAAACTCTGAGGAAACGTAGATAGCGCAGTGACGCAATGACGTTAGTAGATCTATGCACTACAACAGGTTAACCAAGATCATGAAGGGAACATTCAAAAATCAACTCATATAAACACCTTCATCATGTTATTGTCTTATTCAGATTAAGGTAAATAATTAGATTATTGATGTCCATGTAAACGTAGTCACAAGACCAACCACTGATCTGTATACTGTGGAGAGATCAGTGGCCCCAACCCTAGAAAAAAAGTGTTCCCTGATTTTGATGACAGCCTTTCTACAGGTTAGTAGTAAGCTAGTGTAATGTTAATGTCATAATACAAATCTTAAATTCATGTTAATAAACAACATAGATTAATGCAAATCAATTAAAAAATATTAAATATGAATTGATGTATACTTAAAAAAAAATGTTATTATATTGTTCAATAAAATGACAAAAATATAGTTTTTTTTGTCAAATAAACGACTTTTCTAGAGTCATCCACCATAATTCTGTGGCTCAAAAGTATCAGTTTAGGCACCATTTTGGCACCGGTACTGTTTTAAAAGTATCAATTTAGCACCGAAATAACCCCAAACCATACACAACCCTAGCCGCCCAGGTATATTAACAGTATATAACCAAACATCATATATTAACAATATAACCAAACATCCGTGATCGATCAAGCAGTGGAAAATCCTTTCTCGTTTACCTTTTCGTTCTGTGTGCGTGAGACCTGTCAACACTACCACAGAAAGTTTTACATGCTCTGCAGACCCACAGAGACGCACCATTTTGGAACTTTGTCCGGCCTGGCCTTCTAAATCTCTTAAACTGTCCGGGTTCAGCTTTTGCTTTTGCTTTCCAAAGCTCGTATGTGTTTTTGTGTTATCTTTTTACTTAAAAGTGCTATAAGTTTTTGATTTTTCTAAACAGGGCTTGACATTAATTTTTTTGATCACCAGCCACTGTGGCTAGTAGATTTCCAACATTACTAGCCACTCACCTTTTTTACTAGCCACAATATTATTGTTGGGAAAATATATTTTATATGCATAAATTTGACTTTGACACGCTAAAATTACTTGATTTAGATTTTGTGTTATGTCCACATGCCTCCTCATTCATTTAACGTTTTGTACGTTATGTATGAGCAAAAGGGCCATGCTTTAATAGTGTTGTATTAAAATACATTTTTATTTCACATCACTTTTCAGAGCTCAAATTAAGGATTTACCAAATTTATCTTTGACCATACCAAACATAAATAAATTATTATTTAGTATCCACAAATTTTAAATGTGTCAAAACAAGCTAAATACAGCCGTACACTATTTATTTAACAACACATTTCTTTAAAAAAAACAAAAAAAACAATTGACATTTAAAAAATAACTGCTGTAGTGCATCTAAAATATGCACAGTAATCTGTCCCAGATCACTAGTAACTACTCATAAATGGGGAGGTAATCTCATATTAAAGCAATGCTATTGTAAAAAAATTATAAATCATATTACCAAAAACACCTGTAAACAAAAGAAAGCAGTTGAAAAACATTCTGTGTGTGATAATGAAAGGATGATCACACAAGGTTAAAGCTAGGCTTGGTTAAAGCGAAAGTAATGGGTGCAGCTTACTCAAAAACAAATCTGGAGCTCTTGAAAGCAGCAAAACTATGAGTGCAAGAGCATCTCTTTTTGTCTAGTATATTTGAAAGAGAACCGATCACACCAATTGCGTTTCTAGGCACGGTTGTTTAACGCAAGGAAACGGGAGCGCGCACACGTTTAAAACAGTCCCGCGCATCACATAAACTGTGCGCGAGTGATCATCCTCTCATTTGGTATTTAGCTGCTTTCTTTTACTCCCGCAAACATAATTAGTAGGGGTGTCAAAATTAATCATTTCTTCGGGGCACCGCGATGCAGATGGGTACAATTCGATATCGGTTCAGTAATAGATCATAACCGGTTATTACGCACTGACATCATTTATCCCCTATGCGCAATGTCGCGATAGAATACTATGGCGAAGGAGGCGAGGGTGAGTAAATAAAATACTGAGGAATGGAAAAGCAGGAGCCGCTATTTCACTATGAGAAATGCTGTAAAACTCCATCTCTCTCTCTCTCTCTCTCTTTCTTTCTCTCTCTCACACACACACACACACACTTTGAGCATTTGACCCATTGGCATGTTCGTGAGGTAAAGTTTCCTCTCCTCTTGTCTGTTAAAGCGATACTTGTGGATCCAGACACAAACCTGCCTGTGGTGCGAGTTTATTGTATTGCATTTATATAAAATCTAATTGTGTATGGAAAGCATCGTCAATGCACCATGATGCACGGAGATATCGAATTGAACCGAATCGATGGCATGATAATCGTAACTGAACCGAACCGTGAGACCAGTGCAGGTTCACACCCCTAATAATTAGTTTTATCAGTCTTGCTGCTTCTCGATTCAAAGATCACATTTGCATGCATATTGGGCCATCTTTATTGCCGAACCCTGCCTTTTAAGAAAACTACCATTTAAAAACTATTTTCAACCAGCCAAAGCGGCTAGTGGTGGTGGCTGTCTAACCCGGCACAGGGGAAATCTACCAGCATTTGGTGGGTTGGCGGGTGTTAATGTTAAGCCCTGCTTCTAAAGCATAAAAATGCCATAATATGTGTGCAGATATTTAAGAAATGTACTGTGAACATTCTTGTTTATCTAAAAAAAACAATGCTGAAGTCAGATATTCTGAATTGAAAATCTATTTTCCATGCCGGAACGCAGTCTAGTGGACAGTAGCAGACTCTGAAATGAGACACAGATTCAGAGCTCCACATGAGGTTATTAATTAACAAATAATATAAATATTACGAGCGTAAACATAAGTTGAGCAGGTTACATTGTAACCTTGTGACCTAACAACATGCTACGTGATGAGATTTGTATTGATACGCAATTTGGCATTTTGCACAAGACGAAACACGACAGGTATTTGAATACAGCCATTCAGAAACACAGAATATGCACTCACTCATGAAATGGTAAGGTTTATAATCTTAATTAATACATATTAAAGCTCTTTAACATTATTAAATGTAGATGCTGAACCACTTATGTGTGTTGGTTTTGAGTCACAATCGTAAAGTTCAATTTCAAATAGTTTATTTTATTTTCAAGATCTGAGGTGAACTATCTGCTGCTGCTTTCAGTAGTATAGCAATAAATGACATGTAAAATGGCATTCAAACTCTCATTGTTAGCATTTAACACTAAATAAAGCACATGAGGTGTACCTGAGGTGATCATTGTCAGTTTTCTGTTGTTCACCTGCAAGAAATAAAGTCGTTTCTAAGGGTGTACTCACACCATGTACACTTGCATTAAACTGTGCCGAAGCACGCTTGTCCCCCCTCTGGCCTGCACTCACATTGTATCCGAGCTGGGGCATACTTACTGTACGTCATCGAAGATGCGCTGTTCAGTTTACAGAAGAGAAGCGCTCTCGCTCAGCACAGTGGAGATTTCTTTAGTTTTATCATTTTAGTTTGAACCACGCTCTGATACACCTCTTCGAGCCGGGCCAGGGCTGGCCAACTGAACCATGCCTGAGCCCAATTCAGAGCATTCACACTGCTCAAACGAACTGGAAACGTGCCTGGGCACGGTTTGGATAGCATACTGTAAGTGCGCCCTAATATATCAATTCGAGGTGTTGGTTAGAACAAAAACTCCTCTTAATATGGAAAATATTCCTTCTATCGCGTACTGTTGTTTTTATTTAGAACACAATTTAAATCAACCTTGTTTGTCCTCAATCTGGCAACCTGCGCTTTAGATCCACTAATGCAATACCTAGTTCAACCACTGAATGTCAAACTTACATACTGCACCTTTAAGCCTACTTTCGATTGGCTTCACAGCTGACTGTGCGCGCACGAGAGTGAGAGAAACAATAAATAATTCATATTTTTTTATTTAAACAACTCAGAAAAACTTGACTGTCTTAACAATGACTGGTCTAAACTGGCTGCAAAATATATGTACACCATTAGTAATGTTTAATTAACGCATTTGCCTTATTTTAATAATCTACACATTTTAATATTGTAATTATGATCATTTTTAGAGATATTGTCTGTTTTTATTCCTTTTTCTGTCATTTATTTCTCATTTGCTGATTATTTTATTAATTTGATGTTAAATTATATAAGGGCAGTGTAGTGGCACAGTGGGTAGCGCTGTCACAGCAAGAAGGTCACTGGTTCGAGCCTCGGCTGGGTCAGTTGGCATTTCCAACGCAATCTCACGGCAATTCGTAACTTTTGGAATTAGTGGCTAATTCGTATGAATTTGTACAATCTAATTCGTACAAATTAGTATGATTTGCTCATCACCCAATGATGGTTGGGGTTAGGAGTGGGGTTAGGTGCCACGCCTCCTTTTTAAAATTGTACATTTTTGTACGACTGAACTCGAACTACGAATTTGTACGAATTAGCCACTAAACTGACAAAACGTAAAATACTTACGCTTCCTCGTGAGTTCAGGCTGGCATTTCTGATGGTTTGCATTTTGTTTTGAGATCCCTGTTTGTTGATATTGTTCGTCGTTATTTAATTTACACTGTGTTGTTGTTGTTGATTGAATTTTGTTGCTGTCTGTTCGTACCCTTGTGCTACCAATTCCTTACCTTCCCCCATGTTTGTCATTGAGGTTAGAAAGGCTGGTGGGTAAGTAAGTCACATGACATACATCTCAACAAGTAGGTTTACAATTGTCTACATACACTAGGCAAGAGGGTGTGCGCCAACCCCTGTATTTTTGGTCAAGTTGTTAGTGTAGATTAGGGGGGACGTTATTGATGTTGAAGATTTTTTTTTTCATATCTTTTGTTTACTAGATTGGATTAGAGGGGATTCTTGTTGAATATTAGTAAAACTTTTATAGATACTGTTTTGGTTTTGATTGGTTTTCTTTAGCTCCACCCATTGTCAGTCTTAAATTCTGTTTAAGGTTTTGAAAATTGTAAATATTGTAAATAACTCACTCACTGTTTCACCATCACCACTTGTAAATACTGTAAATCACTATTATTTGTACACAAGTTATTGTTGTCCTTATGTTGGAACACTATTTTCTATAGAGTTTCAGTTTTAACCAAACCCTCAGTTAAAGTGTGTAACCCCACTCCCCAGACTACCCAGTGGTTGAAACAAAATTAATCAGTCAAAAATTTGTGATGGAGATAGAGCTACATCACAGCAAGCAACGATCTCTAAACATAACACAAAGTAACACAAAGTAGGTGTTGCATACAGTATGGTCCATTTCTCCACACTCAAACACCCTGACACCCACCCACTCATACAATCCCACTGGCTAAAAGTGGTGTTGTACTACTTCCGTTAGCAGTGCATGTGTCATCTTGACTCTCAGCACACCTGACACAAACCAATGTTAAGGGAGCGTTTCCGAGCATGCTTTATGATGAGTGTTCAGCTGTGTGGGTCACTAATAAACCCCAGTAACAAATGAACACATAACAGTGACAAAAAAAAAAGTAATGTGTGTAGGAGTTACTGCATAATAAGCACTAAGACATGTAAATGAGACGCATGTTGGTCAAAAGCCTCTCATTAGTTCTTCTAGTGTATAGAAACAAGTAAATCAATCAAATCCACGTGTAATTATTCGTTTATTTTCCTTCGGCTTAGTCCCTTATTTATCAGGGGTCACCACAGCAGAATGAACTGCCAACTATTCCAGCATATGTTTTATGCAGCGGATGCACTTCCTGTGCTGGAACCCAGTACTACCAACCTAGTACTGAAAAACACTCATACACTCTCATTTACAACATACACTACTGCCAATTTACTAGAGCATATTCAATTGACCTATAGCACATGTCTTTGGAGTCTGTGGGAAGCCGAAGCACTGGGAGGAAACCCACACTAACACGGGGAGAACATGCAAACTCCACACAGAAATGCTAATTGGCCCAGCCGAGACTCAAACCAGCTTGCTGTGAGGTGACAGTGCTAACCACTGAGCCGCCATATGCTTAATCTTTCTGGAATAAAATGATTATGGTACATGCAAAGCAGAAATCTGGTTCTGGAATGATGCATACTAAATTGTATTAAAAGACCTAAACAAATATTAAATCACATCAACAGTTATTTTATCATCATTTTGGCCCATTTAAAATGACAGGCTGCAGTGTTCACATTTGGAGTCAGACAAGCATCAATCAATTTGTACATTGCGTTTTTTTTTTACACGGGTAATCATGCCATGCTGGAATGGAGTGATTGTGGAACACTCAAAGCCTAATCTGTTTCTGGATGAAGCTTGCTGGATTGTTTTAAACGACCTAAACAAATATTAAACTGCATCAACTGTTGTTTTATCTTTTTCATGCATCATTTTGGCCCATTTAAAATAACAGGCTGCCGTATTTGTTCCATTTGGAGTCAGACATCAATTTGTGGGTAGTTGACAAATAGGCAATAAAAAGGTATTTTTTATAAAGCACCAATTTTAAGGGAAAATAGTGTACTTTGATGTCTGATGCACTGTAAAAAATGTTGGGTTCCACACAATCAATTTGTGTTAAGACAGCATGAAGGAACATGAAGATTAACTTATTTATTTCTTTTTTTTTTACTAAAGTGGATTGAACATAAAACATTAAAGTGGTGTCCTCAAAAAACTGTTTGAATTGTGTTGGAATTGTGTTGTTTCACCTCATTTTAAATAAGTAGTTTGAGCAAATAACAAACTAAATTTTTGTTAGTGTGTTTTAAAAAGTATAAGGAAATAGTAACTTTATCAATTCTATATTTTTTTACTAAGCTGTACTTAAACATAGCAAAAATAGGTGTGACATAGCAAAAATAAAGAAAATTGTCTATGAAATTACGAATATTTGTTTTCGTGACTTGTCGGCATTGGTGTAAAGTAACTAATTACAAATACTCAAATTACTGAATTTGAGTAGTTTTTCTCAGGAATTGTACTTTACTAAGTAGTTTTAAAAATGTGTACCTTTTCTTTCCCTTAAATACATTTTTCAGTGCAGTATTGGTACTTTTATTATACTATCCTTGAACCTGCAGTCACTGCTTTATTTTTTTCAATCAAATCTCACATAGAACTTAAATCGCCTCATAATGAACAACATCAAGACATTGGCGATTTATAATTGCAGCAAACTGTTTTAAAACATTAAAAGTTTCCAACAAGATGTCCAAAATCTTTACACGCATTGACTCTAAGATGGTTTAGATGCCTGTCACTGATGAGAAGATGACGGATGTTTACTGTATGATGACCTTAAACACCCAGCAGGCACAAGATGTCAACATGATGTCAGATTGACGTTGTACCCTAACATCATGGGGACGTTGCATTTTGTTTGGAAATGAAAATCGGGCTGACGTCGGAACTCAACGTCAGGCCGATGTCAATGTCCGACTTCAACCTAAAACCAACTAAATGTCAACTTCTAATGATGTTACAGCTTGATGTTGTGTGGACTTTCCCACTATGACTTGTATTAGATGTTGGATTTTGGTTGCCATACCTGACTAGTAAATGTCAGTATTTGATGTCAATATGACGGTGGTTTAAGATGTTGGCTCAACGATGAATTTTGGTCACTTTCTAACAACCTAAAAACAACCAAATGTCAGCATCATTTGACACCATTATTGGACATCAAAATAAAGTTGTCCTTAGACGCTGGCTAGACGTTGAATTTTGGTCATCTGACATCACAACCTAAATCTAACTTAATATTAACGTCTTATAATGTTGTGTGCCTGCTGAGCAATAACTAAATGCACTACAGAATGTTACGTTTACACACACATGCGCAAATGACATGTAAATGCATCCGCTTTTTACTTTTACTTGAGTATGATTTTTCAGTACTCTTTCCAGCACTACTTGTCGGATTTGTTTGACATATTCAATACTTAGAAGTGTCACACCAAAGGACAACACAACTTAATTTTATTGTGGTTCCAAAAATGTTAAATATGTGAAAGATTCTGACATAAAAACCTAACAGGTGCATGTTAGGGCTTCACGGGGGCTTGGCTTCAATTGCATCATCTTAAATAGGGTCCCTAATAAAAAAAATCATGGAATTGCTACATAAAAATTACCATAACACATCAGAGGACATGGTTTCTAGTGACTAAATGTCTGTTTACTAAAATCAACACAGGTTTATTGGGAAAATGTGCCCTGGTGTACATTTTTGAGAACCGAGAAATATGTGCTCATGGTGCATTTTATTTATAAAATAAATGCTATGGGATGGTACCGCTGACTGCTTACCTCAGTGTGGATGGCTTTTCCAGCATGACTGGTTTGCTCTCCATGTATTGGGTCAGACTTGGGAGGCAGATCGAACTGATGTTTGAGTCTGGCGAAGGATGGTTCCAATTTGTGAAAAAAAATTTTGTGAAATAAAAACTGCAAGACAACGTAGTCCAGCGTACATATTTGTCATTTCACCAAAATGTAGTTCTGGACACATATTTCCAATGATCCTGGATTCACTAATATAGCCAGTTATAATATTAGGCCTGGGATATTTATTCATGATTTTTAGATTTTCTTTTTAATTTATAAAAGATGTAATTTACTGAAATATGCTTGAGACAGTCAAACCATAGCACAGTTTTGTCATTCATTCATTTTCCTTTGTCTTAGTCTTTGATTTCTCAGTGGTCGCCACTGTGCTGGTGAAGATTAAAGACACAGATGAGAGGTTTGCACTGAGCTATATGTTGCGTGTTGTTTTTGAACAATATAAGGACTAAATGTGTGCTGTGTGCAGTTTTTCTGTAATTGGTAACATATCAGAAACTGTAAGATTCTGTATGTGTTCATATATGTTGCATTTATTTATTTATTTTATATACTTGCAGACGTTACAGTAGTTTATTTTGCATCATTGATCTACAATTATAATTAACACATGTTCATAGAAAGGGTAGTAATGAACATTTACACACAAGTATTTATGTGTATAAAGCATCTGTTTTGTGAGAAGTGCCTCTCATATGATATGTGAAGGACCCTTGCAGAGTTACTGTGGACATTTACTCGAGCGAGAATGACGTAGACTGAAACCTTTTGTCGTACACCACGCCCACCAAAAGGGTACCTCTTGGCAGTGGAAACACAAGCCTGATAAAGTTGACCCATGCAATACCGTACCACTCAGTGGAAATGGGCCATAAAAGTTATTAAAATCCTCATACCATCACAAAAAACATGCAAATGATAAATTATAAAACAAACTTAATGGTTGACTACTGCAAATGTTCACATTGCGGTATCAATGCTGAAATGACATATTGTGCAGCCTTAGTTGAAAATAAAAATAAAAAACAGTAACAAAACACGCAATATACAGTAAAAACTATTTAGACATAGCCATGTTTGAACAGTTAATGAACTGCTACTATACTATACAAATAAGGAACTGCATAAATTGCTTGAAAAGTATTCAAAGTCTTCAATTATAATTAATGAACTGTTATAATGATCATATTTTTGGCCTATTTCAAATCTAAAATGAACCTTTAGAATCACTCATATTACATTGGCGGTCCTGACATACATGTCCTCGTCACCACTGAACTAGGGAATGGCACAAGCGTCCTCAATAACTATGTTCAGAGAGGAATATTAGATCGGAATACTTCAAAGCGTCCTCTCCCGGAACGAGCAGAAGGGAGAGTTTCATCTCTGTCCTGTGATTCAACCGTTCCCATTGTCTTTCAAATACTTCATGAAAAGCCTTAAAGACAGAGTCTGTGTTGGCTGCTAATTGCCTGCATATCTGCGAAGCGTGACAGTCTCATTTGCAATACAAAAATTTAACACTGCAGTCAGCCAGAGTGCGAAAAGGCAAAACGAGACAAGTCCAAGATGAAAGGATTTTTTTTAGCTGGCGGGGAGAGAAAGAAAGAGATACGGGAAGAGAAACGCAGAGCTGCTGGGGGAGACTGTTTGGAAAGAACATATTGGATTAAAAGGCAAGGTCATGGTAAACTCTGTCACCACTGCTCTAATGCCACAACTTTTCATGAGACGATTTATAGAAGTCATTTATGCAAGTCATATTAGATCAGAGAGACGAAACACTAAATAAAGTTATAGCGAAAAGTAATGCACATGTGAAGAATGGATTCACTAAACATTGCTGTTCCAGTCACTGTCCTGACATTTAATGTGGTGCCATGAGTATTACATTTATAAATTGTAAACTAGACTAATTAGAAATTCTTGGTGTAACTAAAGGCTGACTTTTAAAATCTGAACAGAGCTAAAACACTAGGGATTACAGTATATTTGCCAATAGCTGCAGAGAAAAACTGGGCATCATTCATGAAATGACTGAGGATCACACAAAGACAGACTTTCAAGTAGCGATCAACCAATGTATTTTTTGATGGATGTTGCTAATTTCTAAGACGGTGGGGTGGCCAATGGCTGATTTAGTACATTATTTAATTGAGTGACAAATGATAACATTTGTCATTGGCCAATGTTAAAAATGTCCACTGTCTTTGTCTATCAATTCATGCAGACAGATTTTTTTTATGTGAAAAAAGTGTTTTGCCAGAAAAAAAACAAACTAATAATTTAAGTTAATACCCAGTTAACATGGAAAATGTTCTCTTGGCTTTGGCTAACATTTTCCAAAGGTTCTCAAAAAACATTCTTGCATAAAGTTTGTAGATCAGTCCCTTAACGTTATTTGTAATTAATAAACGTAAAATAAAAAATTTAAAAATTAAAAAACGTTATTCTTGTGTTGTTAGGGGAATGTTTTAGCATATTAGCTAATTATGGTAATTAAAAATGTTTACCATTAAGGGTGCACTCACACTAGGCTGTCAGAACTAGGCACTTTTACCAGTTCGTTTGACAAGTGTGAGTGCTCCGAATCGTGCACAGGCACAGTTCAGTTGGCCAGCCCTGGCCCGGTTGCAAGAGGTGTGCCAGATTAATAATTTATTTTAGCGTCAAAAGTTGTGGATCTGTTTGGCATAATATTTGACTACGTGTCACTGCATCGACGATATATAAGATATAGCTAAAGGAATCTCCACTGTGCTGAGTGAGAGCGCTTCTCTTTGTTTAAACTGCACAGTCGCATCATCGATGACGTAAGCGTGCTCAAGGTTCGTAAAGTAAAGATGCAGTATGAGCACAGGGCATCGGGGGAGAGGGAAGGGGGGACAACTGGTTCATGGCAACCATGTCTAGTGAGAGTACGTCCTAAGTTGTGAATGGAATGTTTTAAAAAAAGGTTAGGATAAAAACGGTATGATTGTGTTTTTGTTTAGACGTTTTAATAACGTTGTAAAAAACATTATTAAAACATTAATAATAATAAGTGAATGAAATGTTCTAAAAATGTTTTAATAACGTTCTTATAACCAAACATTAACGTTAATACAACGTCTAAAAAAAATGATGTTTTGAACGATCTAATAACATTAAACAAAACATTTTTATAACTTAATGAAAACATTAGGAAACCTTCTTAGAACAATAATATAATAGGAAATTAAGCGTTTTAATAGTGTTTTAAATAATGTTATTAAAACATTAATATAACAATATAATGAAATGTTCTAAAAACATTTTGATAACGTTCTTATAACCAAACAATGATGTTTATACAACGTCTAAAAAACTGAATATTTTTTTCTTCTAGAGAAAGTCTTATTTGTTTTATTTTGGCTAGAATAAAATCAGTTTTTAATTTTTAAAACCCATTTTAAGGTCAAAATTATTAATTCCTTTAAGCTATTCATTTTTTCCATAGTCTACAGAGCAAACCATCATAATACAATAACTTGCCTAATTACCCTAACCTGCCTAGTTAACCTAATTAACCTAGCTAAGCCTTTAAATGTCACTTTAAGCTGTATAGGTGGCTTGAAAAATATCTAGTAAAATATTATTTACTGTCATCATGTCAAAGATAAAATAAATCAGTTATTAGAGATGAGTTATTAAAACAATTTTGTTTAGAAATGTGTTAAAAAAAACTCTTCTTTCCGTTAAACAGAAATTGGGGAAAAAAATAAACAGGGGGCTAAAAAATCAGGGGGTTGAATAATTCTGATTGCAACTGTATATCTAAAACAGAGAGATGAGCTAGTGGAAATAAAGGTTTATTAGATATTCAAACAAATGTGAAGATATTTGTTCAACGGCAATTATTTTTTAAAGTACTATATATGGCATGATATATGGCAAAGTATTACAGTATTTGTCTAGGCTGACCTTGCAGGACAGTGTTAGAATTGGGAGCTTTGTCCAACATCCCACAAGATGTACATACATATATTCTGACAAACCCAGTTTTCATATGAAATCTGTCAACTCAAATTTTTCAGACTGATGACTGGCTTTCGACAGTGTAGACTCACCCAGGCAGTAAATTCGGCCAAACGTTACTAGTAGATTCCAGCTTTGCAATGCACTGGAAAGCAATGTTTTGTAATGTTTTAAAGGGTTATTCAGACAGAATGTCTTTGTAAAACATCAACACATATTAGATGAATGTGGTTGACCATGGTGCTTTTGTTTCACATTTTCTGCATTTTTTCTTGCACTGCACAGCATTGTAAAAAAGCTATGCTGGTTTGCTGTCCAAACTTTGATCAGCTGCGGAGAAAAAAAAGCAGCATTTTGAACAACTTTACTTAAAAATTAGCCATTCGAAGCCGGCAGGTTTGTGCTGTTACTATTTTGTGTCAGTTTTTAGTCAACCATCTTCATTAGGAATATCATACTGGTTTACAAAATATTGCTAAAGAAATGGTTAGCTGTGTTGATTATT
>CAIGQZ010001336.1:4196468-4217945 GCA_903798205.1 Danio tinwini | reverse complement strand
TGGTTTACAAAATATTGCTAAAGAAATGGTTAGCTGTGTTGATTATTATTGATTATTTACTGCTTTGCATTAGTTTTTTTTTTCAACCATCTTCCTGATGTGTTGGTTAATTTAGCATTTTGAACAACTTTACTTAAAAATTTGCCATCCGAAGCAGGCAGGTTTGTGCTGTTACTATTTTGCATCAGTTTTTAGCCAGCCAGCTTCATTCAATTCAATTTATCTTTATTTGTATAGCGCATATACAATGTAGATTGTTTCAAAGCAGCCTCACATGGAAGTTTAAAGTGAATTGAAACAGTGTCAGTTCGATTTTCAGTGTTTAAGTTCAGTTCAGTTTAGCTCAGGTCAGTGTGGTTTAATAATCACTACTGAGAGTCCAAACACTGAAGAGCAATTCCATCGATGCGCAGCTCTACAGATCCCGAACCATGCAAGCCAGTGGCGACAGCGGCAAGGAAAAAACTTCACCAATTGGCGAAAGTGAAGAATAAAAAAAAAACCTAGAGAGAAACCAGGCTCAGTTGGGAACGACCATTTCTCCTATGGCCAAACGTCTTGTGCAGAGCAGCAGTCTAGGCGCAGGAAGGACCTCAGCGAAGACTCGTCTGTCCTTGGAGCATCACAGGAATCAGTCTCATGCTCTCCACCATGACCACCACAGCAGCTGCTCAGGATACGGCCTGGTCCAGAAACCTTGGGATCGTCTCGTCGCTGGTTTTGGATCACATCAGTGGCACTGCATAGTCTGAGGGCCTCGAGATGAGTACCCCCAGGTGGAAATACAGAATAAGGAGAATAATTAGCGTAGCTGCTGTTCATAGTGTATATAAACAAGAAGCAAAATCCTGTGTGGGGCACATCATGCGTCATACCGCTATGTAATGCACTAAGTGTATGCTTTGCTAAAAAGATAGGTCTTTAATCTAGTTTTGAAGAGTGAGAGTGTGTCTGAGCCTCGGACATTATCAGAAAGGCTATTCCAGAGTTTAGGGGCCATAAATGAGAAGGCTCGACCTCCTTTACTCGATTTTGCTATTCTAGGTACTACAAGAAGCCCTGAGTTTTGAGATCTTAAAGAGCGGGTTGGATTGTAGCGAGACAGGAGGTTGGTTAGATAAACAGGAGCTAGATTATTTAAGGCTTTATAGGTAATAAGCAATATTTTAAATTCAATATGAAACTTAACAGGCAGCCAGTGTAAGGAGGATACAATTAGGGTGATATGATCATATTTTCTAGACCTGGTAAGAACTCTGGCAGCTGCATTTTGCACTAGCTGAAGTTTGTTAATAGAGGATGTTGGGCAGCCAGCGAACAGAGCATTACAGTAGTCTAGCCTAGAAGTCATGAAAGCATGGACTAGCTTTTCTGCATCTGAAATGGATAGCATACTTCACAATTTAGCAATATTTCTTTGATGAAAGAAGGCAGTTTTTGTGACATGGGATATATGATTTTCGAAGGTTAAATTGCTGTCTAATTTGAGAGAACTGTTGTTAAGAGAAGAAAATTGTTGGTCATCCAGTCTTTAACATCTTTAATACACTCAGTTAGCTTAGACAGTTCAGACATCTCATCAGGTTTAGTTGAAATGTATAATTGAGTATCATCTGCATAGCAGTGAAAACTGATCCCGTGTTTTCTAATAATGTCCCCCAAGGGAAGCATGTATATTGTAAACAGCAAAGGGTCTAAAACTGATCCTTGAGGGACCCCGTACTTTACTGGCCTTACTTGTGAAAGCTGTAATTATGAGTCGGCAGGTCTGTGCTCTTACTATTTTGCATTAGTTTTTAGCCAACCATCTTCCTGATGTGTTGATTATTTTATCATATTGAACAACTTTACTTAGAAATTAGCCATTCGAAGCAGGCAGGTTTGTCCTGTTACTATTTGGCGTCAGCTTTTAGCAACCCATCTTCATCAGGAATGCCATGCTGGTTTACAAAATATTGCTGGAGAAATGCCTGGCTGAGTTGTTAATTTAATAATTCTGAACAACTTTATCTGAAAATTAGCCATTATGAGTGGGCAGGTTTGTGCTGTTTCTATTTTACGTTAGTGTTTAGCTAACCATCTGCATCAGAAATACCATGCTGACTTACAAAATATCATTGGAGAAATGCCTGTCTGTGTTGGTCCAGCACATTTATGAGGCTGAGAGACCCGCATAGAAATTGATGATTCATATTCTAGCCTGGTTGATCCAGCAGGGATTCCTTCTGCTTACCCGCTCCTCCATCTTGCCCGGTGTTTCCGGCCTGTGGTTTCAGTGCTCCGCAAACCCCTGCTGTCACCACGCCACAGTTCACGCTTCTGCAGAACAGCAGCCATTATTGGATGCAGCACGGCAGGGTTTCCGGTAAAATCCATCACACTAAACGCATCCAACATATAGTCACCATCTGGGAAAAAAAAAGCCTTCAAAGGAGGTGATGGATCAGAGGTTTGATGGGAGGTTTATCTCTGATTCTGCTCAGGCAGCATTCAACAAAGCAGCTAAAAATTCACTTGGATACTAAAAGAAATATCACTGAGTGTGGCAATAAAGATGTCAATGTTCTACACAGTTCTACATTATAATGACTGGGAAACACCTGGAAAAAGAGAAACCTAAATCTCACAATGGCTGCAGTGCGCAGGCTAACCTAAAAATCAATAGTCCTAATTAACACATCAGCGGTTTTGAAGAGTTTACTTGACTCAGTAGAGCAACTCAAGGGCACTTCAGGAGGAGTTTACACCGCTCCATTTTCAACTAAACATGTCAACTTTTTATGTTTTCTGATTATCTATTTACACAACAATGTGGTTTTAGAGGCCTGGAATTATTCAGTTTAAGTGTAGAACTCTATAAAGGTTTTTTTTATAACCAACAATGTGGGGAAAAATGTGTGTTTGGTTATGCAAAATTATTTTCTGATATTTTAGAAAGCAAGAGATGATCATGCAGAGATGATAATGTGATGCAAAGATCAAAAAGCATTAGTGTGCGTACAGTAGTATTGAAGAAGAAACCACAAAGAAATAATCATATATTGGTCTCATTATTATGTACAGTACATTGCAAAAAAAAAAATGAGGTCACACTTTATTTTGATGGTCCGTTTGTTGAATTTAAGTTACATTGCAACTATCTATCATCAGATTATAAGTAAACTGTTAGGTTGGGGTTAGGGTTGGGGTTAGGGTTAGTGTAAGTTGACATGTACTTGCAAAGTTAGTCAGTTAAATGTCTGTTGAAGGAGCAGTATTAATAGATATTAAGCAGACAGTCAATCAGTACTCAAGTGGACCATCAAAATAAAGTGTTACCAAAAATAATAATAAAACTGTGTAGACATTTTTCTATTGAGTCTATTGACCTTATTATACAATGCTAAAGTGCACCTGTTTTTTGCGATTGTTTTAGAACTGATTCAGTTGCCTATGGGAGAAATAACTAGGAATTATATACGGCAGAAAATGGTCAAACTACTTGCTCTACAATCAAGTGTGTTTATGACTATACATAAAAAGTAGAGTAATAGAAGAAGAAAAATGTCAGTTTGCAGAATGACACAGCATAATATCAATCAATTAAATATCAATGGAAGTAAATGAGACCGGAAGTCTCAGCCAACATGATTTCAATGGCTGCGCCCGATCGAATAAGGTCAATATTTTTCTGAAGGAGACTATTAGTTGTTATAATAATGTTTCTTAAATAACATAAAAATTTAATATAATGTTTGGGGTCCAGGCTGTGAATTAAAAGTAAAAGTGATTTTTTTTTTTACATTTATTTAGTTCTTGGTATTCTTATTTTATTTTATTATTATTTCTTTTCTTTTTTTCTACTTTTCTTAGAATTTTTTTCATTCATTTTGGTTTATTTTTCCACTGACGGATGCACAAAAATTGTTAGGAGCCATGAATGATAAATGCCTTTTACAAGTGTGTTTCTTATTGTTTTCACACAATTCTAATAGCTATTGACCTCCATTTTTTTTATTCATTCATTTTCCTTCAGCTTGGTCTCTATTTCAGAATTCGCCACAGCAGAATGAACTGCCAACTGCCAACCCAGTACTGGGAAACACCTATACACACTCATTCAAACACAACCACACTCATACACTACGGCCAATTTAGTTTATTCAATTCACCTATAGCGCATGTCTTTAGATTGTGGAGGAAAGCAGAGCACCCAGAGGAAACCCACACCAACATGGGGAGAACATGCGACCTTCTTGCTGTGAGGCTACAGTGCTACCCACTGAGCCACCATGCTGCCCATTAAAACATTTTTATTTTAATAAAAAATGTTTACAGACATTAGATACAGATTACAAAACTTTATTTTAGAAACCCAGGTAGAAAAACAATTAATTTCCCAGACCTGCGTGTGGCGAATTTCGTTCTGTAATGAAATTCTTTAAAGAGCCCCTACTATGCATTATAAAAGGTCATATTTAGGTTTTGGGGGTCTCCAACAACAGCATGATGTCCATGCAAGGTCAAAACAGACTAAAATACATGCATTTACTTTTACCTAGTTATCCCAATGACTCCTGTATGATTTGTTTAGCGATTCCTTTGTTCCCAAACCGCTTCTTACCGTGATGCTAATCTGTGCTGATTGGTCTGAAGACCAAGTCTGTTGTGATTGGTCAACTGGGTTCAGCGCAAGATGGAGAGAAAGGCCCACCCCGGTTATGAAGTACTTAGAGCACAGAGTATATGTGTGAGCCCAATGCAGGAATGCATTAAATCAATGCAGCTCTGTTCTTAACCACAATCACAAGTAATAGCAACAACACACATTCAGTATTAATCCACATAGCAGCAAAGTTGAACTATTTTGAAAATTGACTGCACCACGTGTGTGAGGAATAGCTGATGGAGGCCATAGCAATAAACAGCAGGAGACTGCAAGCAATCGGTAAAAAAAGAAGCACGTGTCTCATTTTCAACATGGTTTTGGACGTGATATGTGAATAGCCTCTACAGATTTAAACTGAGAGATACATTACAAGCACTGATCTAATAGATATGTGATTACAAGCCAGGCGGAGCAATTACAAGTTACAACACACAATTAAAAACATATTTTGCAAACTACAGAAAACGAGGCAAGCATTTTAAATCACACCACGTTGTGTAGGAAGGAGAAACACTTACAGGATCTGGAGGAAGAAGAAACTGGTCCATACAAACGGTGTAACAGTAACTGACATCCCACATTGGTAGTCTTTGCTGATCCTTTCTCTAATAACAAACGGCCAGCAAATCCCGCCCCCTATGGTAGGTTATCGTCATAATCATCAGGAAAATGACAGGAACACAGCACATAGTTAGCTATCCTGTGGTGTTTGTTGTGAAAATGAGCATTAACCCTTTATTCCCCACAGCCACATGCCTGGCCATCTCAGTAATAGTTTTCTTGCATCATGTCAGAAGGGAAAGGCGCATTCACATTTTACAAGATCCAGCCCTTTTATATTTGGTGGTGTCCCGTATCGACCAGGGACGAACAAAGGAAGAATAATTCATTTGACTCTGAGTAGACTAAATAGTTTTTTTTTTATTTAAATCTTAGCTCCATTCACGTATAGCTGTGCATATACAGTTGAAGTCAGAATTTTTAGCCCCCCTGTTTATTTTTTCCCCAATTTCTGTTTAACGGAGAGATTTTTTCAACACATTTCTAAACATAATAGTTTTAATATCTCATTACTAATAACTGATTTATTTTATCTTTGCCATGATGACAGTAAAAAAATATTTTACAAGATATTTTTCAAGACACTTATATACAGCTTAAAGTGACGTTTCAAGGCTTAACTAGGTTAATTAGTTTAACTAGGCAGTTTAGGGTAATAAGCAGGGCTTGACATTAACTTTTTTGACCACCAGCCACTGTGGCTAGTAGATTTCCAACATTACTAGCCACTTGCCATTTTCACTAGCCACAATTTTGTTGATGGGAAAATATATTTTTTATGCATAAATATGACTTTGACATGCTAAAGTTACTTGATTTAGATTTTGTGTTATGTCCACATGCCTCCTCATTCATTTCACTTTTTGTGTCATGTATGAGCTTGCTCAATGTGCTGGAACAAAAGGGTCATGGTTTCATAGTGTTGTATTACATTTAGTTATTATTTAAAATTAAGGATTTACTAAATTTATCTCTAACCACACTTAAAATAAATAATTATTTCTTAGCCACAAATTGTAAATGTGTCAAAACCAACTAAATATAGCTGTATACTATACTTTTTATTTAACAAAGCATTTATAAAAAAATAAATAAAAAAATTGACAATTAAAAAATAATTATTGTCATATATCTAAAATATGCACAGTAATCTGTCCTGGCTAAAGGTCCCAGATCACCAGTTAACTACACATAAATAGGAAGTTAATATCCTATTAAAGCAAAGTTATTTTTAAACATTATAATTAAACCATATTACAAAAATAACTGTAAGCAAAAGAAAGCAGGTGACAAACATACTGTGTGATAATTAAAGGATGATCACACGCACATGGTTACCGTTAGACCTTTTAATAATCTGTTCAAATATTGGTTAAAGCGAAAGCAACTGCTGCTTACAAAAAGACAAATCTGGAGCTCATGAAAGCAGCAAGAATGTGGCTGCATGAGCATAACTTTTTGTTTAGTCTATTTGAAAGAGAACCGATCACATTAGTTGCGTTTCTAGGTACAGTTGCTTCAAGCAAGGAGGAAACGGGAGCGCGCACGTGTTTTAAACAGTCGCGCGCATTACATCAGCTGTTGGCGTGAGTGATTATCCTCTCATTCGGTATACACCTGCTTTCTTTTGCTGCTTTGTTGCTTTCGTGCTGCTTCTCAATTCTAAGATCGCATATTGGGCCACCCTTATTGTCAAACTTTGCTTTAAAGAAAACTACAATTTAAAAATAATTTTTAGCTAAACATCTGAACAGCTTAAATCTACCCGCATTTGGCGGGTTGGCGGGTGTTAATGTAAAGCCCTGGTAATAAGTCAAGTTATTGTATAACGATGGTTTGTTCTGTAGACAATCAAAAAATAGCTTAAAGAGGCTGATAATTTTGCCCTAAAAATGGTTCTTAAAAAAATAAATACTGCTTTTGTTCTAGCCAAAATAAAACAAATACGACTTTCTCCAGAAAGAACAATTATTATCAGACATACTGTGAACAATTTCTTGCTCTGTTAAACATTGTTTGGAAAATATTTAAAAAAGAAAAAAAAATCAAAGGGGGGCTAATAATTCTGACTTCAACTGTATACTGCATGGATGGTTATTTTCAAAAAAACGATAATAGAGGCTCTTTAAATAACAATTTTGCATCAGGTTTGGTGCAGTCAATATAACACAAATTCAGAAATTTGCTTCCATTTAGAATATTACTTACACAACTTACATTAACTCAACTGTATATTTATATAACATAGTTTTACTCAAATTCACGGATTCTTACATTCAACACAACGTCCTATTCTTCATCTCCTTGCCTTCTTAATTTCTAACAGCGCCATCCACTCCTCTGTTTATATTATTTGCTCCAAAAGTGTTAGCGGGCTGGCAGGAGAATTAATACCAGACATGCTGAGGTTGAGAGAAGAGAATAAAGCTCTGGTAATGTGTTTTGTAATGCATTGGTTATACTTCACAGTTAAATAAAAAATAGATACAAAAAAAAAAAAAAGAAAGGCATTCACCACTCTCAGCCACCAGACTCTACACGTCGCCTCAAATTGGATTTTTTTTTTTTTTATGCTGACAGCATTCGTTATGCTTTCCACCTCCATCCTGTTCATCATTTATTTATTTTGGCAAACAAGAAGCCTTTCGGAGACTTTCTACAACACACACACACCTGGAAAGATTGTGTGTGACAGGACAGAAAGATGTACAGACAGATGGACACAAACAAACAGATGAAGAGAGCTCGGCGCACTATAATTTAAATGAATTAAATGCCACACGCTGAAAGAATGACAGCAAAAGAGAAAAAAAAGAGCATGAAGGTGAGAGTCTGAGCGATTCGTACATCTGTTCAGGTAAAACCCCAATTTTCCTTCTTTGTGCCCCCTTTCAGAAGTGATTAGAGGTGCAGAGAGCATCAGAAACGACAGGAAAAAGACGTCTGTGTCCCAGCCGCTGTCAGCTAATGAAAAGGTGTCATTGATGGAGAGTGAAAGAGCTATGCGCTGTGGCTTTTCGCTTTCTTTTGTGCAAGCAGATGACCATCGATCATTCTGAAAAAGTCAGAGAGAAAGAGAGAGGAAAAAATCGAGATTCAGTTCAGTGATTTGGTGGGTCACGTGCAGCTGGAGAGACATTTACATGTTGCTCCATGTGATGAATAGAAGCCTGTGATGCGGAAAAGTGCTTTATCACTGCTTATCTGTGACTGACAGCATGAGCAGAAGATTTACAAACACAAGCTCACTGGAAAGATGTGCTTCACTCTCCATTTTTGTAAAAATAACAAAAAAATGTACTTAAAGGTTAAATGTTATGCAAAAATCACTTTTATAAGGGGGTTTAAACACAACTGTGTGGCAACAGTGTGTGAATATAACCAGCTTTTAATGGTAAAAATGTAATATAACCATAATATAATATAACCATAATATAATATATTAATATATAACCACACTTCATTAAAACAGTCTGTAGAAACACTTTGACAGCTTTCCTTTGTAGGTGTCAACAGAGTGGGAAAGCTCTGCCCTCTTTTGAAAAGAGCACTAATCTAATTTGAATTTAAAGGGCACCTAGGGTACCCCTTTTTCCAGATTTCATATAAGTCTTTTGTGTCTCCAGAATGTGTCTGTAAAGTTTCAGCTCAAAACACCCATCAGATTATTTATTATACTTGTCATAAGTTTCTATTTTGTAGCTTTTAGCATCAGGTAGCAGGTTTTGTGTACTGCACCTTTAAGGCTAGTCCTTCACGCCTACAGTTTCCACGTGCCTATTAGCGTGCTTTAGGCCCAATCCCAATTCTACCCCTCAGCCCTTCCCCTTACTCTTACCCCTTGTTTTGCCGGGCAGTAAGGAGAGCCACAAATTAGTATTTTTTGTCATTATTACGAATGTTTACAACAAACAAACACATGTTTTAATATATTCATAACCGCATTTATGTTTTACCATCATGATTTTATAAAAAACACTAAAATAAAAACCGCAAAATTTCGATATCTATAATCCCTAATAATAACTCCTGTACAGCAGTTCCACAATATTCTGTCACTCGATGACACTCGAATACCCTGTCAGAAAAGTCTAGTGGCTGAGAATGAGCTTTTTACAGTGTCTGCTATAATGTTAGTGTTGTTTTTTGTGTTTAAATAGATGAATATGGCCATGGTGTAAATGTGCAATGCATAAATACAAAAGATTAAGTGATTTTGAAAATGTGCAGTACAAAAATAGAATTGGGATTGGGTCTTAATCTTCTCTCTCGGCGGCTTCAGACAACAGAAAGACATGAAGGAAAAAGATCTCACGTAACATTTGTGAGAAATACTACAATTTCCCAATTAGTATTTGATGCATTTGTTGTGGAGTTACAAAGATGAGTCACACACAATGTCGTTACAAAGTAACACCCACAGACAGTGTGTGTGTTTAGCTTTGCACTCTTTTTGTACGCAAATGTGACAGGATACAGGTTAATATCCACTGCTGTATGAATATCTGTTATGTGAATGTACAAAATAAACCTGATTTGATGTCCACAAACAGGGATTGAAGCTTTTGTCTTGTATAATTGTTCTGACACGCGGCTGTGGTGATAAAGTAAATCTTAAGTAAATCTTTGAAATTTATTACAAACATGCACTGTTTAAAAAACTTTTTAAACTTGTAAAACTCGCCAGTTGCTTTGCGCGCGTCCTGTCTTGTTGATATGATTATACACCATACAACGGAGACATGTTAATAAGCAGCTGTCAATCAATTCGGTGGGCGGGGGGACCGCACTCCTACATCAAGTTGCGGTTGATCTCAAAACCGCTATAATTGGTCCACCGTTTTTATGTTGTTAAATAAAAAAAAGGACTGGGTGTGTTTATATCACCCCAATATGACGGTATATACGCTATACCTACACATATGTCTGTCCAAACAGCTTGAAAAGTAGATTTATCACCATAGGTGCCCTTTAAAGCAACAATCACCAAAATGACACAATTAGGATCAAAGCCTAAAAAGGATTCCTTTTAAAACTATTTGTGTAGTGTTTGAGCTGAGACTTCATGTACGTACACACTCTGGGGACATCAGAGACTTATTTTACATCTTGTAAAAAGAGGCATAGTAGGTGTCCTTTAAATGTTTACTTTCAGTTTTACTGTAGTTTCTAGGCAAAATGAACACTACGGGCAGTAAGATTCGCAACAAGTTTTGTTCCTTTTCACACTAATGATATTTATAGGGACATGTTATTAGCAAAGGCTGCAGGGTAGCTTAGTGGTTAGCACTGTCGCCTCACAGCAAGGTCGTCACTTGTTTCGCGTCCTAGCTGGCATTTTTTTTTGTGGAGTTTACATGTTCTCGCCATGTTGGTGTGGGTTTACTCCGGGTGCTCCGGTTTCCCCCACAGTCCAAAGACATGTGCTATAGGTGAATTGAATAAACTGGATTGGCCATAGTGTATGAGTGTGTGAATGCCACAGTGTATGGGTGTTTCCCAGTACTTGATTGCGGCTGGGAGGGCATGCGCTGTGTAAAACCCTGATAAATAAAGCGACTAAGCCAAAGGAAAATGAATGAATAGCTTATGATTATTATGAATGAATGACGGATTATTTTTGTGCAGTTCTTTACAGAACACCAAATAAATACCACAAAACATCCTAATATAGTTTAGGATATGTAATCGAATAATTTGCCTCACCTGTCTATGTCTATATAAACAACTTTTCTGCCGTGACCAGTTCGCTCGGTTGCTCACTTTGTGTGGTGTTGTACTTGTGATGCAGAGCGCTCGGGTTTGAATCCGGTGAAGCACGGTTCTACAAAAGAGATAAAAGCTATGTAAAACCAAGGTAAAACTATGTGGTTACAATACTTTTTTCTTCTGTTTGCTTTTGAAAAAAAACATTATTGGTTGGGTTGAGGGAAGGGTTTAGGTTTTCGGTTGTTTTTTTAGGTATGTGATATGAGTCACTTTCCTTCTCTTTGTATGTGTAAGGATGTTTATCTGAAACATATTACAAAGAGTACCCTAAGTAATGTATATCAGATTCACAAAAATGTAGACATTCTCTAGTGGATTTGTCATCTGAAATGTGCAATTAAATGTGTGCGAATTTGCAAAAATGTAGGTTGAGGCACATATTTCCAATGAGCCTTGGGTGAAATTTAAACATCCAAAGAGTGACTCGAAAGACTGTGTACTTTTGTGTTCTTAACCAAGGTTCTAGTTTTTTATTTGCTATAAATTTCATTTTAGTTTTTTATTATTGGTTTTGTTTGTTTTAATGTAGATTTTATTTTGTGAACATTTCTATTTAGTTTATATATATTTAGTTGCAGTTTTAGTTTTAACGTCGTATATTCTTCAACTGAAATCAAAGAACATCTAACCAACCTTCTGTCTCGCTATAATCCAACCCGCTCTTTAAGAACTCAAAACTCAAGGTATCTGGTAGTACCTAGAATAGCAAAGTCTACTAAAGGAGGTCAAGCCTTCTCATTTATGGCTCCTAAATTCTGGAATAGCCTTCCTGATAATGTCAGAGCCTCAGTTTTCAACTGTAAAAACTGGACACATTTTTTTAATTTTACTAGAATGTCTATGTGAAGCTGCTTTGACACAATTTACATTGTAAAAGTACTATATAAATAAATATGAATTGAATTGGACAAACTGAAATTACGTAATGTCAAACTAAATCTGGCTAAAATGGGTTTGGCAGTTCGAAACAGCTCACCAAAGCGATCTTTTGGGGAAGTTTTTTTTTTTTGTCTCTCAAAAACCTTTGAGCTACCATTGGTCCGTGATGATTACACAGCTGGTGTTCTGGAACTCCGCCTTCTTTGATGTGCTATTTCTTCCCCCTGATTTGTTTCTCATTCAGGGGGTCAGACAGAAGAACAACATCCAAAACAACAAACCCTAGCAATATTAATACATTGTAGAGTCAAGTAGCAGAGCGGGTAGAGAAGTATAGACACCTGTACGATCACTCGCAGAGAGATTTTAAAGACTCAGAAGAGGTCACACAGCCAACAAGAAGCCCATTGTGCCAAGTGTTTTCTATGAGTTTGCACACATTGACAGCACCGTTCAGTGTCTTTCTGCAGCAAACAGAAAATGATTTAAAGATGTCACGGAGAAGGCTGTTTGTACAATGTTTATGTAACTGTTCTTCTCTCTTAGCCTCTATTGTCGTGTTTAGGGGTACATGTGTGCGTGGCTCATTTACAACCAACCTACAGCAGCATGGGGGTGTTGAAGTGTTTGATAAAAATATAACTCAGGCGACTGAAGATAGATAAAGAACTTCATTTTAGTAATTCTAGTTAACTTAACTTCTATCAGAGTTAACGCAACACTTTCAGTGTTGACAATGCAGAGTTAGTCAAGCACCTAGAATCTTTTTAACCTGACTTCACCTCTCTGTTTACAGGATAGTTTTCAGTCCAATAAACCTGCAAGTAAATAAATTCCAACAATCAGTCAAAAACAGCACTAATGTAAAGTAACAAGGCTGATTACATCAGGGATGGCAGAGAGAACAGTGACTTGCGGCCAGCTTTCTGTGAATTATTCATTCCAGAGTCTGTTTAGCCTTAAAGCACAAGCTCTCTCATATTCTGTGATTGTTTCTGAAGACTGAAATCCAGACTGAATGAAATCTCAAGAAATCTCATTAGTGTGGCCAGATGACACAAAAACGACAGCAAGTATCTGTAATAAGGATCTACTTTATGTTCATTGTGTTTATTTTTTAAAGAGAAAAAAAAAAAACATCCTTTACAGGATAGATGCAAATTTCATGTTAATTCACTCACTCAAAGCTCGTCCGAGATGTATGTAGGTGACTTTTTTTCCCTAAGTAGAACATTAAAGAACATTTTTAGCTGAATCCATATTTCTTGGTGATTCATATAATGGCAGTGAATGGTGATAGATTTTTTTAGATTACAAATAAATACATACAAACAAGTCCAAATCAATAGCCTTGACTCCTGATGACACGCTGAGGTCCTGTGAAACAAAACGATCGATCAGTGTAAGAAATTGAACATTATTTACAATATTATTAGTTTTAATCCACTGCCTAGTCAAACAGATCTCAACGCAAGTACGAATGTAGCCTGATTGTAGTCCTGACACTTTTAATGATGCATTCACCAATATCTAGCAACAAACTGCGTAACCTGACTTCTCATTCAAGTGCGCACACTCACACATTTGTTAACTAAAGCAGGACTTCATTTAACTACATCCACATATACAGTGGGGCAAATCCATGTATGCAAAGAAAATTACAATTTAAGTTATGGGTAATAGAATGAAATGACATGGGGAAAAAAAACTATTAAACACATGAAGAAGGGGAGGTGTAGAAAGGCAGTGAAAGCCCAGACAGCAGCTGAAATCTCTCAGTAGTTCTTCAGCAATCCTCTGCCCTTTGTCATTGTAAATGAATGCTTCAGTCCAACATCTACATTAGCAGGATGATGGATGAAATCAGGGTGGACATTTCAGCAAGACAATGATTCAAAACACAGCCAAGGAAACTCTCAATTGTTTTTAGAGAAAGAAAATCAAGCTGTGGAATGGCCCAGCCAATCACCTGGCTTGAATCCAATAGAAAATACAAAATAAAGATCAGATTTGATAGACGAGACCCACAGAACCATCAAGATTTTTACACTGTAAACTCGCACCTCAATCCATGTGATTTTATTCTCCATATGAGAGGCGTCTTTCAGCTGAAAACACCAAAACAGCCTTAAACTATAAAGTATTAAATACGTTTCAGTAGTTCTTGAACATAGTTTATAGGCCTATTTCAAATTTATAGGCCTATTTCAAATCTTCCGTTTATGTCTAAAATACTTGAAAAAGTTGTTTCTACCCAATTATGCTCCTTTCTGCAGATGAACAATATTTTTGAAGTGTTTCAGTCAGGTTTCAGGCCTCATCACAGCACAGAAACCGCATTAGTGAAAATAACCAACGATTTACTCTTAGCTGCTGACCAAGGGTGCATCTCACTATTAGTTCTACTAGATCTTAGCGCCGCTTTTGACACCATTGATCACAATATCCTCATAGACCGCTTATATTCTACAGGTGTCCAAGAACAGGCTCTTCAATGGTTTAGGTCATACTTAGCTGATCGTTACCAGTTTGTGAATATTAATGGACAACTTTCACAAGTAAGACTGGTAAAGTACGGGGTCCCTCAAGGATCAGTTTTAGGCCCTTTGCTGTTTACAATATACATGCTTCCCCTGGGGGACATTATTAGAAAACATGGGATCAGTTTTCACTGCTATGCAGATGATACTCAATTATACATTTCAACTAAACCGGATGAGATGTCTAAACTGTCTAAGCTAACTGAGTGTATTAAAGATGTTAAAGACTGGATGACCAACAATTTTCTTCTCTTAAACTCAGACAAAACAGAATTATTACTTATTGGGCCTAAATCGTGTATACAGCAGTTCTCACAACTCGACCTGCAATTAGAGGGATACAAAGTTAGCGTTAGCTCTACTATAAAAGATCTGGGTGTCATATTAGACAGCAATTTAACCTTTAAAAATCATATATCCCATGTCACAAAAACTGCCTTCTTTTATCTAAGAAATATTGCTAAATTGCGAAATATGCTGTCCATCTCAGATGCAGAAAAGCTAGTTCATGCTTTCATGACTTCTAGGCTGGATTACTGTAATGCTCTGTTTGCTGGTTGCCCAGCATCCTCTATTAACAAACTTCAGCTAGTACAAAATGCAGCTGCCAGAGTTCTTACCAGGTCTAGAAAATATGATCATATCACCCCAATTTTATCCTCCTTACACTGGCTGCCTGTTAAGTTTCGTATTGAATTTAAAATATTGCTTCTTACCTATAAAGCCTTAAATAATCTAGCTCCTGTTTATTTAACCAACCTCTTGTCTCGCTACAATCCAACCCGCTCTTTAAGATCTCAAAACTCAGGGCTTCTTGTAGTACCTAGAATAGCTAAATCGAGTAAAGGAGGTCGAGCCTTCTCATATATGGCCCCTAAACTCTGGAATAGCCTTCCTGATAATGTCCGAGGCTCAGACACACTCTCACTCTTTAAAACTAGATTAAAGACCTATCTTTTTAGCAAAGCATACACTCAGTGCATTACATAGCGGTATGACGCATGATGTGCCCCACACACGATTTTGCTTCTTGTTTATATACACTATGAACAGCAGCTACACTAATTATTCTCCTTATTCTGTATTTCCACCTGGGGGTACTCATCTCGAGACCCTCAGACTATGCAGTGCCACTGATGCGATCCAAGACCAGCGACGAGACGATCCCAAGGTTTCCGGACCAGGCCGTTTCCTGAGCTGCTGCTGTGGTGGTCATGATGGAGAGCATAAGACTGATTCCTGTGATGCTCCAAGGTCAGACGTGTCTTCACGGAGGTCCAGCTACTGCGCCTAGACTGCAGCTCTGCACAAGATGTTTGGCCATAGGAGAAATAGTCGTGCCCAACTGAGCCTGGTTTCTCTCGAGGTTTTTTAAATTCTTCACTTTCGCCAATTGGTGAAGTTTTTTCCTCGCCGCTGTCGCCACTGGCTTGCATGGTTCGGGATCTGTAGAGCTGCGCATCGATGGAATTGCTCCTCAGTGTTTGGACTCTCAGTAGTGATTATTAAACCACACTGAACTGAGCTAAACTAAACTGAACTTAAACACTGAAAACTGAACTGACACTGTTTCAATTCACTATAAACTTCCATGTGAAGCTGCTTTGACACAATCTACATTGTATAAGCGCTATACAAATAAAGATGAATTGAATTGAATTAAGAAGTTCTGTACTTTCTCCTTGTGTCACTTCATTGTTATTACACACAACAAAATTTTCAGGTTGTTTGTTTCGTTTTACTCTTATGTTTGTATTGTTTGGGTTTTTACCAAAATCTGGACCAATTCCATGTCAACAGCTCCTTTGGAAATAATGTTCTCAGAAAACAACATAACATATTCAATACTTAATTCCCCCACTGTATGCACCAAGAACTGTTTGACAAGACTGTGGATTAAAGCTAATAATATTGAAAACATTTTCTTTTACAGACTGATCGCTTAGCTATACAAAACCTCATTGTGTCATCGGGAGCCATGGCTATTGATTTGAACTCATTTGTATGTGTTTGTCTTCAAAAGACCATGGATTTAGCTAAAAACCTTCTTTAATGCTTTACTGAATTAAAAAAAACTGTAATCTTGGATGATCTGTGAGTGAGTAAATTAACAGGAAAATTTCATTTTTGGGTGAACTATTTCTTTAAGGCACTAGTTCACCAAACACAAATCTCACAGCTTAATTGAGCTGTCAAAACATGGCCGGATTTTTTTTAGGACAAATCTATTCCAGACCAGCATCTATTCTTATGCAGTTTGTGACTGTGGTTATTTATTAAAGAATGACCATGTCTGTTGAAGTCTCAGCATGCGGCCACTGGAGCTTTTTCACCCCCCGTTGGCTTGATGCTCAATACCTAAAAAGCAGAGTTTAATATTTCATGGGTGTGAATGCACGCCTTTGGCATTTGGACTTCAGACACCTCAGTGTGCCCTCTCTGGACCTATTCATTTCACTCTCTTTCCTCTCTTTCTCCCTTCTGCTCTTCTCTAACTCACTTCACTGTCATTAAGATGGTCTTTCATTCCTGCAACACTGTCAGGGCTTTGGCTTCTGTCAGGCTCAGTCTTTTCCACATCATGTGTTTGCTCTCATTGATCTCCAATCGTTATGACCAAACACAGGTGGATTATGGGAGCAGGAGAAGACTTATTTAAATGTGCTGAACAGATTTAGTGCTGGACAACAGAATATGTGAGGGAAAGCTTTAGAAAATGCCTGAACATGCGGTGAGACTTTTAACGTGATAAGATCTGTCTTTTTTGTTTGCAGAAAATCTGTAAAAGGTATTATGCATTTAAAGTCATCCAATACATGTAATTAATGTGTTCATTTTTTTTACATTGCTAGCTAGTTATATATACTTTTACACTATACTTTTTTGTACTTATAGTGTTTGTTAACGTTTATGTCAGTTTCCTTTTCAATATTTTCATTTTGTAATTAATTTGATTATACATTTGTTGATTATTTAAATTTATATTGGTTTCAAAAATATCTATTTTTTATATTTTAAAATATTATTTTCATTCATTCATTCATTTTCTTTTTGGCTTAGTCCCTTTATTATTCCGAGGTCGCCACAGTGGAATTAACCGCCAACTTATCCAGCACATGTTTTATGCAGCGGATGCCCTTCCAGCTGCAACCCATCCCTGGGAAATATCCATACACTCCCATTCACACTAATACACTACGGACAATTTTAGCATACTCAATTCACCTGTACCGCATGTCTTTGGACTGTGGGGGAAAACGGCGCACCTGGAGGAAACCGACGCGAACGCAGAGAGAACATGCAGACTCAACACAGAAACGCCAACTGAGCCAGCTAAGGCTCGAACCAGTGAACTTCTTGCTGTGAGGCGACAGCACTACCTACTGCACCACTGCGTCGCCCATATATTATTTTATAATACTATATTATATTATTTAAATATTTTATATAATATTCATTCATTCATTTTCTTTTTTGCTTAGTCGCTTTATTCATTAGGGTTAGCCACAGCGGAAGGAACCACCAACTTATCCAGCACATGTTTTACATAGCGGATGCCCTTCCAGCTGCAACCCATCACTGGGAAACACCCATACACTCGCATTCACACACATACACTACGGTCAATTTTAGCATACTCAATTCACCTATACCACATGTCTTTTGGACTTGTGGGGGAAACTGGAGCACTCGGAGGAAACCCACACAAACACACGGACAACATACAAACTCTACACAGAAATGCCAACTGACCCAGCCGAGGCCGACTGTATGAAAAAAAATTAGCTTAAAAAGTCTAATAATTTTGACCTTAAAATGGTTCTTAAAAAGTAAAAAACTGCTTTTTTTCTAGCAGAAACAAAACAAATAAGACTTTTTTAGAATAAACAAATATTATCAGACATACTGTGAATATTTCCTTGCTCTGTTAAACATCATTTGGGAAATATAAAAAAATCATAATAATTCAAAGGCGGGCTAATAATTCTGACTTATATAGTGCTCAACATATTTGAGTACACCACATTTTGAGAATAAATATTTTTATCCATTTCTCAGTCTCAGTTTAATTGTATTCATTATTTTGTTTTTGTCTGTTTTAGTAAATTTAGTTTTAAATGTTTTAGTTTTATTACTGTCCTAAGCCAATGTCCTAAACTAAGGCCCAATTCCTATTCTACCCCTTAGCCCTTCCCCTTACCCCTACCCTTCATTTTGCGCATTCCCCTGAAGGGGTAGGGGTGTCCCAATTATCTTTAGCTTGAAGGCGTAGGGCTAAGGGAAAGGGGTAGATACCCTTTCGAACAGAGATTTTTCAGGACCACACCCAAAACCAAGGGGTAAGAAAATTTCCTCGAATACACCAGCCACAACGGCCGTATAGCTGCACCCGGATGTAAGGAGATCCACAAATAAGTATTTTGGTCATTATTAAAAACTAAAATAATAACCATTAAATTTTGCTATCTATAATCCATAATAATAACTCCTGTATAGTGGTCCCACAACATTCTGACACTCGATGACACTCAAATACCCTGTCAGAAAAGTCTAGTGGCTGGGAATGGGCTTTTTACAGTGTCTTCTCTCATCGTCTGATCTCTTATGAAGCAAGAGCTTGCGATGACATATGATGACGTGAGCAGATGCTGTAGTGCTGTCCCGTTACCTAGTGGTAAATTTTGAAGCCCTTCACCTTCACACTCGGTTTTAGGGGCCAAGGGGAAGGGGTACAAAAACAGAATATGGATTGGGCCTTAATGTCCTATCAAATAGCTGAAATTGTTTTATTTTATATTTTACTGTTCTTCAAGCAGGGCGACACTGTGGCTCAGCAGTTAGCACTAGGGCTGCACATTATATCTTTTGAGCATCGATATTGCGATGTGCGCATCCGCAATAATCGTAAGATCTGCAATGTTGAATTAAAGTTGACAAGGAGCTACAGAACACATGATTTGTAGTCACTGCTAAGTTTGATCATAACAGGGTGAAGGTTTATAATTTGCATGTGTTTCTAAGAACTGTGACTGCAGTGGCGGATCTAGCTTAAATGGCACCCTGGGCGAATCACCCATATACGCCCCTCAATCCCCGCCCCATATCCCCCTTCCCCAAACCATCTAGTTAAAAATGTACATTCTTTAAAAAAATGCTGTTGTTCTGACCAAACTTTGGGTAAAATTTAGACAAAACCAGAATTGGGATTATTAAAAAATAATTTAATTCATTATAAATAAAATTATTATTAATAATATTATTATTATACAATTATTATTTTAAATAAACAACAGAAAACAATCCTAAATGTTACTGCAAAACAATGTAAAGACAATATAAACTAGAGTGATATGCTAAGATCACTTAAGATATATTTTGCATGAATATTAATTATGACAATTCTATACAAAAAAAAATATGTTTTATAGAATCATCTGTTCATCTTAGACCCAACTCAAGGCAAGAATTAATGTTATCAGATCTACATGTACCGCAGACAGTCATGTGTGAATGTTGTATAAGGAGTGTTTTGATGGATGACTGCAGTGTTTGGTGAACGCTCTCCTCCACAGTGTACAGTGGGATACGGGAGCGGGTCACGGGCCTGGCGCCAGCGGGCAGATCAGGTGGACCGGGCACAGTCTGCTGTCTGCTGTGAACCAGTGACGAGTTCAAGCGGGGCCACGGCTTGTTAGTAAACCACCTGTCAAGCAAGTGATGGAGCGATGTTTTAGAAAGAAGAGGAGGAGAAACACTCGAATGAAATACGCAGAAGCAGGATCCACACAGTATATCCCCTATTTTCTTTGTTAAACCTTTGTTTTTTCTGGTTTCACACCACTCACAATCCAATTAGTAAAAAATAAAACTAGCCTTTTTGTTTGATTTTGTTGTTTAATTAAAATAAAAACTGCATATTAAAATGTATATTAAATTTAAAATGAATAAATTAGAGATTTAGATTTGATTAGAAAATCTGACTCAAAAACAGCTGAATTAAAATAACATATTAATGTGGATGGAACATTATGTATTTTTTTTCTAAAAGAAAAAAAAGGCATACACCTGTCTATATAAGGTCCCAGGGTTGACAGTGCATGTCAAAGCACAAACCAAGCATGAAGACAAAGTCTGTAGACTTCAAGGACAGGATTGTCTTGAGGCACAAGGCTGGGGAAGGTTACAGAAAAAAATCCTGCTGCTCTGAAAGTTCCAGTGAGCACAGAGGCCTCCATCATCTATAAGTGGAAGATGTTTGGAATCACCAAGACTCGTACTAGAGCTGGCCGACCATCTAAGCTGAGTAATCGCGGGACGGACGGACGGACGGACGGACGGACGGACGGACGGACGGACGGACGGACGGACGGACGGACAGACGGACAGACGGACACACACACACACACACACACACACACACACACACACACACACACAGACAGACAGACAGACAGACACACACACACACACACACACACACACATAAATTTTGTTTAACAAAAAATGTTTAACAGAGCAAGGAAATTTTCACAGTATGTCTGATAATGTTTTTTTTCTTCTGGAGAAAGTCTTGTTTTACTTCGGCTAGAATAAAAGCAGTTGAAAAAATTTTTAAAGACCATTTTAAGGTCAAAATTATTAGCCCCTTTAAGCAATTTTTTTCGATAGTCTACAGAACAAACCATCGTTATACAACACATATATGTGTGTGTGTGTGTGTGTGTGTGTGTGTGTGTGTGTGTGTGTGTGTGTGTGTGTGTGTGTGTGCGTGTGCGTGTGCGTGTGCGTTTTTAAATGTACAATAAATGTCACATTTGTTTCAATCTGGCAGCAAAATTCCACAAACAATAGAACAAGTTATTGTATTGTATGCACTATTTATTGAAAACAGAAATTTATGCAAGCGTGTTTCCAATGAATTAAAGATAAGGTAATTGCAACCTTATCTCACAGTCACTTCCTGCAACTGTGTTTATATCTGACAATATTCACAGAATTTCACATTTTTGTCATGTACTTTAAAAGTTTTGAGCTAGCAATTTCAACTTGAGTGTCAGAAAGGTCAGAACTGGGAAATAT
>CAIGQZ010001336.1:4180494-4192789 GCA_903798205.1 Danio tinwini | reverse complement strand
CACACACACACACACACACACACACACACACACACACACACACACACACACACGTATAACTTAACACTGTTTTTGTGTTGGATGTGAATGTGACAGGATACACGTTAGGATACACTGCTGTATGGATATCTGTTATGTTAAATCTACAAAATAAATTCGATTTAATGTCCACAAACCAGGATTGAAGCATCTTCTTAAACTTTTAAAACTCTTCTTGATCATTTGAATGATTGATGATCACAGAGAGCTGAACAGATCTTTTAATGCCAGTTGCTGGGCACACGTCCTGTCTTCTTGATACGATTACACGAGACATGTTAATACGTGGCTGTTATGGAGACATGTTAATACGTGGCTGTCAATCAATTTGTTGGGCAGAGAAGCTGCACTCCTACGTCACGTTGCGGTGAGCCTCAAAATGGGATTTGGATCTTTTTTTTTTTACGTCAGGAAATTAAAAAAAAGAGACTTATTGTCTTTATATCAGCCCAATATTACTGTGGCCACACTATACCTGCAAAGAGTTCTGTCTAAAGAGCTTACAAAAGATTATTTTCATCATAGGTGCCCTTTAAAGGAGCTAAAAATAATGACCTTAAAATGATTTATAAAACTGAATTGCTTTTATTCTAGCTGAAATTAAACAAATAAGACTTCCTCCAGAAGAAACAAAAATACAGGAAATACTGTAACAAATCTCCTTTTTCTGATGATCACTTGGGAAATCTTCGAAAAAAAATAATAAAATCACAGAATTTTTCTGAGAGCCTCTAAATTTAAGCGAAAATCATCAAAAAAGCTGCCAATGGGTGGCAACTTTGGCTGGCAAAAAAAAAAAAAAAAGAAACGCTGGCCAGGAAAGAGTTAACATTCCCACAAGTTTTTAGTATAAAAAAGGATTATCTGGGTTAATTGTAGCTCAGTTTCTCTAAGATGTGATCTGACTCCCTGTTTCTCTCCTGGCTGCAGGGGTTGGTCATTTTTAGTCAACGTGTGTGTGTCGGAGCATGAGGAGCCAGGCTGTTATGAATCCCTCTAGGGCTCTTCTGCATGTTTCTGGCCCCGTCCGCACCTGTACCTGGTGGAGCCCGGAGCATGAGGAGCATATGCCCGACAGGACAGCAGGAGCCTGTGTGGGCAGACACAGAAGAGTGGCCAACTTTGGCACTGGAGGATAGAAACACAATAAAAGAAGGCCGATCGGTTTCCTCTCTGCAGGTTTTTAATTGGTTAGTGAGAGCACACCTGAGCCCCGTGGAGGCTGAGAGCACATAATGCCCAAAATATGCCACGTGCAGAGACGCAGCCTCAGGGTACGTCAACACATTGCCCACGCGCGGATACACAAAAACAAATCCCAAGCTCCTTGGAATAAAGGCAAATTAACAATGAAAGTGGGCGCTTTTATGCAATTACTCTGACCTTGCTGAAACAGCAAACACAGAAAATAACATGATATTTTTGATGGCAGGGAGAGCAAACAAAGTAGATGAGTTTCAAAAACCAAGAACCAACATTAAATTAAATTAATTGCTTGAAACCAGGATTCTGAACGCACAGTTTATGTGAGCCATAAACATTGCAGGATGATTTAAATATCCGCTCATAAGTGATTCTTCAAATATAGGAATGCACTGGAAGCTTTTTTCTCTGACTTTTTATGCTTTTTGGGTTGCACGAATGTCACAGTTAGTCTGTTTTGGAAACTTTTCACTGTGCTGTCATCAATTATATTTTATATTTTTCAATTTAATCTATCGAATAAATAATGTAATTATTCATACACAGTTGAAGGCAAAAATATTAGCCCTCCTGCTAAATTGTTATTGTTTTTAGATATTTTTTGAAGTGCTTTTTTAATGTAGAGAATATTTTTTCCAACACATTATAGTTTTAATAACTAATTTTTAATAGCTACACTACCTGACAAAAAAATTGTTGCCTATGCAAGTTTTATGGACAACAAATATTACATTATTATAAAAATATTATCAAATAACTATTTTTTATTATGATTTTGCAAAAGTTTTGTCACTTCACGGAAATAATGTACATTATAGAATATAAACTCGTGGTGCAGTGGGAAAATAATACATATTGTGTATGACTCCCATGAGCTTGGAGGACTGCATCCATACATTTCTGCAATGACTCAAATACCTTATTAATAAAGTCATCTGGAATGGCAAAGAAAGTGTTCTTGCAGGACTCCCAGAGTTCATCAGGATTGTTTAGATTCATCTTCAATGCCTCCTCCATCTTACCCCAGACATGCTCAATAATGTTCATGTTTGGTGACTAGGCTGGCCAATACAGGAGCGCCTTGACCTTGTTTGCTTTCAGGAACTTTGATGTGGAGGTTGACGTATGAGGAGCGCTATCCTGCTAAAGAATTTGCTCTCTCCTGTGGTTTGTAAGGTAATGGGCAGCACAAATGTCCTGATACCTGTTGATGTTGCCATCCACTCTGCAGATTTCTCGCACGCACCCATACTGAATGTAATCCCAAACCATGATTTTTCCTTCTACAAACTTGACTGATTTCTGTGTGAGTTTGGGTCCTTGCGGGTTCCAATAGGTCTTCTGCAGTTTTTGTGATGCAGTTCAACAGATGAATCATCGGAAAAATCTACCTTTTGCCACTTTTCCAAATGATCAACTAGAATTCAAATTATTATTTGTTGCTTTTACAACTGGGATTGATGGTTACAACTGGGAGATAAATTTGCTTTCTCGTTATCTCCTCTGTTCAATGAAAAGGTTTTATGTATGTTAAAGTTTCATGCAACCAATGATGCCAATAAAAATAATATTTTTAGAGTGTAGTGAGAAAGTAAACAGACAAGCTGAGAAACACCCCGATTTGCGCATTGCATATATTCTGCAGTGAATTTGCAAGCATGCTAAAAGAAGCATTTAGTGTCAGCATTATCACTGCAGTCTGTCAGAGAAAGACAGGAAGGCAGCTAACGAAAGACATTCACTGACTCAGCAGACCAACCCAGTGTGTAATTGCCATGTTTGCCTTGCTATCATATCTAAAAATATGCTCACAAGGCTTCCTTCTCAACTTTTAAATGTTACCTTTTAGGAATATCTAACAGTCTATTATATATATATATATATATATATATATATATATATATATATATATAAGCACATTTATTATTCTTTAACTACATGGTAAAATAAATTATATAATACAATATTTATATTTAGCAGGGGTGGCGCGGTAGTGCAGTGGGTAGTGCTGTTGCCTCACAGCAAGAAGGTCGCTGGTTCAAGTTGTGGCTGGGTCAGTTGGCATTTCTGTGGAGTTTGCATGTTCTCCCCATGTTCGTGTGGGTTTCCTCCAGGTGCTCCGGTTTCCCCACAGTCCAAAAACATGGGCTATAGGTGAATTAATTAAACTAAATTGGCCGTAGTGTATGAGTGTTTCCCAGTACTCTATGCTGGATAAGTTGGTGGTTCAATCTGCTGTGGTGACCCTTGATTAATAAAGGGACTAAGCCAAAAAGAAAATGAATGAATGAATGAATGAATGAATGAATGAATGAATGAATGAATGAATGAATGAAAGGTCGCTGGTTCGAGTCCCAGCTGGGTCAGTTGGCATTTCTGTGTGGAGTTTGCACGTTCTCCCCATGCTCTGTGGGTTTCTCCCACAGTCCAAAGACATGCGCTATAGGTGAATTGAACAAACTAAATGGGCCGTAGTGTTAATGTGTGAATGAGTGTGTACGGTGTTTCCCAGTACTGAGTTGCTGCTGGAAGGATGTCCGCTGTGTAAAACATATGCTGGATAAGTTGGCGGTTCATTCCACTGTGGCAACCCCTGATGAACAAAGGGACCAAGCCGAAGGAAAATGAATGAAAGAATAATAACTCAATATAATATAATCAAACTGTTAAAGAGCCCCTATTATGGGTTTTTGAAAATGACCTTCCATGTAGTGTGTAACACAGCTCTTAGTGAAGTGAAATATTCAGCTAAAGCTTAAATCTGAAAGTGGACAGTTTTTAAAACTATTGATTCATCTATAAAAGAGTCGACATAGTCATAGTGGTTTAAATGAATCGTCTTAATTTCAGTGAGCAGCACTGAAAAGGCTTGTGAATGGAGAGCGAGAGCCCGCAGAGATAGCTTGTCAGAGGACAGAGGATGCTACAACCTCCCGGCTGGGGATGTGATCGTTTAGAAAAGCAGAGTACAGGTAAGCCCTTAGAGCATATAGCAGTTCACGGACGAGGTGCCACAGCAATGATTGCAAATAGAAATGATCTACAAGTTTTGTTACTAGTAACCGCGTGTACTGTATCAGGTTAACTCTTTATATTCTCATATCGCGTCTAATGCCACGTTGTAAACGCGACGCGCACTGCTTTGTTTACAGATTTAAATGCTTTCGTGAGCTCGTTCCACTGACGTTTGTCGTTGCTATGGCCACCGTTAGCTGATCCTGCACACGTGCAGTGGTCAAGGTTCAGAATTTAGCTTTTGCTGCTGTGTGGATTAAAACTGAATGTATGTCATGCATATGCTAGTGTTTAACTGCACTGCTTTCGGCGCTGAGGTGTCTGAATAACACTGTTGAGAACCGGGTACTGTTTACTGTGGTGTTAGTAAATTTACTTTGAAGGGTGTTTCGAGCGTCCCATTCGATCCAATGTTGGCGACCCGCGGCCGCGGGCTTGATAAACCACGCTAGCCATATTACTGTCTCGCGCTGAACGCTGTCGACCAATGGCAACAGGCTGTCATCGGTCCAATCAGCGCAGATTAGCTTCGCGCTAAGCAGGGGTTTGGGAACAAATGAATCACTGAACGATTCATATGCGAGTCGCTGGGATAATTAGGTAAAAATAAATGCATATTATAAGACCATGAACGTGTTTTTTGACCTTGCATACATATCAGTATGTTGTTGGAGACCCTTAAAACCGAAATATGACCCTTTTCAATGTGTAATAGGGGCTCTTTAATGACATAATTTGAGCATTTATAAGGTTTCATTTGAACATTTATAGTTGCTTATTGTGTAAGTTGCTGACACATAAATAATTTACTTTTACATGCAGTTGTCGATATAAATATTATATGTTTAGATGCTCTTAATATATCAGTATTCAGTGTCTACCAAAATGCAAGAACCACACTTAACATACAAATACTCAAAACTCAAAAAGGACAAAGATGAGAAAACAGAAGTTAAGAAAGCATCTGATCATATTGACATAGATATGCTTATACAAGCTCTGCAATTTAGCACCCAAATCCCATGTTTATACAATAGATTATTTCAAATAGCAGTATTCAAAGCTAAAACACTGTCACTTTGAAATAGAATTTTACAATAATTTTACTATTTCTTCTATGAAATCAGAATTGTTAGCCCTCCTGAATTATTATCCCCCTCTATATTATTTCCCCAATTTCTGTTTAACGGAGAGAAGATTTTTTTAGCACATTTCTGAACATAATAGGTTTAATAACTAATTTCTGATAAGTGATTTCTTTTATCTTTGCCATGATGACAGTAAATAATATTTGACTAGATATTTTTAGCACACTAATATTCAGCCGAAAGTGGCATTTAATTGCTTAACTTGGTTAATTAGACAAGTTATGGTAAATAGGCAAGTCATAGTATAACAATGAATTGTTCTGTAGACAATAGGGGGGGGGAAATGCTTAAGGGGCGAATGATATTACCCTTAAAATGATTGTAAAAATGTAAGAAAAAGTTTTTATTCTAGCCGAAATAAAACAAATAAGTTTTCAAATCCAGAAGAATAAAATTAAAAGAAATTCAGTGGAAAATTCCTTCCTCTGTTAAACATAATTTGGGAAATAACTGAAAAGGAGGGTGAATAATTTTGACCTCAACTGTACATCTTCGATCGACTGAACAGGAATGAAAATGGAAGATTTTTACAACAAAGAGGGCGGAGCCTCAGAGCCACACCCATTTATTATATATTCACCACTGACAAACAGATGCTCAAAGATGGAAGGGAAGTTTCAGAAAAGTTTTCTTTGGCCAGCTCCTTCAAACTCCCAAAACAAACTCCAAGCAAAATTGTATTTTGGCCTGAAGTATATTTGACCTGAACTATACTAAAAAATGAGACAAACATACTAATTTAGAAAATGGTTACATCTAACAAGTCGCTAAGAAAAAGTATGTTTCTCTCTCTCCTTCTACGTTTAAGTGATTCATCTCCAGTTTTCTAAACCTAGATATTTAATGCATAAGCACAGGCGTAGCGGGGTCAGAAGGACAGGATGTAAAGAGCGGCTGGAAGAGCGATCCTGCTTGTTAAAATTCAGCCAGTTTCAATAAGCTGAGGCAGCGCATTCATACGCTCTATTCATACTAGCGCCACCGTTGCCTTCAGCATTTGCAGCAGATGACTTTGAAGTCGTGAGGGAATTGTGGCCTGTCGACAGCCGTGCCGATATCAGCCAATACTCTCAAAGGCCAGCGGCAGACATGTTAGAGATCCCACAATACGGCATGACCTCTGCTTCATCTCGCTCTCTTACTCTAGTTCCTTAGTTCTCACTGTCACTGACTTTTCTTCCAAAGGTAGACAAATATACAAAGACACAGCTCATAATTCATGATTTTAACCTGTGGGTCAAAGTTTGGTAGGCTTGTAAGGCAAGTGACCTTTATTTATAAAGAGCTTTGTACAGTAGAGATTATTTTAAAGCAACTTCACAACAGAATCAGGGCAAATCGGTTCTCAGAGAAATCACAGTAAGAGCAGAGTGATATGACACGGTGCATAAATGTGCATTGATAATTAAAAGTGTGTCTGTTGCAAGGTTATAATAATTTTAGATTTTTCATTACTTTTAGTTTTTATTTAGTTTTGACTTTTAGTTTTCAAATTCAGTTAGTTTTAATTAGTTTGTAAAAATAGATTTACTAGTTTTTATTAGTTTCTATATTTTGAAATTGCTTAGTTTTAGTTTAGTTTTTATTAGTTTCATTATTATTATTATTATTATTGTAAATTAAAATATTTGTTAGGTGGAAGACTCAAAATCATCAGAATAAATATTGTATAATTAAAAACTCATCCAAACATAGATTCACAAGATAGCAGCCTTAAGTAAAATATGTGTGTGAGGCTGCTTCTGAGGTTAGATACACAGTAGTGAAGGGAAGTTTGGATATTTAACGTGAACCAGATTTTTTGTGACAAACTTCCCAAGTTAGGACTCAACATATCAAAAAAATATAGTCAGCAATCATAGTTTCAGTCAGTTAAAACATCAACATGATCTAAAGAGTTTCTTACAATTATGTTTTGCAACCCAACTGAAGCATGGTTCACTTATTTAAATTCCAGTACGCTATCTTTTTTTATGGGGGGGTGCTGATTTTGGAGTGTCTATTTAGGCTAAGTGCAAATAGCGCACCTCGTTGGAATAAGCTAGTTGAGTGCTTCCCGCCAAAGCCGTTTGATCAACAGAGACAACATAACTAAAGAGTGCAGTAGACAGCAGGTGGGTGTGGCGTAGCTCGTACAGAGCATGCTAACATGTTTTGAGGCGACTGATCATGAACGCAGTTCGAATCCAGCGTCTGATGAACACGTTCTTCTTTTTTCCTCCATTACATATCAGATTGGAAATACATTCATTTTCAATAGAAAGGAAATGTTTTTGTTTAAAAATGTAAATAAAGTACATAAAATATATAAAATGAGTCACAGTGTATTTAATAAGGATAATAAAAATAAATATTCTCTAAAGTTATTTTCCACCTGGTGTTAAATGTTAGCGACTTCTTAATATAATTAATCTGTATTTACAATGTTAGTCGCCCTGCTTCACCCATATTCTCCGACCTCATGGAGAGAGAGACAGAGAGAGAGACAGAAAAAGCCCCTGAAGAGGAGAGAGACCGGAGAGAACTGGTACAGTGTGTGTGATTTCAAATACTTTCAGCTTTATAATCAAGTGGTTTTTGCCTACTCTTCTTCATCACGAGGGAGACAGTAGGAATCATTAATCAGTGTGTGTATTATGGAAGACTCAGATTCATAGAACTGGATTGGAGAGGTGTTATATCCAAATCATATGCATTATAAGTTTGTAGAAGTAATACATTAAAAATACCCTTAAATATATATTTTTTGTACTGTTTCAGTAAACTTGGATCGAGTATATTAAAAACCATAAATTTTCACTAGTTATATTACTATTTTTTATCAAGGTATTCTTTAAATACTTTCAAAATCAGGTAAATCTTTGTTGTCTATAAATATGTACTATGTCATTTATTTAAAAAATGGGGGCAAAATATTATAGATTAACTTTATTTAAAAAATGACTTCAAAAATATGTACTGTCATGTACTGTTTGTGTTCGGTTCACTGAATCATGCATGTGTAGTAATATCGGTTCACCGCTTCTCAAATCTGATCTCAGTGTATGGTTCTAATAACTAAATAACTTAGTATATAAAAGTAAGTAGCTAGTGGATAAGTGCTTAATGTTACTGGAGTTGCAAATCTTTTCAAATGATTCAGTTTGATTTGGTGAATTAAATTAACTGGCTCACTTAGAAGATCCGGTTAAAATGAAGGATTCGTTCGCAATAGCGATCAGAAATGAAACCCATTATTGGGCACAAATGTGTTAAATTAATACTTTTAAGTGTCAGCTTGGGTCGTATTGAATGTGATACCATGCTGCTGTCATTTCCAGCCATTGTTTTTGCCGCGTGAGCAAAAACAAAGATGACTGGAGGAAGACTGGCTTGATCTGGGCAATGGCATCAGGATTACAGACTCTGAGGTGCAGTACGGGTCAAACATCTGACAGCGCGAAGCAAATAGATATACTTCTAAAAGGCTTATGTATTAAATACATTTACAAAAACGAAAACTAAGGATGTTTTTGCTATAATTTTTGTTTCAAGTAGTTTAGTATGTACACAATACAGTTTCGGTTCTAGTTTTTTTATTTTCATTTCAGTTAATGAGAATGTTTTTTCAAATCTAGTTATTTAAGTTTTTTCGATTGTTTTTGTTAACTGTAATAACCTTGCTTTGTTGCTTCATCATAAACGTATGTAGTAAATTTCAAAATATACACATTTAAACAGACTTTTTGCCTCTTTAGGGTGGTGCTGATTGAATTTATATTCAGATATTCCGCTTTTCGCATTCTGGCACGCTGTGGACAAATGACTAGCTGAAAGCTGCTTCTTAAAGCCTGTCGCACACTGGATGCCATTTACATCACCTCAATTAAAATCCGAAACATTGTTTTCTGAGTGTACACACACCAAATCTGGCCTTCGGCATCTGTCTGCATTGCTTAGCAACATATAGAAAACATTGAAAGACAAGGGCTGCGTCCGAAATCGCATACTTCCATACTATATAGTATGCTGAAAACAGTATGCGAGCCAAGTAGTATGTCCAAATTCACAGAATTCGAAAAACAGTATTTGACAAGTTTCCGAATGACCTACTACTTCTGGCGAGATTCTGAAGTGTGCATGCGATGCATGCTATGCTATCCCATGATTCCCCACGAAAGAATTTATGAATAAGAGTGAAACAACGCAACTGACGCTGATTGGCCACATGATCATGACAAAATGGTTTATGTAGTTCTTCCGAGTTCTATTCATACTACTTACATTCATACTGTATAGAATGTACTTTTCTAAAGGTCAAATAGTAAATTGAAATTCAAATACAGAACCTACTGAGTAGTAGGCGATTTCAGACGCAGCCATGGTGTGGAATGACAAGCTTTAGTTTAAAGCTTCTCCGGTTTTCAAAATAAGAGTCCCACATACATGGTAAGTTTAACATTCATTCATTCATTCATTCATTTTCCTTTAGCTTAGTGCCTTATTTATCAAGGGTCATTACAGCAGAATGAATTGCCAACTATTCCAGCATAAGTTTTAGGCACTGGATGCCCTTGCTGCAACCCAGTACTGAAAAACACCCATACACTCACTCATTCACACACACACTCATACAATACAGTCTATTCAGTTTATTTAATTCACCTGTAGCGCATGTCTTTGGACTGTGGGGGAAACCGAAGCACCCGGAGGTAACCTACGTCAACACGAGGAGAACATTCAAACTCCACACAGAAATGCCAACTGGCCCAGCCAGGACTAGAACCAGAGACCTTCTTGCTATGATGCGACAGTGCTAACCACTGAGCTACCGTACCTCAATATAAACAAATAACCTTAAAGTAAGGGAACAATTATCATTGTTGTAATCTCACTAGGAAACATTGTGGCCAATGAAACGCAGTCTGGGGTGTGCATATTAATGATCACATATGGAACATAACAGTCTGTAATTTGTTCCGATTGGCATGTTTTTCACCAGGATTTTACACTCACAGCAATTTATATGAGAATAAGGAAACAATGGTGTATAAGGACAAAAAGTCAAAAACAAATAATACATTTATGTTGCTTAACTTATTTTAATAAGCTAATAATGTTTCATTTATTTATTTATTTTTGAAGTCATACAAAGTTTAACTTTATATTTTTAGTCAGTTTGATTGATGTAGGTTGATGTAGACTGAGGTTGAGTTAATTTGAGTCAACAAAAAATGTAAGGCAGCAGAATTTTTTTATTTATTTACAGTGTAGCTACAGTCTATAGTCTCTAGTATCTATAGTTTTAATCTATGACATCTTTAAACAAGTTCAGTTCAACTGGAAGCTGCTTTAAATGAGAAGGTTTGCTATTCAGCTCAAATCAATTTAGTTTGATTGAGTTCAGCTCAATAACTCCAAAATTCAACACAATGACAATGAATCTTTTCAGCTATAAAGTAGCACTACAGAAAATTCAATCCATTATTCAGCTCGATTCAAGTTCAAGTTTTGTTCTTATCTGACTAGCGGAGTTCAAATCAAATGTTGTAACTACAAGCTTTCAACAACTGAAAAAGATCCACAGATGCTTTTGTTTCTACATCTGGCTGCCAGAGTGTGAATGTTGTTCATGGTGACAGAAAGATGATAATCTCAATAATCTCTGCAGTCTACAGTATAAATGAGCAACACATTTTTGCAGTGCTGTGATTTGAGAAGGAAAGAGAAGCAGCAGTTTGTTGAGGAAGGGACATTTTCACAGTTCAGCTGTTCATATGATGCCAGCACTCTTGTGATTTTAACATTTGTTTTGTTGTTGCCCTGTTTAAAAATCTCCTGAACTAAACATATGGTTAATTGCTAGGAGGATTTGATTTATGGTATAAATGCATATTTATGTCTTGGGGACATTAAAGCTGCAGTCACATTAGAGTTTGAGCTTGCAAAATGCTGTTGTATGACGCTGCGAAAAGGGGCGGGATTAAACAAGATGATTAAGCATAAAAAAAGTGAGCGATTGCTCCATGTTTTAAATTTCTGTTCGAAGAGGTCATGTTTTTATCCTGGATTGGTCTCACGCAGTCAAGTGATGCAATTTTGCAGGTCAGAGTTCACCAAGTTTAAACTTTGCACCTCAGTGAAACGGAAACCTGACGCATGACCCTGCGTTTCCGGTCTGACGCATTCGCATGCGTATGAATGGAAGTCTATGAGGAGAAAAGTCTAGTGTGACCTCAGCTTGAGTTGATAATGATGTTTATTTTTTTGTGTGTTTGTTTTTGATAATGACTTTTCTGAATATGTTTTTCCAAAAATATAAATGTATTCCTTTGATATCATTGCAGCGTTTTTAGCATTATTACTCCAGTTTCCAGTTTCACACAATTCTTCAGAAATCCATTTATTATGCCGATGTGATTCCACCACATCCCAAAGGTGCTCTATTGGATTGAGATCTGGTGACTGTGGAGGCCATTTGAGTACAGTGAACTCATTGTTATGTTCAAGAAATCAGTCTGAGATGATTCACACCATGACATGGTGCGTTATCCTGCTGGAAGTAGCCATCAGAGGATGGGTACACTGTAGTCATAAAGGGATGGACATGGTCAGCAACAATACTCAGGTAGGCTGTGGTGTTGAAACGATGCTCAATTAGAACAATGCTCAATATAGAAGTGTCATGAAAAATATCTAGTCAAATATTATTTACTGTCATCATGGCAAAGAGAAAATAAATCAGTTATTAGAAATCAGTTATTAAAACTGTTAAAAAAATCTTCTCTCCATTAAACAAATTAGGAAAAAAAATAAACAGGGGGGCTAATAATTCTGACTTCAACTGTATATACACACACACATATACATATATATATATATATATATATATATATATATATATATATATA
>CAIGQZ010001336.1:4108310-4121201 GCA_903798205.1 Danio tinwini | reverse complement strand
AGTATTACCTATATTACCTTTTTTAAACATTTGAGCTTTAAATATTACAAATATGTGCAAATGAAAACGAATACATTTTGAATTAAACAAATCCGCTTTCTAATAATATATATTATTTATGCATTTATTTTGTATTTATTGTAATACTTTTACTTCAATTTATATTTGTTTACTTTCAGATGACGTCAGACAGTCTTTTTGCAGGTTTAAAATTTGGGCGGGTTTGGGATCAATTTGGATGTTTAGAAGGTGCATTTTATGTTAAATATTTTATAAAAAAAATAAGTGTATGTCCTTATCATTTTTAATTTTTAGGCGCTTATTTGTGCGTTTTGGAGGGTTTTGCACAGTTTGGGCTGAAAACATTCAAGTGTATCTGGCAATACTGACCACCATTCTTCAGGTTCAACTGCTTCTTTAGTAAAAAATTGTATTTGCAGACTTCAAAAAACAGTTTTTAGTATTAAATGAACCATGGTCTATTAGTGGAGCCATTAGACATCCTGATTGACTTAAGGTAAGTAACATGGCTTCATGGCTCAGTGGTTAGCACTGTCGCCCCACTCTAAGAAGGTCGCTAGTTAGAGTCCCGACTGGGCCAGTTGGCATTTTTGTGTGGAGTTTGTATGTTCTCCCCGTGTTGGTGTGGGTTTGCTGTGGGTGCTTCGGTTTCCCCTAAAGACATGTGGTATGAGTGAATTGACTAAACAAAATTGTTTTTTTTTAAGTAAATAAGTATGAATGTAATTTTCTCCTTCGATATAAAGATAACCAATCTAAGGAATCATACAAAATACTGTATAGTATTTACATTACACTTGTATTTTCAAGTTTTGTCAACTTGACTTTACACTCTTAAATGTACAGCAGTCATTGTTCATAGTGTGAATAGGCCTTGGCATTTGAGAGAATGCAAACATCCAGCTGGTAAGGAAGTACATTTCCCCACTGACACTGCAAACGGCAAGCGTCCTACTTCTATTCTAATAGATTAAATGCTGAAGTGGTTCCCTGCTGGGTTGAGTTGGTATAAACGTATTGCAGTTACTTCTGACAGCGATCGCCACCTCTATTCGCTATATCTCTGATAATGCACTCGACCTTTATTCGTAGATCGCATTCTTACATTAAGCATTTGTCATTTCCTGCCAGTGTGTTGTCAGGAGCGCAGAAAATATCTGTACCTTTCCGCAAATAGAGCCTCGTTCCCTCTCCTTCCTGCGCTTGTTTAATGAATCCATGTCATAGGAAAGATGGATCCTATTACAGCACGTCCCTCGACTCCCATCACATTAGCATCACCGGGCGGCGAGAGGAAGCATCCACAATGGCAGGTAATAATCATAAGCTATCTTGTACAACATCTGAATGTCATGATTACCTCTGCCAAGATGGTTGTTCAATGAACCAAATGGCTAAAACGCATCATTGGGTTCAATAAACCACCGTCCCGCACGTTGAGCTGATATTTTAATTAGGAATGTATACGCTCGTTCCATAATGCAGTTATCGTTTTTTTTTTTTTGTTGTTTTTTTGTGGCAGTGGGTTAATGGGGGTGATTTTGTGGGGAAATAACCTGAGGGCATGATGGTTTTGACTGAGCATGCGGATGGAAAACGTTATCCAAAAAACATCATCAGACAACATGACATTTTCAGGCCAGTAAACCATCTGAAACGGAGCACGGAGAGTTACAGAAGGAGCAGACACCTGCAATGACAAAAATAAACCTGATATGAACCATTACAAGCAGGAGTAGCACTAAACCAAATGTACAGGCTGTCTCATCACACTGCAGTTTACGTAGTGAAAATAGTGAAGTTGTCTTTAAGAGCAAATGAAGCACTCAGTCAAGTTTACATTATTTTGTACATTAGATTCCATTTTAATGAAAATATATTTTAAAAACTTGATTATTGTAAACATTTAGCAGAAAACAACATGTTTAACTATAGATTTTAGCCCTAGGGTGCCGCCATCTTGGAATGTCGCTGTGTCTGACATAACGGGGTTGGTTCCGTTCCCTCAGCTGAACAGATACAGAGGAAGTAAAGGACTGAAAACAAAGACTAAACAGCCTAATTTAACACAATGCGTGAAGTTGTGGGCATAGAGCTGGTGCAAATACAAGCATCAGATGTGTGTCTAATATAAAAATATATATATATTTATTAAATTTTTCTTTTTTCCCCTTTTAATTACCAATCATTTGATGTGCTTTGGTCCACTCTCTATATTACGCTTCCTGACTACCTGTCTGGGTTTCAACCATGGTAGTAACGGACTTAACACAGAAACTGGACAGCCTAATTTAACCCAATGCATGAAGCTGTGGACATGCATCACAGAGCTGGTGTAAATACAACAAATACAAGCATTTTTATCTTCCTATGCCACACAACTACAATATTTTCAGTAAATGATGCTAAAATTATAGATCTACATAAACTAGTGACACTGGTCAGATTTTATAATGATTTTCCCTCTGTAGTTGTGTGTTAATTATATGAATGGTGATGTAAATCATAGAAGTGGAGAGATCATTAAAGCTGATTACTGTAAACCTATTATGAAGTCAATAGTACTTTAATAGCGGCCATGCGTCTTATTCATAACTATTTAAATTAAAACTATTTTCAGCATGCTGTCATTAAACAAAACAAGTACTTATATACACAAACAGCTATAAAATACATTATGAAACCACTTAAAAATTGAATTTGCTGGATTTATTAGGTATGGCTTTGTGCAAAATATTAGCATTTGTTTTATTCTATGAATAAATGTCTGATTTATGTTATTTCACTTTTTTATTTGTTATGATTCAAAATCTGGCTTATTGCTTACTTAACTCCTCTAAAATTAAAATTTGTGTTGTATTCTCTACAAATGAACACAAAAACGCCACCTTTTTATTATTCTATGCAAAGGTTGTATATTATTAGGAAGAAATATCATCATTCCTTCACAGAATAAAACTGAAACTATGTTTTACTCAAACACAAATCTATGAATCATAAATAGAAAAAATATAGAAGAGATAGATATAGAAAATGCAAAGCTGAAAAATTGTTAATATAAAATAAACTTCATTAAAATGCTAAATAATTTGCATCTAAATCTATATTCAGGATTCCAACTCTAAATCAAATGTCCAACGCTATATCAAGAGAATTTGGAACTTTTTGATATAGTGGCCAATTTGTATGAATTTGTACGATCTCATTCCTACAATTTAGAACGATTTGCTCATCCCCCAATGACGCTGGGTTTAGGGATGAGGTTTGGTGCCGCACCTTCTTAAAAAAAATAATAATAATAATAAATCTAACATTTTTGTATGCCTGAAATAACCACTAAACTAACAACTAACATAACTAACATGAGATCAGGCTGAAATGTCAAATTCTCTGACTTTTCCCTGACTTTCATGACAAAGCTGAATTTCCACTAGTCTTAATCTAGTGACGAAAAATCTATGTTTGTCCATGTTTGTCAAGTTGCCAGATCTTGTATGAATAATAATAATAATAATAATTCCTTACATTTATATAGCTTTACACAATGGGGGGGGGTTTCCTCATCCACCACCAGTGTGCAGCATCCACCTAGATGAAGCGACGGCAGCCATTTTGCGCCAGACCACACACCAGCTGATTCATGGAGAGGAGACAGAGTGATGAAGCCAATTATGATATGGGGAGGGTTAGGAGGCCATGATGGACAGTGGGCAGATTTGGCCAGGATGCCGGGTTAAACCCCTACTCTTTTTCAAATGACATTTTAGGATTCTGGGACATTCTTAATGACCACAGAGAGTCAGGACCTCAGTTTAACGTCTCATCCTTAAGACGTCGCTCACTGAGCAGTATAGAGTCCACGTCACTATACTGGGGCATTAGGGCCCCCACAGACTGCAGGTTGGGCGCCCCCTGCTGGCCTCACTAACACCACTTCCGGCAGCAACCTAGCTTTCCCATGTGGTCTCCCATCCAGGTACTGACCGGGCTCAGTCCTGGATGGGAGCTCAGCTTCAGTGGGCGACCATGTGATAGTTGCAGAGAGCTAACTGCCGGCTGATATGTATGCCACCTATACTCTAAGAAATTGGTAACTTATGGACTAAAATACAATAAAAAATAAAACAGTAATGAAATTTTTTAAATGAACAAAGCAGTTGGTTTAGTCCATATTACACTCAGAATTGGTTTGAAATAGCCTAGCAATGGTAAAGTTTAATACAGGCTACACTAATGCAAAATGTGTAATAAAAATAATTGTTTAAAAAAATTAACAAAGCAATTGGTTTAGTGCCATCTTACACCCAAAATTGAACATTGGTGGCCATAATTTAAAGTGTAATACAGGCTATATTTAAAAAAAAAAATGTAACAAAAAATATATTATGATAATTGGAAAGTCAAATTCCATTATTTCCAAACGACAAAAAGCCCTGACATTCGATGACTTGGTCAAAAATAAATAAATAAATAAATCCCTGACTTTCAATTTGTGGAATAAAGCTTTTAAAATTACATTGTATTCCTGAAATTCCAAGCCCCATGGGAACACTGTAAATTATTTTAAACACTGATTATAAACAAATAATTATAAACAAAGACAAGATTGTGTTTATTAGTATGTCTATATTAATGTTTTTCTGTTGTTATTTTTGCTTTTGTTGAATACAACATAATAATAATAATAATAATAATAATAATAATAATAATTAATATTATTATTATTATTATTATCATCATAATTCATGTAGATTATAATTATTATTATTATTTCTTTCCTATATACAAAAATATATATAAAGTGGAACAAACATACATACACTAAGGGTGCTTTCACACCTGACTTATTTAGTTCAGTTGAATCGCACTAGTTTGTTTTCCCTCTTGGTGTGGTTTGTTTGGGCAAGTGTAAATGTAGCAGTCACACTCGAGTGCGCACCAAAAGCAGACCAAAAAAGCATACCAAGACCTCCTTAAACAGGTGGTCTCAGTGCGCTTTCAAACACTAGAGCGGTTTGTTTGTGGTGAGAACATGATCCGAACTAAAACAGACCCAACTGCAAAATGTACTGCACCTTATTGGACTAATCCAGCTGCTGTAGTCCGATGCGCTGTACATTATAGGATGTGGGGGAAAAATATTTGTTGACCGCTTTACCAACTATTTTAAAGAGAGAGAGAGAGAGAGAGAGAGAGAGAGAGAGAGGGAAAAACATTATCTGATGGACCATTGGTAATATTTCCGGATGATTACCATGTCGCAGTTTAGCTAAATTAAATTACGCCTCCTCCTAAAGCGACTTGCAATGCGCCTTTGCCATTTGCAATGCATTAAAACATTGTTTTCCAGCCGCAGCCACACTTAATTCTCAAAATGTATAGTTTGTCTAAAGTGATGTATAGTTTAGGAAATGCGTTCAATAACATCTGGCCAATGAGTGATGTGGATTTTGTCACATGACTGCATTTTGGTTCTTTTCAACTGGTTCGGACCATAGCTATCAGTGTGGTGTGAAAAGGACCCAAAACGGCAGAAAAATGCTATGTTTGATTTGTTGCCCTTGGTCCAGACCAAATTAACCAAACCACAGATGTGAAAGCACCCACAACTACAGTTTCCTTTTTAAAAGTATTACAGTAATTTTGTTTAAAAAGCCAAACTTAAAAAAAGTCCATCATTTTTCGGACAATCTGACATAAATAAGCCACACTATATTTATATGTACGAGCATGCTGTTTTCATATATATATCATACAAATCATACAAATTATTTATTCAATCATTTTCCTTTGGATTAGTCCCTTTATTTATTAGGGGTCGCCACAGCGGAATGAACCGCCAACTTATCCAGCATATGTTTTACACAGTGGATGCCCTTCCAGCTGCAACCCAGTACTGGGAAACACCCATACACACTCATCCACACACATACACAATGGCCATATTAGTTTATTCAATTCACCTGTAGCCGGAGCTCGAATCAGCAACCTTCTTGCTGTGAGTGCTAACCACTGAGCCACCATGTTGCCTCATGCAAATCATATTGGGGAAAAAAAAATAGATTACCATATACTGCATTCCTAAAAACCTCCATCTTTGAGAAAGCATTTACATAATGTCTTGTTACTGTAAGTCTTTCTAAGTACTCCCCTTTGCTGATTATGCAGCACAATTTAGCAGTTAATTATGATCTCATGTTTGGTGTTTTCTGTATTCAGCAAACCTGCTAATTGATGGCAAACAGCAGGAGGTGTCAATGACCCAAAGAAAAAAAATCTCACCTGGTTACTAACTCAGCTAACATGCAAATCGGCAGTGATGGAGAAATCAGTCCACATCGAGCTGATCTGCATTTATCAGCTCTTGACCTTTGGCTCTGGCTAATGGCCTGTTTACTTTGGCTTTTCTGGTCCGCGGTGATGCAGGAATTAGTCGTCCATCTATTGATTATGTGAAAATGCTCATTAATGTGAGCGATCACACTGTAGAAGGGCCACATGTGAGCGGCAGGTAACTCATCTGAGGGTCAGTGATCTCTGAAGAGCACAAAGGGTCAGCGGCTGGACAGAGGACAGGGGTTAAAGCTGCAGAGACTGAGATTGACTTCAGGAGTGGCTGAAAAAAATTACATGCGTGAGCAGGACCAGATGACAGAGGGAGAGAAGGTAGGATTTTACAGCAAATTTCTGACTTGTAAAAATAAAAATTATAAAATTATTTAAAAATATTTTTAAAAATGTATGAATAAATAAATAATAGTAATTACAATTCCTAAAATTAAAATCCTAAATTAAGAAAACTCCAAACATAGGTTTTATTTAATAACATGTAATTTATTATTATTATTATTATTATTAGTAGTAGTAGTAGTAGTAGTAGTAGTAGTGGTAGTAGTAGTAGTATTAGTATTATCAATAATAATAATAATAATAGAATTATGTTTATTGTATATAACATAACAACAACATACCTACTACTGCTATTCCTCTATTAATAATAATAATAATAATATTGGTTTATAAATTATTAGGTGTTTTTACAGTTAATTGAAACATGTTAACCTCAAATTAAAGATAAGAACAACAACAATAATAATTATGCATGTATATTATTATTATTTATTTTGATTATCTTTTTTACTTAAAAAGAAAGCATACCAAAACATTGTTAAATGAAAAACAAAAACATATATTATAATTTAGATGAATTAAGAAAAAAATCTAACAAGTTTGACACAAAATAAAATATAAAAAATCTCAAAATAATCTATTTATGTGCTTATTTTATTTAATTTGTTTTTGTATTACTAGTATCACTACTGTTATTATTCTAATTTCAATTATTATTATTATTATTATTATTAATATTATGTTTATATATTACTGTTATCGCTGTTATTTTTGCTTTTGTTGAATACAATAAACAAATAATAATAATAATAATAATAATAATAATAATTATTATTATTATTATTATTATTATTACATTAATATTAAGGCATACAGATAGTTATTCTTGTTATTTATTTTATTTTTAATGAAATACAAACATATACAAAGTATATAAAGTATATATATTTTTTTCATTACATTTCTAAACATAATAGTCTTAATAACTCATCTCTAATAACTGATTTATTTTATCTTTGCCATGATGATAGTAAATAATATTTTACCTGCTATTTTTTAAAGACACTTCTTTACAGCTTACAGTGACATTTAAAGGCTTAACTAGGTTAATTAGGTTAACTAGGCAGGTTAGGGTAACTAGGCAAGTTATTGTATAATGATAGTTTGTTCTGTAGAAAAAAAATAGCTTAAAGGGGCTAATAATTTTGACCTTAAAATGATTCTTAAAAAATTAAAAACTGCTTTTATTCTAGCCAAAATAAATCAAATAAGACTTTTTCAGAAAAAAAAATATATTATCAGACATACTGTAAAAATATCCTTGCTCTGTTTAACATAATTTGGAAAATATTTAAAAAAGAAAAACTAATTCAAAGGGGGGCTAATAATTCTGTTTTAATAACATGACCTCTCTGAATAGAAATTTAAAACATGAAGCAATCGCTCGCTTTTTTTAATGTCTATTCATCTTGTTTAATCCCACCCCTTTTCACAGCGCTGTACGACAGAATTTCGCAAGCTCAAACTCTAGTGTGACTTCGGCTTAAACGTGGCATGGTTGTTGGTGCCAGACGGGCTGGTCTGAGTATTGGTCTGCTGATCTACTGAGATTTTCACTCACAACCATCTCTAGGGTCTACATAGAATGGTCAGAAAAAGAAAAAATATTCAGTGAGCAGCAGTTCTGTGGGTGCAAATGCCTTGTTGATGCCAGAGGTCAGAGGAGAATGGCCAGACTGGTTTGAGATGATAGAAAGGCAACAGTAACTCAAATAACCACTCGTTACAACCCAGCTATGCAGAAGACCATCTCTGAATGCATGTCCAACCTAGAAGCGGATGGGCTACAGCAGCAGAAGACCACACCGGGTGACACTCCTGTCAGCTAAGAACAGGAAACCGAGGTTACAATTCGCACAGGCTCACCAAAATTGGACAATAGAAGATTGGGTCAGAATCTGAAATAGCACTTTTAGGATGTTTTGGGATGGGAGATTTACCCAGGTGTACCTAATAAAGTGGCCGTAAGCGTATGTGCATTCACTACCTAGAAAAAGTCCATATTTTTTCTGACAAATCTGACATAAGTAGGCCACACTATATTTATACGTATAAGCATGCTTTTTTCTTAAACAATTTCACTAAATAAACTCGCATCAGTACTCTGGCTGTTCACTTTTCTTTCCAGCAGCTTTTTTTCTTTCTTCCTGAGAGGTCAAAAGGTCACGAAGACAGAGAGATGCAAATAGAGCGATTTCCCCACCTGATTCCTCACCTGCTTCATCTCCATACGTTTTGTTTCCAGGGAATCACATCAAAGCAAAGCGCAAACAACTCACTCGTCAATGCAGTGACAGGTCAGCTTTCATCTCTTGGCTTATATCTCACTCTCATTTATTTTTACCTCGCTCTCTGCCTGCTTGAATTAAAAAAAGAAATAAAAAGAGGGAAAAAATGCTTGAGTTGTAACTGGATTGTTGCATCAGGCATGAAGAAGTTAAGCAGTTTTAGTACTGACAGTTTCTCAGTTTTAGTGTGGTGCCTGATTCTACTGTACTCAATGATAGCAGTTATTTACTACTCTTATAAACAATCCACACACAAAGAAAAGGAGTCACTTAGTTTACAGTCTGGGTTAAAACAAAATCGTCCAGCAATGTCCCCCCAAGGACTGTAATACTTTAAATTAGCTACACTGTTAAATGCATCCAATGGTCCTCTTGAGGAAACTTAATAAACATAATAAACAACGGCTTAATGCATAACAAATAAATGCAAAACAGAAGATTAGGGCATAGAACACATCATTAGTGCAGTGTAAAAAATAAATAAAAGTCCTCACTGAAATTGTTTGCAACCTTAAATGTGCTACAGAATGCATTAATAAAACTTCACACCTAAACAGAAGGTGTGTGGCTTAGGTAAGTGCAAACATTCTCCAAAAATGTGGACAGGAGATTTCGTATATTGGTTTGTGGATCCCTGACAGTTTTATCAACAATTTTTGACTCATCCCTGAGATCATCAAAACATCAAGCTGAGCGCCCTACCCGTGCTTGAAAGATGCGTCGAGACCGCAAACAAAGACGAGGAAAGCACGGGGTGTTAAGAGCTAAGCTAAAGCTAACACCACATTAGCTCTCTTTACCAAAGACTATAGAACACACAAGACATGTCACTCATATTGTAATGTAACAGTCAACATGGCTAATGAAGGCCTACCTACTAGTACAGTCAATCATTGATCGGTATAGACTGACTATAATCTCCTGGAATTTTTTTTACAGGATCATTTTCAACTCTAAAAAAATTGGTTTTGACCATAATTGGAAGGGTCGTGAATATTAATGAGTGGCTGACAATCACACAAACACACAGAGGAAGTGATGTACTCTGAAACACACACACACACACACACACACACACACACACACACACACACACACACATTGAAATAATCTAACTTTAGTTATCAAAAATATTTTTAAGATGCCTTGGAAAGTGACAGTCTTTTCAACTGAAGCAGTACAGAGGTTTATTTTAGCTAGAAGGAGTGAGTATGATATCTTTAAGCCACCAGAGTAACCTAGTTTTTCCTGAATTGTGTTTTGGGTGAAATATATGCTAAATTATAATTATATTTGACAAAAGGAGCTGACAGAGGCTTATTTGTAGTTGTATTTTGTTGTTTTAATGTACGAAAAAACAGATGGAACAGGAAAAAAACAGGAATTAATATCAATCTCTGCATAAACAAATGAGTTTTTTAAGTTATTTGGTGTCATTTTACACCAGAAAAATCCCAGTAAGGACTCTTTTTCCATTTTAATGCTACACTTTACCATTGTTTTTAATGTAAACAAGAACTTGACAGAGATAATCATGTCTTGAATCTTTGAAAGTGCTACACACGATCGCTACATTTTTTTAGACAATGTATTGTAGAATGGTATTTTGACCACAGCGGTGAACAGACCAGGAAAAGAGCAGACCAGGAAGAGAACAAACCAGGAAAAGAGCAGACCAGGAAAAGAACAGACCAGGAAAAGCGACAGAGAAACGTTTACCAGCTATTTTGTATCTTCTTGACCATGTGACTAAAGCCCAAATGCTGAGACGTTCAAACTGACTAATCAACATATGACCACATCGTAAAACCCCCAAAGTCCACACAACAGGCCTGATCTTATGATAATTTAGACTCTTACAGTATCAAGTTAAAAGAACTTCTACTTTTACATGCGACGCCACTCATCAGTTTCAGGTCCAAAGCTGTAGACCAATTAGAAGAACTAAAACAGAGCTAAGAACAGAAGAGCCTGAGCAAGGGTTACAAGTTTTTGTTTACAGGCACTCAGTAGCTCTGTCCTGATTCCCTCGTGTTCTATGCAGCTCTTTTTTATTAACCATCCATGAGCACTCAAACTCAAGTTTTTAGACCTAAAGTCGTGTTCTGTGTGAATGGGCCCTAAGAGCTGAGTGATATGACACAATGCATAAACACATATATTCTGCAGTGTGTTTGTTGACTCATTACAAACATACATGACAAGTTTCACAGTATACACATTCAACTAACAAAAGATCCATTTAAACAGACCTTATGTCTCTTCGGGCTGGCACTGATTAAATGTATTAACAGAATTTTCTACATCTTGCAGTCTGACCTGCCAATGCTATCTCAAGCTAATTCATAACTTTTTGGTTTAGTGGCTAATTTGTTTGAATTGTGTACATTTTATCACAATTTGCTCATCTCCCAATAGGGGTTGGGTTTAGAGGTTGGGTTTGGTGCCACGCCTTCTTTTACAAATCGTTCATACGCATAAGACTGAACCCGTTGAATTTATACAAACAAGTCACTAAACTGATCAAATAGTTACATTTTCTTGTGAGATCTGACTGGATCTGCTGTAAACAGATGAAACTCTTCATGGCCATGAATGGCTGCCTGTGTCACAGAACTGCTTACTCTTCCTTAAAGCCAAGATAAGGGTCCCACATGCATAGTAAGTATAATAAAAGCTTAATTAAGCTTTATAAACTCCTTAAACAAAAAGCTTAATCAATTGTTTTTGGTTTCACAAAGAACCTTTTAGTAGAAAATACTCCTCAAAGAACCCTTTTTACAACATTTTTGTAATCTAAAGAACTTTTTTGTGAAATGCATGAGGTTAAATACTGTACATGTTAAAGGTTCTTCGCAGAGCCATCTATGCCAATAAAGAACCTTTATTATTAAGAGTGTATTTGTGTAACATGCAGTAATTGTGCTTCATCCAGCACCAAAAAAAGCCTGCTGAAGTGCGTGCATGTAGCTGAATAATCCTTTGATTGACTATGATTCAAAAGTATCACGCAGACATCAAAAAGATGTTTTTTTTCCACACACAGCACTAGTCAGTTCACACTAAATTGAGCACAGACATCACATTACTTCACAGACCTGAAAGGCACATAATGATAGGAAATATATATATATAAGCATAGCAGCAAAATGATATTATCTGTTTTTGCATTCACTTGCGAAACTGCTTGCACACCACCACTAGATTTGATTGTAAAACATTTGCATTTCAACGACAGGACAAAACATTTGCACTCTCCTGCTGAAGTTTTGTATTCCACCAAGAAACTTTGTATTAATAATTAGTAGGACTGCACCTATAGGAGTTTTTCAAATTTATTTTTCTTGCCAATGCCAACGGACAATTCTGATAATGATACTGGTCATTTGCACACAGTATTATACAATAGCAGCTATTTTTTCGCCCATTAAATTAATTTGACTAAATATAAATGGGATCCATTTAACGTTCAACTGTCCAACATTTAAGAAAGGTACAAGTTAAGATAATAAAATTACAGTATGACAAATTCTCAAAGGTGATTTTTGCTATAGGATTTCTACTAACCTTATTAAGTTGTATTTTACATATATATTTAATATACACTGTAAAATAATCCATAAATGATCAGTTTTGTGATTCATGTTTTTGTTTTTAGTCTTTCAGCTGTTTATTTACTCTTTTGAATTGCATTATGAGACCTCGAAAAGGTAGAAAATAATTACTTTTATTAACATTTTTAATAGTTTACAGTGATATATTGTCAGGGTCGGTATTGTATATTACACTACAAAAACATTGAGTAATAATTTGGTAACTTTGGTAATAATCTGCCAGTACATTTTTTCTCTCTCTCTCTCTCTCTCTCTCTCTCTCTCTCTCTCTCTCTCTC
>CAIGQZ010001336.1:4053038-4074009 GCA_903798205.1 Danio tinwini | reverse complement strand
ATATATATATATATATATATATATATATATATACACATACACATACAGTGCACAGTGGCTCAGTGTTCAACACTGTCATCTCATAGCAAGAAGATCGCTGGTTTGAGTCCCGGCTAGGTCAGTTGTCATTACTGTGTGGAGTTTGCATTTTCTCCCCGTGTTTGCTTGGGTTTCCTCCGGGTGCTCCGGTGTTCCCCACAGTCCAAAGACATGTGGTATAGGTGAATTGAATAATGTAAATTGGCCGCAGTGTATGAGTGCGTGTGTGAATGAGAGTATAGGTGTTTCCCAGAACTGGTTTGCAGCTGGAAGGACATCCACTGGAATAGTTGCCGGTTTATTACACTATGACAACCCCTGATAAATCAGGGACTAAACCGAAGCAAAATAAATAAATAAATAAATAAATATATATATATATATATATATATATATATATATATATATATATATATATATATATATATAGTACCTTTCCATTGCTCAAGGTCACTTAACATAGCGGATGTCCTCATTGACAAAATAAATGCACAGTGCCATTGAGGTAACATTATACAAAATACAGATTGAAAGATACGTTTTTAGCTGAGCTTTAAAACACAAATAAAATCAAAACTAACCATATTGATTTAGGGCGTACTCACACTATGTACTGTTGCCTTGAACTCGGCCAAAGCACGCTTGTCCCGCCTCCTGTCTCTCTCGATGGCCCGCACTCACATTACATTTGGGCCTGAGCACGCTTACGTCATCTATAACGCGCTGCTCAGTAAGCACTTTCACTCAGCACGGTGGAGATTTCTTTAGTTATATTGTTTTAGTTGTTTGATATGCGGTGACACGCAGTCTAATATTTCACCGAACAGATCAGCCACTTTTGACGCTCATAAACAATCATAAAGTCCTCGTGCTGCAGGAATTAGGAGGTTTGGTGAAGGCTCAGCTGTCATTCAGTGAGGGGTTTGCATCTTTAATAAACTACGACATTCATTGTGTTCATTGAACAGTATGAATGATTAATTATTCCATATGAAACAGTCCCTTAAAAGTCACGTCTTGCTTTCAGTTTCGGGCTCAGGCACGCTTGCACTCACACTGCAAGCATACCGCGCCTGAGCTCAAGTGAACCGCACTCTGGCCCACCTCTTCCAACCCGGCCGCCCAAGTGAACTGTGCCTGAGCCCGATTTGGAGCACTCACACTTCTCAGACGATCCGGGAAAGGGCCTGGGCACGGTTCAGATAGCATAGTGTGAGTACGCCCTTAGTTAGCTCACGTATAGTTTTGTGGTGAACAATTCATCTGTGTATGTCATTTAGACAAAAAAATAATAATTTGCCCTTTTAATCTTTAATTGAAATCTGAAAATGCCCTTCCTGTTATTTTTTTTTTGTTTGTTTTCAGTTAAATTCTCAGATTACGTCTGTCTGAGGTATTGGGCATGGCTAACACTTAACCACGCCCCTCTAACTGTCAGTTTTGACAACAAACAGGAATGGAGAGGAGGAGGTGTCTTTAGGTGGTCCCCGCTATGTAAAGATAATGAGGCACACACACACACACAAAGAAAAAAAGGCTAATATTCTAGAGAAATATGTCGTGCTGATTTCTTGAGATTTTCCTTTCTGCCGTGTGTGCTTCTTGATCAGAAACAAAAAGAGCCCTGAGCTCCCGAAGGTGACCCTTTTACTCCAAAACCTCCCAAATGCTGTTAAAAGGTCTGAAGATGAAATAAGACTTGGCGTGCGAGGGAGGAATCCTGATTACAGACAGATATTGTGGTGGAGACTGCAGACCAAAACAAGAAAGGTCAGCGACGGCAACAGATTGGAACAAAAATAATGACCTTGACCTGATAATCTGTGTGTGTGCGAGTATGTGAGAGAGAGAAAGAGAGAGGGAGATGATGCAGCACAGCTTCTCCTCTACTGCACAGTGTGACCTGTTCCTCTGTTAAAAAGGCCAAGGTGTAGATCGATTCTCTCCACCTGCTGACCTTTAGGACCGGATCTGATACGGCCTGCTGATTACACAAACAAAGAGAAGGAGGGAGGGAGAGAGAGACTATGTGTGCATGGGTATTTTATTTACACAAAAAAAGATTTTTGTTTAAACTACTCATTTAAAATGAGCTGAAACAACTCAATTTTTGACATTTGATCTTTTTTTTTGGGTCAACGTACTGTAATTATTTTATGTTCAATCCACCTAAATTTATTAAGCTAACTTAATCGAATTTGAAATTGGGACAACATGAATGAATTGTGTAGAACCTGGCATTTTTTACAGTGTATGTGACTTGAACCACAAAACCAGTCACAAAAAAAGTGTACATTTTTGGAAATCGAGGTTTATATCATCATCTGAAAGCTTAATAAATAAGCTTTCCAGCAATGTTTTTTTTTATATTTTTGACAGGCCAAATCTTGGCAGAGATATTACTATTTAAATATCTGAAATCTAAGGATCCAAAAAAAATCTAATTACTGAGAAAAATCACTTTTAAATGGTCCAAATTTGGTCCTTCGCATTGCATATTAGCATCAAAGAAAAATACAATTTACACTACTGATTTAGCACAACTAGACCTTTATAAGCACAACATTTTAGACAAACATTTCACCAGGAACATATAAAATTGTATACATGACCTTTTACATTATAAACAGTCCACAAAACACCAAAGTCTGGAATGCTAGTAAAAACGTTCTACCATTGCAGAACTTTCCATAAAAATATTTTTAAATTGAACAAATGCGCTACCTCAAAAACCGTGGATTGTTTACACTGTGCACGTGAAGAAGTCAACAGCCAATCAGATACGCTGTAACTGGACATTGCTAAGAGGAAACCAGTTTGTTGATTCAAGACAGGGTTATTTTAAGGCTCTCTATTGGCTGAAATGGTGGTCCTGAATGTTTGGAAATCCTAAAAGAAAAAGAAAAAAATAACTTTACACTGTAAATAAAAATATGTTATTAAGTTTTCGTATTTTGTGATTCACAAGAGTTTTCTGTTTATTTACAGTTGTGAATTGCATTATAGGATGTTGATCTCAGCTCTGTCTTATTTAGAATGAGCTGAAACAATTCAATTATTGAATTTTGGGAGGCAACTTAATTGTTTTACGAGTTTACACCTGTTTTTAGCTTTGACCACTGGTGATCAGACTGACAAAAATGCTTAACAGTAGCTGTAAACAGGACTCATGTATTGTAAAAGCAGCCATCTAGGCTAAGCTATGTCAGTGAACTAAAACAAGAGTTCCCAACATTTTCCCCAAAGAACAAACCAGAATTGAGCTGTTGGCATTCCCATTCATCTCACTGTAAAGGTAATCGCTCAAATGTCGCCTGACTCTGTGAAAGTACATGGTCTGAAATCCACAATCCAAAACTTTTCAAGCCAATCACCTGAACAGAAAATACAATTCAATTAATTCCTTGTGAAACCTCTGGAAAATTAAATAATGATATGCTGGAATGTTCTGAAAAATTGCTATGGCTTATTATTTTTCCTTTATCGCTAAGCCAGCATCAAGACGTAGATGCACTGGGGCGCTGTTTTTGCACATGTCAGTGTTTATGAATAGGTTACATCAAAAAGAACATGAATAATCTTGACAAACTACACATCAGTCTAAAGCTACAATCATCAAGCAGCCATTGTAGCTATTCGATTTTCAATGGGAAGCTTATAAAGAATGCATTTGTAAAATTGGTGCAAGTTAAACAAAAAATGTTTATTAGATATGGACTAAATATTATCATATTAATAAGACACACACATTCATTGCTGTACATCAGGGTTTATTTCGAAAGGTAAGAGTCCACAGAACAACATCCCATCAAACACATTTAGTCCAACGACACAATAGTGTTGAATTATGAATGGTTATTCATTTGTTTATGTCACCGTTTCTGCCGGAGACCTGTTGTTTATATCGTTTACTATGTTACTAACGTGCGTCTTTGTAGTAAAAAGCAACATGAGGTCATAGCTTACATTGTTACAAATAATATGAGATGACAAAATGAATAAAAAGTCAAAGTTATAGTTACTAAAACCTAAACAAAGCAGTCGAGTGTATTGAAGTTCTGCATATACTTGTCTGTCAGTCACTTGCTTCCTAGTATGACTGATGGAGAATTTAGCCAATGATTCTTTCAACATATGGTGACGTTTATTCATCTATTGGACACGTTGTTATTGTTTTATTGCACTCAGTTCGCTGTTACTGGTTCAGTGACCTGTCAATCATTATGCGCCTGCAGCCCTTCACAGCTTTATGCTAACAGTTCAAGTTTGGCAAAGCGGCTGGTTTGCAAAAAGGAAACAAAGAAAATGGATCCTCAAAAGTTTTTGCTGTAGAGAGTTTGAGAACTTGGCACAATCTACTTTGCAAATGTGCTCAATAAACGTCAATTTTGCTGCTCATTTATAATTATTAAGGCAGTAGTTTGACCAAGGCAGTAGGGAAACAACCCAGGCTCATTATTGATACGTACCCATGTATACATTTCTGGACAGCATGAAATACGTCCCGGGAGGTAGGTTTTTTTTTGCAGTTCTTGTTTTCGCAAATCCACCAGAGGCTGCAGTGTATACTTTTTCAGATCTCAATTTCTCTCGCAAGTGCCATTCGCGCCTGCTGTCTCACGTAAATCCACCAGAGGCCGCTGTCAAATAAATGACTGACCGACCGACCGACCGACCGACCCCCTTCACTAAACCCAACTGGTAGTGTTTTCAAAAGCCCCAATTGACCCGATCACCTCCTTCCTTAAACCCAACTGACAGTGTTTTCAAAAGCAATCCAGAAAAAGTCCTTGCAGCCGCCTGATTTTTACCATGTTTCCAAATCTTACCATATTCTCACCTTGTTATTTACTTGTTTTTTTTTTGTTCTGTTTAGCCTGCTTTCTGGAACCGTTCTTCGCCGGACTTGATCTCCGTCATCTTAGTCAACTGATCTCTGCGTCTCAAGTCTGCTGAAATATGTGGCGAGCTACTGGAAAAACTGGTAACAGCAGAAAAGCCGTCCACACTGAGGTAAGCGGTCAGCTGGTAGCATGAGAAGAAACAGAACCCATTGGTTGCCTCATACAGTCCCGTAGCCCCTGTTTTAAAGATAAAAAAATGCAGCCATACATAGCTCTGGCTACATAATTCACGCTCTCCAGAAATGTATACGGGGTACGTGGGTACGGGGTACGTCAATGCATCTATTCAAAAAACAAAAGTGTCAATATTCAGCTCAATTAATTTCAAGCTTTGTTTGTATCCGATCATTAAATGTTACTGAAAACTTATTTTTAAACAGACAGCATCCACATGGCAAAGTAATTCTGGCTCTGCAATGTTTTTGCAACAGAGTCATTAATAAACATTAGTCATTAGTTTGGTCAGAAACATGACAGGAACAACTGATTACTAGTGTAAATTCTAATAAAAATATTCAACATGTGCTTAGGAGAAATGTAGTTATAAATTTATGACTTTTCAAATGAATTTAAACAAGAAAAATAAAAGTGCTGACTGAAAAGCAACCATAACAAAGACAAGGTGTTGAGAAACATATATTCAAGCAGTGGCGAGGCCAGAATCCTTAATGTGAATGAACCTTAGTGAAACTCACGCAGATCAGATTATTGAAATAACCTGTTGTCTTGGTTTACATATAAATCAATAACTAAACAATTTAAAGTGCCCATAGAATGAAAATCTTAACATAGTTTCATTCTGAAAAATGTAGCCTTATATACATTTCTGAAGATCGCGAATTATGTAGCCAGAGGTACGTATGGCTGCATTTCATCTTTAAAAAAAAAACGCTACGGGAGGCGGTATAACACCGTTATTTTTGCACTTACCAGCTGACCGCTTACCTCCGTATAGACTGCTTTCCAGCAGTTACTAGTTTGTCCAGTAGCTCACCATGTACGTCGGCGGACTTGAGATGCAGAGAGGAGTTGACCACGACACCAGGGTTCAAGTCCGGTGAAGAACGGTTTCAGAAAGCAGGTAAGACAAATACAGAAGCCAAAAAATAAAATAAACAAGTAAATAACAGGGTGAGAATGCAGTAAAATCTGAAAACATGGTTAAATCAGGTGAGGGTTTTTCTTTTTCTGCATTGCTTTTAAAGCTGTCGGTTGGGTTTAGGGAAGTGGGTGGGCGCTAATCAATTGGTGCTTTTGAAAACACCATTGGTTGGGTTTAGGTAAGGAGGGGGGTGGGTTAGTTGATCGGTCAGTGAGTCAGTCATTCAGTCAGTTAGTCGACAAAAAACGTTCACAAAAGCCTCTGGGGGATTTGTGAAAACAAAAAAACGTACCTCCTGGGACGTACTTCGCAATCTCCAGAAATGTATGTAGCGGTACGTTTTCAGAATAAGCCTGGGTTGGAAAATCTGGATATATCTAGCTAAATATAATGATAATAGCATGAGCCTCAAACTCTATTGTTTCTCATGTACAGTAAATCCAGTGGTTGTAAAAATAAAAAACAGACCAATCTGAACAAAACACAGACTCTGATCATCCACATTGGTTCATTAATATGCAAATATTTGATTGGCCATAAAGTTTCTAGTGATATTACAATAATGATTACAATTTTCCCTTTACTTTCCAAGTATAACACAGCTTATTTTAGTACCTTTATATATGGGACTCCCATTTTGAAATCTGGACGGGCTTAAAGGAACAGTGTGAAGCAGGCAGATATGCATGGCCATGGAGTAACATTATCTGTTTACAGCTTGTCAAAACGCAAAATTCTGGAAAGTTTATTCAACACCACCCTCAAAAACCATTTGGTTTGTTTAACTGTATCTTTTAATAGATTAACATGTATATTGTGCACTTTGTAATGAGGCAACACACATATGTAAACAGCTGAATTAATATTTAATGCATGTTTATGCATCATGTCACGTCTCTCAGCTCTTACTGTCATCTTTACGGAGGAAAAAGGAAGCAATAAACTTCAGTTTACGCAGAGGTTGATATTAATTCCTGCCTCTGTTTTCAGATTAACCCATAAAAAAAAGAAAATCTTGTTCCAGACCAAATAATACCACGTTAATTTATACAGTAAGCATGACTTTTGGACAGATTTTTAGTTTATAGTTTTACCAAGCATTAGTAAACGACAGTAGATTGCATTTTTATTTAGAGCGGGTGTTTTTGATTCAAACACGCCCAAGCGCAACATAACATATTACATGGATTATGCATTGGAATCAACAGGACATTGGATGTTTCCAGTGGCATTTGAAAACATGTTTGGCTCAAACAAATAGGAACTGGACCTCAGATAAAGGTTTAGTGGGAAGAGTTACGACAAATTATTGATTGTTTTAAGAGTGGGAGTGTGATTGGATTGATCGCTCATATTGATTTAGCATTTACATTTCACCATTACAATAAAAGCACAAACTTCTTTCCCAAATAGACAACTGATTTGAATCAGTGGACAAGACGTTAACCTGAGTTCACCATAGCGACCCTGCAGTCCCTTATTTTGCTACATGAGTTAGGTGAAAGCTACAGAACTGTCCGTCTCTCTGATTTAACCAGCACAAGATTGGACCCGTCTGGATAAGTAGTTTAGGTGAAAATGACTCCCCAGCAGAAATGCACAAAAGTGGAACAAAAGAGTCTAATGTGAGTGTGTGTTGTTTGGGAATTCTGTAATCCACATTCTCTCTTTCATGTCTGTATATTCTGCTCTCATTTGACATTCGCCTCCATTCCCTGCAGTTCGTCATGCAGTCAGGTCACAGGTGCGCAGCTAATGTATTCAATTAATCGTATAACGCAGCAGAGACAGCATTCACTCTCATTTCTGCTCTGAGAAGCGGAATTGTGTTTATTTATGGAGTTCATTTAAGACATTAAAGTGTTTTTGTTGACGATAATACAATAATTTTTGGTTGGTTGGTTGGTCGGTTGGTTGTTTGGTTGGTTGGTTGATTTGTAGGTTAAAGGCTCGTACACACCAGGACGCTTTTCGTTTGCGTTTATCGTCAGCGTTTTCCAAGACGTTTTTCCGGATTCAAACCCATGCTATTTTCACAGGCGTCGAGCAAAAGAGTATGCAAAATCACTCCTTGACGTTAGATGGTGCTACACAACTTTAAGCTCCTGACACCCGCTTGTAACACAGAGAAAAAAGACAAAGTTGACACGCTTGTTGTTATGGATGGTTCTAGCAGCAGCTCCAGCTCTATCGATGAAGAAATGATTATTGTTCACCAGTGGAATAAGCAGCTCCACGTTCATCATGCCTCTAGGCATCTTCTTCAATGTGCGCTCGCATTGACAGTGTTGCGCTTGAGCGCCTCCAAGTGCTGTTTACTGTAACTTCAGCAGCTCCGTGCACGTGAACAAAAGTGCCAATCTGATTGGTGGAGAAGGTTTTGACGCAGTTTTTTTTTTTTTTAAATGACGCTATTGTGCCTTCCGTTTTGCACGTTGGTGTGCACGATCACATTGATGCCCTTTATTTAGTCACGTTGACGGAAAACGCGAGCAAATAACGCCTCAGTGTGCACGGGCCTTAAAGTTCCAACTAATTCCCATTTTTATTCCAAGAGCAATACAGCATCAGGTTTTTTTTTGTTTAGTGTTTTTGCTAGTTTAAGCCAAGTGCAGGTATAGTTTTTATGTCCCGTGTAAATACTAAATGCATTTTGCACCCATTTGTGTGCCCATGGACATAGTGGTCTGAAAAAGAATGTTAAACCAGTAATTTGATACCTTGCTATTTTGAGGTAATTGCAACCACAAATTGGAAATGATTATAGATGCTCTTTAAATATTCAAACATGTTAAAAAATGCACCATTGACTTTAGACCAGATTTTAGTTGGTCAATGGCGGATTTTTTTTACATTTAAAATACACACAAGGATGCGCAGCAGCACACAAACATCTTTAAATATGAAAAAATTAAGGATTAATATGTAAAACATTATTATTGTCTACATAAATATAAAAATCCATTTTCAAATCCCCTTTATAATGGATAGTCATTGCATGTATGCCTACAATACCAGTTTGCAGTAATGACAAAGCACATTGGTTAATTGCAGGGTACAGTTTTTCCACTATGTAAACATTGAATTCGCCTTGTTATGAATGCAACTTGCTTGTATATGTAATAGGAACCGGGAACCCTTTAAATCATGAGCCAGTCGCACCGGCCATTTTTCCCAACCTTAAAATATCATTGTACACTTTAGGCCATGCTCAGAAATTATTATAACAGAGCTCTCAAAGTTACAAGTTTTGGATCTCAACAAAAACATTTTGTTCATTTATTTGATTGAAATACTCACCTTTATAAAATATATTTATTACATATTTTGTAAAATATTTTAAATATATTTTTGTGAAAACAAGTGAAAACGAAATTATACAAAACAATAAAAAAAACATTAAAAGGTGCAGTATGTAAGTTTGACACCTAGTGGTTGAACTAGGTATTGCATTCCTGGATCAAAACATACGCAAGTGCAGGTTGCCAGATTGAGAACCAAAAGGAGCGAGTCTGACAAAGATCACCTCAGGTACACTTCATGTGCTTTATTCAGTGTTAAATGCTAATAATGAGAGTTTAAATGCTATTTTACAAGACATTTATTGCCATACTACTGAAAGCAGATAATTCACCTCAGATCTTGAAAATAAAATAAACCCTTTTAAATTGAACTGTGCCTCAGTGCAAACCAACACATATCAATGATTCAGCATTTACATTCAACAATGTTAAAGAGGCTTAATATGTATTAATTGATTATAAACCTTACCATTTCGTGAGTGAGTGCATATTGCTTGTGAATGGCTGCATTTAAATTCTGTCATGTTTAGTCTGGTGCAAACAGCCAAATTACTTATCACTGCTAATCTCATCATGTAGTGTGTTGTTAGGACATGCGGTTACAATGTAACCTGCACACCTGTTTGTAATATATATACTGTTTGCTAATTAATAACCTCATGTGGAAGTCTGAATCTGCATCCCATTTCGGAGTCTGCTACTGTCCACCAGAGGTCGCATTTCGGTCACCAGTGCATGCTTTGAGAGGCTTTCTAAATGAATGTGGTTTTGAAATATGCGGTTTTCCTTTAAGGCAACCCAGGATGCTGAAATATAGTTGGCTCAACTGGCATTGGGCAGGTTAAAAGAACCAAAACAAATGTTCCGGCATGTAACAGACATTTTTAAAGCAGAATATCTGACTTCAGCATTGTTTTTCAGATAAACAAGATGTTCACCTGGCATGTTTCTTATATAATATTTGCAAACATATTAAAGTATTTTTATGCTTTAGAAGATTCAAAAAAGTACATACAGCACCTTTAAGTACAATTTTTTTTTAGAAAAGTTCAAAAGAACAGCATTTATTTAGGATATTTTTAATATATTATATTATATTTATATATATATTTTAATATTTTTAACATTATTAATATATATTTAGTGTCATTTTTTATCAATGTTTTGTATCCTTGCAGAATAAAAGCTTTAATTGGTCATGTTTCTTTAAACAAAACTACAGCGTGACTTGAATAAGAGCATTTCTTTATTTAGCACTTGTTGATTATTAGTATCTAATAAAGTGACCCACGTTTTGTCAAACACCCGCATACTACAGTATGTGTCATCATCAATGCGGACAAACTCCAAACTGCTTGTTTAAGTGTGCACAGACATATATGCAAGGTGAACGCAGCGGGGTGCCTTCCTCTCAGATCCACTAAATCCACCCAAATCTTCCCCCCTTTCATGCCCTGATCTTCCTCCTCTCCTCCTCTTTCTCTCCTCTACCGGCAGGCAGGGATGGAGGGATAGAAAGACAGGAGCGTCTCTTTGATCTCAGTCCCTCCCTCTGCTTTGACCATCCAGAAAGGCACAAGCATAAGATCATCTGCTCTCTGAAGTTCAGCCGATCGATGAGACCAGGGAGGCGCTTCTTCAGCCCTGCTTTTTTAGTCTTTCTCGAAAACTTCCCTGGCATTTGTTCTCAGTTTTGATGGGTTTGCGTGGTGCTGAGGTGGCATGCAGAGCGTGGAAATGACTTTGAGAGCAGAGCTGTGTGTCCCTGTCAAGGTCTGGACACAAACACATTCACATAAACACTAAGGAGACCTTGACGGACTAAGCACACTTTTACTCCTAGTATTAATAGAAATTTCTTGACGATAGATTTAAGATATAAAAGATGAGGTTATATGTAATGTAAAGAAATATAAAGATGAAAACAACAGGTTTTATTTATTTATATATATAGATATGCTCTGGTTCAACTCACCCTCCAGCCGTTGTCACTAGCTGTTTCTATCCAAATATGGGAAATAGATTTATGCGCAAAACCGGAATATCATACATCGAATAGCAAATATCATTTCCAACACAATGAACATGCTGCAAAGACACTTTATAACAACCAAAATTAACATATGCCATCCCGTCGTGCCCATTTTGGTTACACCATGACCTTTTTTGATGTGCATGCTGGAATTTATTCTGCAAATATGTTCCAATTGTAGCCTGTGCACATGTTTTTTCATTTATTCATTCATTCATTTTCTTTTCGACTTAGTCTCTTTATTAACCAGGGGTCACCACAGCGTAATGAACCATCAACTTACATTTTACGCAGTGGATGCTCTTCCAGCCGCAACCCTTTACTGGGAAACACCCATACACTCTTATTCACACACATACACTATGGACAATTTAGCTTACCTAATTCACTTATAGCGCATGTGTTTGACTGTGGGGGAAACCGGAGCACCCAGAGGAAACCCACGCCAACACGGGGAGAACATGCAAACTCCACACAGAAATGCCAACTGACTTAACGAAAGCAGTGGAGTATGCCATCTTGTACACACATTGTGGTCAAAGTTCAAAATAGCTCAATATTGCACTCATGTACATGTACACTCACTGGCCACTTTATTAGGTACCCCTTACTAGTACCGGGTTGGACCCACTTTTGCCTTCAGAACTGCCTTAATCCTTCATGGCATAGATTTAACAAGGTACTGGAAATATTCCTTGGACTTTGGTCCATATTGACATAATAGCATCACGCAGTTGCTGCAGATTTGTCGGCTGCACATCCATGATGCGAATGTACCATTCCACCACATCCCAAAAGTGCTCTATTGGATTGAGTTCTGGGGACTGTGGAGGCCATTTGAATACACTGAACTCATTGTCATGTTCAAGAAACCAGTCTGAGATGATTTGCACTTTATGACATGGTGCGTTATCCTGCTGGAAGTAGCCATCAGAAGGTGAGTACACTGTGGTCATAAAGGGATGGACATGGTCAGCAATAATACTCAGGTAAGGTTGTGGCATTGACACGATGCTCAATTGGTACTAATGGGCCCAAAGTGTGCCAAGAAAATATCCCCCACGCCATTACACCACCACCACCAGCCTGAACCATTGATACAAGGAAGGATGGATCCAAGCTTTCATGTTGTTGATGCCAAATTCTGACCATACCATCTGAACATTGCAGCAGAAATCGAGACTCCTCAGACCAGGCAACGTTTTTCCAACCTTCTATTGTCCAATTTTGGTGAGCCTGTGTAAATTGTAGCCTCAGTTTCCTGTTCATAGCTGACAGGAGTGGCACCTGGTGTGGTCTTCTGCTGCTTTAGCCCATCCGCTTCAAGGTTGGACGCGTTGTGCGTTCAGAGATGCTCTTCTGCACTCCTCCTTTGACCTTTGGCATCAACAATACATTTGTGCCCACAGAACTGCCTCTCATTGGATATTTACCCTTTTTCGGAACATTCTCTGTAAACCCTAGAGATAGTTGTGCATGAAAATCCCAGTAGATCAGCAGTTTCTGAAATACTTAGACTAGCCCGTCTGGCATCAACAACCATGCCACATTCAAAGTCACTTAAATCACCTTTCTTCCCCATTCTGATGCTCGGTTTGAACTGCAGCAGATCGTCTTTACTATGTCTACATGCCTAAATGCATTGAGTTGCTGCCATATGATTGGCTGATTAGAAATTTGCGTTAACGAGCAGTTGGACAGGTAATAAAGTGGCCAGTGAGTGTATATTTATCTATGCATGTATCGCACATGCTCACCAGAAAAGCAAAGTTTACTCAAACAACGTGCTGAGAAGATATTTCTATATACTTGTATCTGAAACTTGCAATAGCGCTACTTGGTTGTCATGGCAACAATGCATCTCAACTGTCAATAAAATTTGACTGTTAATAAAATGCTTTCATTTTATTGTCTTGTCTTTTTTCATCAGCATAATTTAAGTCATTACATTACATAAAAAAAATCTTACCAAACTACTTTATTAATTCATTTTCTTTCGGCTTAGTCCCTTTATTCATCAGGGGTCGCCACAGCAGAATGAACCGCCAACTTATCCAGTATATTTTTTTACACAGTGGATTCCCTTCCAGCTGCAACCCAGTACTGAGAAACATCCATACATCTTTGGACTGTGGGGTAAACCGGAGCACCCGGAGGAAACCCACATAAACACGGGTTGAACATGCAAACTCCACACAGAAACGCCAACTGACCCAGCCGAGGCTCGAACCAGCAACCTTCTTGCTGTGTGGCGACAGTGCTAACCACTGAGCCACCATGTCGGCCCAAATTACTTTATAATAATTAATAAAATAATAAGTTATTATTACAAATCAAAAGTTTCAGTTTTTTCAGTTTCAGTTTTGCATCCAGCATTTTCAGTTTCAGTGCATCGCTAGAATTCACCAACATGAACAAGCAATAAACAACACTACAGTATTCAGTCATCTTTGTTGACATCGGTTGAACATACAGTCATTCATTGTTAGTCCCTATTAACTCAGTGCATGAACTAATGTTAACAAGCATAGCTTTGGATTCCATAATGCATTAGTAAATACTGAAATTACAATTTACTATGATTAATTAATGACGGATAAGTATTGTTAATTTTTAGTTGATGTTCCTAAATACATTAACTATAATTAACTAATCGAAACTCGTTTAAAAGTTTGACTAAGATGGAAAATATAGGCAGGTTGAAATGTTTAAGTCTGTTCATTTCTGCAATGACTACAAATAAAACAAATACAAATGAATGAACAAGGCTTCAGAGAATATCTTCAGTTGTTTGACATCAACATGCAATGACAGACCATACAAAGCAAATCCTGAGGTCATTTTGTGCTTTAAATAAAGTATAGGGTATTCAATGGACTTTCACAAAACGAATGTGACAAAACATTAAAAAAGCAAAATTGGCAAATTATGTCTGATATGAAATGTTGACGTGTGTCCACTTCAACATTCATAAATTTGAGAAAACAAATAAAAATGCAAATGTCTGCACTTCAACATCCAAACATTAGCGAAAACACATGAAAACACAAATGCCTGCACAAGGTTTCAGAGGAGATCTTCAGTTGTTTGACCAACATGCAATGACAGATCAAGTAAAGCAAATCTTGAACTCATTTAGTGCCTTAAATTTGTATTAAACTATCTTACAAAAAAATGATGTTGATGATAAAACTGCTGAAATCATTTTGGATTTGCATTAGGGATAGTTTACAAATGAAAATGAAAATGACCTTATAATTTACTCTTTTTCATTTGGTTTTAAACCTTTATTCTTTCTCCTGTTAAACACAAAAGAAGATATTTTAAAGAATGCTGGCTGCTGGCAGCAATTGACTTTCATATAGGAAGAAACAAAAATACTATGAAAATCAATGGTTCCCAGCGACCAGCTTTTACAAGCGAAGGGTGAGTAAATGATGACAGATTTTTAATTTTTTCGAGTACTATCCCTTTAAATAAATAAAAAAATATATAAGTGTTGGTGACGACGCAGTGGTGCAGTAGGTAGTGCTGTCGCCACACAGCAAGAAGGTCGCTGGTTCGAGCCTCGGCTGGGTCAGTTGGGGTTTCTGTGTGGAGTTTGCATGTTCTCCCTGCGTTCGCGTGGGTTTCTTCCGGGTGCTCCGGTTTACCCCACAGTCCAAAGACATGCGGTACAGGTGATTTGGGTAGGCTAAATTGTCCATAGTGAATGAGTGTGAATGAGTGTGTATGGATGTTTCCCAGTAATGGGTTGCAGCTGGAAGGGCATCTGTTGCTTAAAACATGTGCTGAATAAGTTGGCTGTTCATTCCGCTGTGGTGACCCCGGATTAATAAGGGGACTAAGCTGAAAAGAAAATACATGAATGAATGAATGAATGAATGAATGAATGAATGAATGAATGAATGAAGTGCTGGTTGTCTGATTTTTTTTTTTTTTGGTAATTGTGTGTTAAATGTTCCAATTATGAGTTTACAATTTAAATTTAAAAACAGTATTGAAGTAATATTTGCACACAAAGCTGTGATTAACATTATTTCTACAGTTTATTTAGATACTATTTTTTCTTGCACGCATTTCTTTAAAATGTCTAATCTAATATAAAACAATATATAAACAATTCTTAAAAAAATACATAAACATCTGAATAATATGCAAACAGTACCAGTAACTAGTATATAAAAACACTATAGGTGGCCCAACTAACTAATTCGACTAGCTACCATCTCTACAATGTGTCAAGTTGTTTGTTTTTATTTAAATAGTCACCATACACAATGTACTATAAACAATAGCTATGACATCACTGTAAAATTTGTATACAGATGATCTTACAGCATACAAACGATATGAAATTAAACCATTTGGACTGAACACAGTTGTACTCTGGTAAACCAAGCCATTTACTCCAAAATAAACCCCAAAAAATCTGATTTTACTGCATAAAAATGACATAATATAATAAAATGTAAATATTAAAAAAATACTTAAATACTAAAAATTAAAAGAATACAAAAAACAGCAAATTAAAACCACATCTGTACTCTGATGAGGCAAGAAACATTTATATGTAAATAAATTTACATATAATGTAAACATAAAAATAACTAAACTACGGAAAAAAAGAATGCTCTCTAATTTAAACCACTTCTACTAAAAAAATAATAACACAAAATAATAAATAAACATTTTAATTTGACTGAACAACACATCGGTACTTTAATGAGGCAAGCTATTTACTCCTAAATAAACCCTAAAACTCTCTAAAATCACTTGTTTAACCTGTTAACTTCATTTGCTACCTGCACTGATATATCTTCAGGAAGGACAAAAAGCTTGTGTTGTTTAGTGATAAACCGCCTTGAAGTGCATGTAAAATTATAAAAAATGGATTTCACACATTTGAGACTGCATGAAACCACTGTACTAATACATCCTTCAATCTTACACTTGGTTTACTATTTTATTTCCTGCAATAAAAAAAAACGAATTTCACACATTTTCAGGTTCTGCACCTCACGCTCCATGCACAACATTTTAATAAAAGCAGACTGAGAAGGAAACATTAGTGTTTGCCGCTCTCTGCTGGATATTACATGCTAATGCAGCAATTCAATTCAATTCATCTTTATTTGTATAGCGCTTATACAATGTAGATTGTGTCAAAGCAGCTTCACATGGAAGTTTATAGTGAATTGAAACAGTGTCAGTTGAGTTTTCAGAGTTTAAGTTCAGTTCAGTTTAGCTCAGGTCAGTGTGGTTTAATAATCACTACTGAGAGTCCAAACACTGAAGAGCAATTCCATCGATGCGCAGCTCTACAGATCCCGAACCATGCAAGCCAATAAATGATCATCTCGTTCTTTGATTTGCTTTTGAACTGATTTAGATTACCTGTTGTCATGTATTATTTATGTAAGCTAATGTAAATTATGGAAATGTTAACATTCACTAAGTATAATCACACTGTAATAAAATAATTTAATTAATTTTAAATGTTATTACTTTTTAAGTAAAGTGTCTTTCATTGTTAAATTAATCTTAATTTTAACTTGCATCAGATTACATTAGTGTTATCTCACTTAAATACTGAACACACTTTTAAAAATGCTGAGCTGTTTTTACTGAAATATGAAATGTGTGAAAATATGCACAAAACCCTACTTTTTTATGAAATATAATACTTTTAAACCCAACGTTTGTCCATATTTGACCCAATGTTGGATTAAAACAACCCAGGTGTTTTTATAGTTTAGAATCTTATATTTTAATAACTTAAGTTAAATTAAGTTGTATGTAAATTGTCAACTTAAGTTTAATTAATTACTATTTGTTTTATATGTACAGACGCTCACCCCTCACATCATTCATTCGTTTTTCTTTGGCCTAGTCTCTATTTCAGAGGTCGCCACTGCGGAATAAACCGCCAACTATTCCAGCATACTGTATTTTTTTTACGTAGCGATGCCCTTCCAGCCGCAACCCAGTACTAGGAAACACCCATACACACTCACGTTTACACACACACTCATACACTACAGCCAATTTAGATTATTCAATTCACCTATAGCGCATGTCTTTGGACTGTGGGGGAAACCAGAGCGCCAGGAAGAAACCCACACCAACAAGGGAAAACATGCAAACTTCACACAGAAATGCTAACTGGCCCAGCCTGGACTCGAACCAGCAACCTTCTTGCTTTGAGGCGACAGTGCTAATCACTGAGCCATCTCACCCTCACAAATCTCTCTTTTCTATAAAAAGCTTTACAATAATAGATTTGTGGATGTACATTCAATTAGTCAGTACCAAGGCCAAATCTGAAGCTAATTTAACTAAACTTACAATAAGTCACAAAATGAGTACACCCAAATTGATATGTTAGGGGAAAATATTAAATAAAATGTAAAAAACAACAACAACAAAAAAAAGTAAAACATAAATGAAAAGAGAAGAAAAAAAAATCAAGCAATATTTTGCAATATTTCTTTTGAATTTAAATAATCAATTAAATGTTCTGTCTATGTCTAAAGACATTAGGCGACCTATTAGGTGAAACCATTATTTTAATAAATATGTTTAATAAATCTGTTTTCTTCAAATGCACCAAAATGAATTACCTATTCACTGAGAAATGGATAAAAATATTCATTTTCAAAAGGAGTGTATTCATTTATGCTGAGAACTGTATAATGTTTTATATAAAGCTTTTTACATGATGTGCTTTAAAGGAAATTAGAGAACTTATTTAGGACCACAGAAACTAAACTAATGAGTTTGAAGTATACGGATTAATCTCATTTACATAATTTTGAAATCTGCAAGAAAATGAGCAAAGTGAATAACCTGATGAGCGAGTAGTCAACAGTGTTAAGGGCAGTGGTGTAAAGTAACAAATTACAAATACTCAAACTACTGTAATTGACTACAGTATTTCTCAGGAACAGTTTTTCTTAGGAATAGTCATTTACAAAAAATGTGACATTTACTTTCCCTTTAGTGCATTCAGTGCAGTATTGGTACTTTTACTCCATTATGTTTCTTCAACCTGCAGTCACCGCTTTATTTTTTTCTTGTCTATGGGGATTAGAAAAATCAGTCCTGTGATTTCTGTCCAATCAAATCACACACAGAAGGTAAATCACATAATAATGAACTACCACAAGACATGGGCGATTTATAATTGCAGCAAACTGTTCGGAAGCATTAAAAGTGTCCAAGTAGATGTCCAAAATCTTTAAACGCATTGACCCAGAGACTGTTTAGATGCATGTCACTGATGAGAAGATGACGGATGTTTACTGTATGATGACCGGAATGGCCTTAAATACCCAGCAGGCACAGGACGTCACCATGACGTCAGATTGATGTTGTACTTCAACATTGTGGGGACGTTGCATTTTGTTTGAAAATGAAAATCGGGCTGACATCAGAACTCAACGTCAGTTCAACGACCAACCTAAAATCAACCAAATATCAACGTCTAATGATGTTACAGCTTGACGTTGTGTGGACATTACCACTATGACGTCTATCAGATGTTGAATTTTGGTCGCCATACCTGACAAATAAATGTTAGTTTTTGACGTCAATATGATGTTGGTTTAAGACAACTGGCTCAACGTTGGATTTTGGTCACTTTTTAACACAACCTAAAATCAACCAAATATCAACATAATTTTACGTCGTTATTGGACGTCATAATAATGTTGTGCTTAGAGACATTACATTTTGGTCACCTGACATCACAACCTAAATTTAACCTAATATTAACGTCTTATGATGTTGTGTGCCTGCTAGGCAATGACTATACGCACTACAGAATGTTACGTTTACACACATCCACAAATTACATGTAAATGCATCAGCTTTTTACAGCATAATACTCACTACTCACTACTCTTGAGTACTTTTAAAAGGGTTACTTGTTACTCATACTTTGAGTAATATTTACAACAGATACTTTTACTCTACTTGCACTACATTTTTAGGCAAGTAATGGTACTTTTATCAGTATTTTTTTTCAGTACTCCTTCCACCACTGGTTGGGGTAAGGCATTACAAGAAACTTGAGTTACATAATAATATTTCTTTTCTAAGTAACAAGTAACGCATTACTTTTAAAAATTAAGTAGTGATATTTGAGTTACTTTTAAAAAATTCTAATGTGAGTTACTTTTTAGTTTAAAAATTTGCTTTAAAAAAATCATTGCTGAATTAAAATGAACAAATCTCGTACTCAATGTGAGAACGCATGAACAGACAGAAATGAAGACAGAACAGCCTTACATTTCTGTGATGGAAAATTCTCATTATTTCGAACAGATGAGAGAAAAGGAAAAGAGGGTTATCTGAATGGACAGTGATTTTACTTTAAAATAAGACAAAAAGTACAAAAGAAGCAAATACACTGCTTTAAAACTTCATTAATCTGTATACATGTATAGTTCTGGGCTCAAGAAGTTCTCTAAAGATAACATTATCCTACATAAATTTTTTATATGTTTTTGAAATATATTTGAAATAAAGGTTGCACATTGTGTTGTTCATAGCAGAGCTTCTCTATTTTAAAAAAGAAGAAAAAAACTGCAGATTCTGAAGGAGATCAAGCCTCAGCCAGGTCAGAAAAAGTAACTCAAAAGTAACTTAAAAGTAATGTAACACATTACTTACCATAAAAAGTAACTAATTAACGCAACTAGTTACTTTTTTGGGGAGTAACTCAACATTGTAATGCATTACTTTCTAAAGTAACTTTCCCCAACACTGGTAGTCAGTTTGGGGCTTGTGTGGGATTGGATCAGAATGGGTCTGAAATGAAACAGTGTGTGTAAAAGTACAGTGTGTCCACTAAGTGTCCAGGGGAAATGGTCCGAGAAGCACACAATACATCACCTCTCCAACATTACACTTGAAACATAGAGCAGCTTTCAGCCAAACTCACCAGAGCTCCTGGAACAAATCCCTCGCTGAGCAGCAAAAAACACAAACAGATCTCCTGAGTTCCTCAAACACTCACACTTTGAGTGTCTCTCCAGGAAAGTTACAGTAACTGTAATTAAGGGCTCTGAAGAAACAAGAGTCTTCTGTGTCTGAAAATATAGGAGGGGGGAATACAGGTTGACTTCATTTATTATTTAAAAACTAATTAATAATGCACAAATACCATCCTTACCTGATGTGAAGGCAAATTATGATTTATGGTTATTAAATATTAACAACTATAGTTATTATAAATAGTGCTAAAGAGTTAAATATATAGTTATTATTTAAAGAGAGGCAAATCTAAGGATTATTTATGTGCTTGTCAGTAAAACACTAACAATGCAATCACATTTTTAAAAAGATACATTTATTATAGACTTTCAAATGAAGCATTGGAGTACAAATAAAATCCTAAAAACAAATACTAACTAGTTGCTAAATAAAGTACTGCTCCCAAAAGAAACATATACAATCAAGACCAAAATTATTCAACTATTTTATTTATTTATTTATTTATTTATTTATTTATTTATTTATTTATTTATTTATATAATTTTTTTTATTTTATTTTATTTTATTTTATTTTATTTTATTTTATTTTATT
>CAIGQZ010001336.1:4030432-4042674 GCA_903798205.1 Danio tinwini | reverse complement strand
TGCCTTTAATTATGAATATGTTATAGCTTTAAGTGTATCTATAAGCTAGTGTGTTCCAATATAAACATTAAAATGTATGTATTTTCCTTTAATTATAAATATATTACAGTTTTAAGTGTTAACTTAATTACTTCTGCCAACATGAACAATTGACTTTGATGACATCACTCTCCAATTTAGCCTTTAGTAATATAATAAATATCTAAATAGTGTAAATTTATAACACTATACATTTACAATTGAACTATGTACAGTATGTCACTTGTTCACACAATTACCATTTTCTATTTGGTACAAGTGCACTATATAGGGGATAAATGATTCAAATATTTTTTAAAAGGGGAAGAGCTGAACAATATGCCCGCCCTGTCTTTCTGTTCCAGTGGAAATCACATCAACACAGAATAACACTATGTTTCAAGTCATTTCAAGGGATTTTTAAAGTAAAGTGTTAACACAAATACTTCAGCAGCAGAGGACCTGTTTGAAACCCATCGAGCTCTGATGAGTTTTTCAGGCCACTACAACACCAGTGTGACCAATTTCTCGCTAGAGTAATCTGTGACACGGACTTTTGTTATAACAAGACAAACTGAACTATGATTTTGGTTTGTTTCTAGTTCCCGATTAGACTCTTTTTCTTTCCTCACTCCACTTTTGTTTGTGTATCGTCCTTTAATCATTTCTCCCTCCTACGCTGTAGATTACCTGGCAAAGTGTGACTTTGGCAATGACTTGCCATCATCCTGTGATTGGACCTCAGAGGGCCCCATCAGCGATCAGACGGCAACAGGTAATTATACTGCTGAGATCAAATTGCTGCAGAGACTGTCACGCTTTTGTGTTATTCACTGGTGTTTACCTCCAATCCATTCACCTGCGACAACAACAACAGCAATTTAATAGGTTTGTAACAGCACGTAGCAGAGCTTCTTTATACTTGTTATTCCGTTCTTCAACTTGACTTTCAAGTACACTAAGCACCGCATTCATCCACTTGTATGATATACAGCAGGGCTATTCAATTAGTTTGTCATAGAGGCCAGTTCATGAAAAGCATCCAAAATGAGGGGCCAGAGAGATATGACTTGCAATTTAAGTGATGACACAACAGCATATAAGAGCCCATATGCTGTAATTTTGCTCCTTAAGACACCCACGTTGTATTTTTCTATATTAAAATGTTAATATATTGTATTTTGAAGCTACATAACATCACAGTATTGTACAATGTGGCTTCTTTTACAAACATATTCATATGTTGTATTTCAAAGCGCAACAAAAGCAGTGCATTGCTTAAGTAGGCTTCTTTTACATTCAGACACATTCACATGTTATGTTTTAAAGTGCATAACAATTATGGATGCAACAATTATAGATTTTGGTTGTACGATTATACAGTCTGAAGAATAATCATGGTTTCATGGTAATCACGTCTAATGTAAATTTAAGCTTTATATTAGGTAAGTATTTAAATGAACGGTTGTTATCATCTCCGTTCATACATACATAATCATTTTAATAATTTGTAATAATTCATTTAACATATTTTTTGTTTACATTGCACTAAAAGCCACGCACAACTCTCACCGCTACGATGTGAGATGTTTTCTACTCGGTGCGTCTGGAAGGCGCGAACGCATCGCTCCGCTAGTGCACTCATATTGGCATATAACGAACTTGAAAAGACGCGATATGTGAATGGCCCACTACTATAGTTAATCCAGTGTGTGTGTGTGTGTATTAGCCTTGGTGTAACTATAAGCTCGGAAATTTAAACTAGCGCACAGGTGGGATAGCTTTGTTTAGTTGCAGCAGTTTTGCTCCGTGCAACATAAACACAGCGTTGAGAAGCCTTTAAGCTCAAATATCCAAATATTTTCGGCTGCTCGCACCACTCACTCGCTTGATGTCAGGTGACTCACACTCTGCTCAGCCTTCAACTGCAGCTTGTGCTGTATTAAACAGACGCACGTCACTTTATAACTATAGCAGCCATTTTTCGACTTACCTAAATTTATTTTTGCTGTCTTAGTCACACTATTTGGAGGGCTAGAACAAATTGGCTCAAGGGCAGAAGGCCGCCAATTGAATAGCTCTAATATACTGCATTGATCATGATGCACACACTATGCACAAACGCTCAAATCAGTGTAACCTGAGTCTAAAATGGTCATCAAACTGTTAAAAAAATCTACAATAGCATCTCAAAAAAATATATATATATAATTAAATATAGCTATTAAACTGTAAAACTTAACATTGCAGTCAAATCAGTCAAAAAACAGGTGCTGCGTCCAAATTCGCATACTTATACTACGCCCTAAAAGTATGTACTTTTTTGTGAAGGAAAAATATATACTTTTAAGTGTGGAACAGAAGAGTATGCAAGCTTTGGGACATACTATTTCCTCGTCAACAGTTTGTTGTGTTGCTTAGTTATGAGCCTTGTCAATCATCCACACACCATCCACATTTCTGTCATGTTTAATTTTCTACCTTATTGGAGCAGCAGCAGCAGAATAATCTCCTATTCACAAGTCTTTCATGCAGAGAAATCTCCTCAGGTCTTTGGATAATTCTGTGTGATAATATCCAAACACGTCTTTATATAAGTTCAGTATTGTTGTTGCAGACGAAATACAACAGACAACGCGATTAAATATTTCCCACCTGGCTATATATTAATAAACAGTCAAACAAACATCTTTACCGAAGCCTCTCTACTTGTCGGTTGGTCTCGAGTGTCCATTATGTTTGTAGTTTATTTACACTTTTCACCAGCGTTTGTAGTTATAATCGAAATCACGTTCAACACGCAATGAACTGTGGGCAATATCAGCGGTTAGAGTATGGACGGTTCTACACTTAAAATTTTGACCGGAAATAGTAAACCATCCGGGAATCTTTGACATATTCTTTTCAACATACTACGATTTGGGACATACTAATTCTATTTTCAAATACTATTTAGGACAGGATAGTATGCGAATTTGGGACGCAGCAAGGGTAACCCACCCTGTTCCTGGAAAGCTAACTTCCTGGAAAATTCAACTTCAAACCTGATCAAACACACCTAAACCAATTAATTATGACCTGAAACAAGCACTTAATCATTACAGACAGGTGTGTTTGATTAGGGTTATAGCTCTTTGAGCAGGGTTATAAATCTGCAGGAAGGTTGCTCTCCAGGAACAGGGTTGGTGACCCCATGCTCTACAGTAAATAATAGATGACTGTGACCAAATATTGGCTTTAGATATAGCCTAAGTTAATTACATTTCACTTTAACCCACTATACAGACATCCATCATACTTCTGAATAAGTGTCCATCAGGGGAGTGCTGGAAATCTCATCTCTGAAATCATCCGAACACATTTTCAAATAGGCATATCCTTCTAAATAAATGGCAAAGTTAAAATCTACTGTTCCTGCCTAAACAAAAAGTCTCACAAATCCATTAAGAGGTCCAACAGCCACAGCATTCATCAAACTATAGTGACTGTAGTCTTATGCTTTGCACTCGCTGTGGGCTGAGTAATACACATAGGTGAAAAGGCTGAACAGTGCCGATACTACTGGAATATTGCACAGCTGTCAGCCAATCTGATTCGAGAAACAGAAAAAACTGGTGTATAAAGTGACATAAATTAGGATAAATGGCAACACACAAGCAAATATACTAAACATAAAATGAACAAGTAAATAACAACTACTTTAAACTTAAAATACGAATAACCTTATTAAACAGCATTCAACCAGGTGTAAATACAGTATTGATCATGACTCATCCACTACACACAAAACCCAAAGTTCAGATCAGAGCCTAACCTGGGGTACATGTTAGCTTTGAATCTGTAAGCAGGTGATTTGATAACTGAAGTGTTTATGACAGCATGCTTTTGAAGGTCAGTCTATGGACTAGAAAGAGCTCATGTTATTATTTCAGCTTCTGCGTACACACATGATAAGCTCAGTGTGTTCAGTGGGAAAATAAAAACAGTGTGTTTGCACCATTTACAGCACAGGGAACAAAGCTGATATGCAAGTTAAACTATTAACAACTATAAGGTCATGTAATAAAACTATCAAGAGAGAAAAAAAACAACCAAAACCTAATAAAAATGACATATACATTTAAAATTACTGAAACATTTACAATAATAGAAATGTATAAAGCAAATTAACAACAGTATCCTGATGATACTAGGTACACTGAATTTAATTTAAGTAGTTATCAATATGTACTTTAGTTAAATTTGATGAAAAATGTAATTAATTAAATACAGTTTACACTTTTTTTAGCATTCAATGAGCAAGAATGGCAGGTTTAGCCAGTTAATGTTAGTTACAAACAATACTTGTATAGCATTTATTAATCATAATTAAACATTTACTAATACATTATTAAAATCTAGTAAGTAAGTAATGTGTATTTATATAGCACATTTATTGTGTATGGCCATACACTCAAAGTGCTTCACAATTATGAGGGTGGTCTCTCCACATCACCATCAGTGTGCAGCATCCACTTGGATGATGCGACGGCAGCCACAGGACAACGGTGCCAGTGCGCTTACCATACGATATAGAGGAGTGGAGAGACAGTGATAGAGCCAATCCGATGGATGGAGATGATTGAGAGGCCACGATGGGTAAAGTCAAAGGGAATTTGGCCAGGACACCGGGGTTACACCCCTAATCTTTATGAGAAGTGCCATGAGATTTTTAATGACCACAGAGAGTCAGGACCTTGCTTTAACATCTCATCGAAAGATGGTGCTCACTGACCTTCACTTTACTGGGGCATTAGGACTCACACAGACCGCAGTTTGAGCACCCATGCTGGCCTGACTAACACCACTTCCAACAGCAACCTAGTTTTCCCATGTGGTCTCCCATCCAGGTACTGACCAGGCTCAGCCCTGCTTAGCTTCAGTGAGTCACAATTAACCGTTGTTCATTGTTTGTTCATGTTAGTAAATATAAAGTAATGTTAAATAATGGAACCTTAGTGTAAAATGTTTACCAAAAACAAATACATTAAAAAATAAAACTAAACTAATAAATATTGTTTAAACACTAACTATGTAGTAGCTAATTCAACCTATTATCCAAAAACGCACCAGGGGTGGATGAGCCCTCCTGCAAACCACTAAATTTCTTCTCCTTTTTCCATTTCTGTCTGCATTACAGAGAAAAAGAGTCCATCTGGTGTGTTTCGTCTCAAGAGTGGGCCTCTTAAGATAACAGAAGACTGGTGTCTGGAGTTCTGGTACCACAAACCTAGTGAGAAGAGCTCTGATCTTAATGTTCTGCTAGTGGACGGCCTTCTGAAGACCCTGATTTGGACCTCAGAGGGTTCTGGCGTTGGAGACTGGAGACGGGAATTCATCACGATCACTAAACAATCTGATGACAGCAACATCCAGGTACTGTACAGCCATTCAAAGATTCAGATTTAGATGTTGGGAATCTTTACAGTGAAAAATAGCTGATAATGTTAAACGTTTAAGATCATTTCAACATACTTTAGGGTGCATTTAAATGCCACTGTTTTCATTTAAAATTGCAAACTTCTTAAAACGCTTTCAAAGCTTATGTCATACACCGACAAAAAGTCTCAAAAAAATTAAATGCACATAAAGTTAACAAATAAAATGAGAAAAAAATAGATGTATAAATATACAGATATAAATATAGCCACCAATGAAGACAGATTTGAAGAAAGGAGTTCACATTTAAAGAGAAATGATCATGCCCAACTGAGCCTGGTTTCTCTCAAGTTATTTTTTTTTTTCTTCACTTTCGTCAATTGGTGAAGTTTGTTCCTCACCACTGGCTTTCTTGGTTTGGGACTTGTGGAGCTGCGCATCAATGGATTTGCTTTTTAGCATTTGGACTTTCAGCAGTGAAAATTAAACCACACTGAACTGAACTAAACTGAACTTAAAGTCTGAAATCTGGACTGACACAGGGTCAAATTTTCTAGAACTTCTACGTTAAGCTGCTTTGACACAATCTACATTGTAAAGGCGCTATAGAAATAATCAAATTGAATTTAAATTAATTGTACCCTGGTTTCAGATTTATTATTTGCTTAACGTGTTCAAGTGGATGTCATTTTCCTAAAATATATATATATATAAAACTGATTTGTTTTTATTATTAGGTAAATTTTACATCCACCAATCCATATGGAGTAACCTAAAATCCGGATTTGGACATTTTTGAACAAACCTTAAAATTGATTTTGAGTCTACAGTATATTAAGCCAGAAGAACTACGTAGCTTCAAAAAAAAATGCATTTATGTGTGACGCACTTTGTTTTTTGTCTGGGGGGGGATAGGTTCTTTCTTTTTTTTCTTTCCTTTATAAAGTGTCAATATATATTTACAGTACTGTGTACAATAGACATTCTGCCAAATAAATACTACTACAGATCTTAAATTTGGTCGCTGGTTTGAGTCCCAGCTGGACCAGTTGTCATTTTTCTGTAGAGTATGCATGTTCTACCCATGTTCACGTGGGTTTCCTATGGGTGCTCCAGTTTCCCCCACAGTCCAAACACATGGGATTGTGTGTGTGTGTGTGTGTGTGTGTGTGTGTGTGTGTGTGTGTGTGTATGGGTGTTTCTCAGTGCTGGGTTGTGGCTAAATAAACATATGCCGCATAAAACAAATCGCAGAGTAATTGGCCGTTCATTCCGCTGTTGGGACCCCTGATAAATCAAGAACTAAGCCTAGAGATAAATTGTCGATATTTATATGGCATTCATTTCTCTGTTCAATGAAGAATTGGTATTAACCACTGCCATCACCCAACTGCCATTGTGTTTCTGGCAGGTTCTTTTTGAAATATCACAAGGCCTGCATGACGATGGAAAAACTGCTTTTGACAGAATGGGAATACACAAGGGACGATGCGGTGAGTGGCTTATGATTATTCTTATTATTATTTTAATGACTTCACCAATTCACAAAATTTGAATGAGTTTGTAACATGCAGAGATCTCATTCATAGGTTTACAATGTCAGCTGGGCACATTTTGGACTGATGAAACCACTCGTTGCACTTGTAAAGACGATCAACTCGTCTGTTCTCACATGCCTTGGTCCAACGACACGTTTGGCACCTGCCACGTGGCATCTAACCCACATTACACAACTTTCGATGGTGTCAGCTTTCAGTTTGAGAGTCCCTGTACGTACATCTTGTCGAAGGTGTGCGATGACTCAGGACTGCTTCTGGAGTTTGCAGTGGAGGTGCAGAATGAAAAGAAAGAAGGATCGCACGTGTCCTCCATTCAACAGGTCAACGTCAACATATACGGTCTGAGAGTGTCCATGATGAGGGCAGAGAGGAGCAAAGTCATGGTGAGACCTCAACTACAAAAACTGATGATTAAATATGTGCAAGGATCAACTTTTTTATTAATATTGGTTTGTGTAATGCAGGCTTCAGTAAACCAAAATTAGACATATCATCCAATGACATCTACTTTATTAATCAAACTTATTTAAGGTTTCAGTGAGGTATAATGACCTACAGTAACCTTTGATTGGCTATTTCATTAGATGTGGGATTCTCAAATACAACCTATTTTGATATAAAATAAATGGTGACAAGTTTGCATTTCTAAGGTCCATTCACGCCGATGAACTCACAGATGAATGCCAACACACACTAACAAAAAAAGTTGGCCATTGTATTAGGAATGCTTAGATGTTCAATGATTCAATAAGCACTGATTAAAACTGTTCAGTCAGGTCAAAACAAACTCCAACCAATGGCAACAGTCATTGACAAGGGCGTCATACTGATTCAACAAACTCCAACAAACAAAAATAAATAAATTCAACCTCAGGTTGTGTCAATAGACTTGTGCAAGGTTTATGTACATGAAGATTTTTTCAGATAAGAATACTGTAAAAAAAACACATAAAAGATTTTAGACTTTAGGATCTTTACACTCTCAGAAATAAAGATACAAAATCTGTCGCTGGGGTGATACCTTTAAAAAAAGGTACATTTTTGTACAGGTCCTTAAAGGTACAAAATAACACCTAAAAAGTATAAATGTGTACCTCACAGTACCTTAAAAGCACAAAAGTAAACCTTAAAGATATAGAAGAAAAGTGTCCCCTAAATATACTAATGTTCACCTGTACAGTACAAGTGTACCTTCTGAAAAGGTACAGGTACCACCCCAGTGACAGATTTTGTACCTTTATTTCTGAGAGTGTAGGATATACTGTATGTAGATACAAATTATACACACTATATCACATTATATCACAATGATATGAACCATTAGAGGGGTGGTCAAACATACAGTACATTTATATTATCTATTATCTTTAATTATTCATTCATTCATTTTATTTTCGGCTTAGTCCCTTTATTAATCTGAGGTCGGCACAGTGGAATGAACCGCCAACTTATTCAGCATATGTTTTATCCAGCGGATGCCCTTCCAGCTGCAACCCATCACTGGGAAATATTCATACACACTCATTTACACACATACACCACAGACATTTTAGCTTACCCAATTCACCTATAGCGCATGTCTTTGGACGTGTGGGGGAAACCGGAGCACCCGGAGAAAACCCACACGGATATGGGGAGAACATGCAAAGACACACAGAAACACCAACTGACCCAGCCAAGGCTCGAACCATTGACATTCTTGCTGTGAGGCGACCGTGCTACTCACTGCACCACCGTGATGCCTTATCTTTAATTAATTATAAATTAATAATATATTAAGATACAAGTCGAAGCAAACTAATTCTCATTATTTAAAGGGCTGCCGCCCAATACATCTTGTTTTGACGTCCTTCACTTTGGATGTGAGTTACAACATTTTTGTCTTTTGTTGTCTCACTCAGGTCAATGGGATCTGGAAGAATCTCCCTTTTCTCCTGAAATCAAACAGAGTAACAGTAAACAAGCAGAGAGATGCTCTGGTTCTTCAGACAGACTTCAAACTGTCCGTCTTCTATATGCAGTCAGGAGCCATTCAGGTGATCGTCCCCATCCAGTACTCCAACAGAATCTGTGGCATGTGCGGCAACTTTAACCAGGACCCCGAAGATGACATCAAGATCCCAAACAGGTCACAGGTTCAGACGGCTCGGGTTTTAAGGCAGAGTGTGTGTGAGGAGCCCAGTTTGCCCAAAGTCTGTTCAGAAGCAGAGGAGCAGCAGTTCTCCAGCGAGCTTTACTGTGGCATGATCACATCCAGACATGGGCCGTTCACAACCTGCTCTTCTGTGCTGAATGCAGACAGTTTCTTCCGCAGCTGCATGTTTGACATGTGCACCACTCATGGTGATCCTGCTGCCCTCTGCAGTGCCATCGAGGCCTTTGGCGCCATCTGCAATAAAGTCGGCTTCTCGGTTCCGGTCTGGAGGAACTCAACGTTCTGCCGTATGTACTGATTTATTTAAGTTATCAATAAAAACGATTTCAGTTTATATACTTATACTTAATCAAAAGAATACATTCACAGTAACGCACTTATGGTGGAGGTCAAAGCTGGGTTTCCATCCTAACGTAAACCGAATCTTTTTAGTTTCAAAGTAAAAAAGAAAACGTCCCAAATGCGAATTCATGTATTTGCGCTTTCATCGACTTGTTAGAGTGGCTGACTGTGGTATTGGTAACCTAGTAGCAGGGCCGGTCCTGATCACTTAGGGGCACTAAGCAGAATAGTTTTAGGGCCCTACCCTTCTCTAAATTGTAGAGTATTGCCATCGACTTTGTAATTTAGTTATTGCCACACAATGATGTTATTAGTACAACTTAAATAATACAATTATATAAAAAATGAATAATTTTAAATAAATAAAAAAATTAAATGCAATAAATAAAACAGAAAATTAAAAAGCCTGATTTCTTCTACTTAATAACTGTCTAAATGGTTTGGACATTTTAAAACAGCACTGTTTTTGTCAACTAGCAGCTTCAAAAATGAAGGATTAAACAATCTTTAATAAAGAAACTAGTGATTCCTACTTTGCAACTTTCTGGAGTGTTTAAAACATATTCCACTAATTTGGCAAACAGATTGAAGATTCTATAAAAGACTCTAGGTTGAGTTTATGTATCATTTTAAAAGCAAAAAACCCTGCAATGAAACAACACTGAACAATAATTAGCCAAAAGTGAAAATGCACTAGTTAGTAATAAAATATACATTCTGAACATTAAAAACTCCAGAAATCGACAAAAGAATTAACATTATACAATGCAAAGATTGATCCATAAATAATAAAAAAATATATAAAGTAAAAATGAAAAAATTTTGATATAAAAAAGCATAAGAAAATGGGAAGCAAATACTGGGTTAATGTTAATACCCAAAAACAAAATGTATTATTCCCTTTAATCACTCTCCCTCTTCCTTATAATGAGTTTATATATATAAAATTTGTGTCTTATAGAATTAGATTTTTGAGATGCAGGGTCCAGAGCTTTTATTAAACTATGATTAATTCAGCTAGGACATAAAATGTATAAACATGTCTCAGGAAAAATATTACCAGGGTGCCAAATATGTCAGTAAAAAACACTCCAGTACTATTGCATTTCAGAAAAATGTGATTTAGACTAAGTATAAAACAGAAAATATAAATTATTTCAACGTTTTTTAAGCTGTAATTCCCAATTTTCAATAAATGTGCTACTAGATTATATCCTCCTCGTCTTTTTTCCCCTCAGTTTTTCTATAGGCCTGAAGAATAATGTTAGATTTGTTTCATTTTCACATCTAATTTCCAAAATAAATCAGGTATATAATGGGGCAGGCAATGAAGGAAAGGTCATGGCTGTGTCTGTGCACAGGTTTGCGTTCTTGTGATACCGGTCAATCTCACAGGTTACCTTGGAAGAACAAACTCGGACTGCGAGAACAGAATGCATCTGAGAAATGAAATGCGGCGAGCTTCCTGTTGATCACATGACCTTTCACACGAAAACAATTTCAACTTTAAAAAAGTTAGAATTTTTTATTTTGCTGTGAAAATTTTTTCATATTTAAGTACTAAAGCACTGTCAAAGAAGATAATTTGTAAAATGCAAATAAAAACTATTTCAGCAAGGAAACGGCTCGCACCACTAGCAGCCACTTAGTTCACTTATAAGGAGGGCCGGCTCTGCCTGGTAGCCAACAAGGCAAGCATAATGGAGACAGGTGATTTATTCAGCAAATGCATCTGCATTTCTCATCACACAAGTCGAAAATCACCTCAAGTGAATGCAGCATGTATTTTTTGCTAATTAACAGATTTTTATTTGAAGGTCGGCATTTCCATCACTCATTTCTCACGCAATACTTCAAAAATGAAGGTTGATGGAAACCCAGCTTATGAGGCTTAAGGAAAACACTACCAGTCAAGAGTTTGGGATCAGTAAGATTTTTTTAATCCTTTTGAAAGAAATGCAGCCTTGGTAAAAAGTAGAGACTTACTTCAAAAACAAAAATATACTCAAAACCTGACTATTGGTGTAATTTACTATATAAAATAAATCAGTAGCATCTTAAAAAATGCCCATTTAAGACTAATAAGTTACTGGCCATTCAGAACTTTTACTAGCCAAAACATTGTGATCATAAGTTTGCTTATATTTAAATAAACACATGAAATATTCATACAGTATGTATTATACAATGCTTCTCATCTGCGCCACTGGCAAAGCATTTGTTAAAAGCCATTTGACTTAGGTCACATCTGAACTACTCGGTACAGCAGTTGTATACCAATGTAATTGCACACTGAAATCCGAAATCTTTGTATGAATTTTCTTATTCATATGCTAAAAATCACACTTGCCAAACAATAGAATGGGAATGATGCGCACCAGGCATTGAAACTAGTATATGCTACAGCATTGTTTCTCAACCATCCTCCACTTTGTGTCTTTATATGTACACACTTTGATTGTCATAAGGTGCTCTGTGCTGTGAGTGTAAGCATCTTGGCTGTCACTTGTACTGTGGCTCTGTATTGTCAAAACCAGGCTAAAAACACTTTCTATGAATGCGTAAAACAAAACAAAAATGTGAGCACAATCCAAGAATTTTTTATGATGGATGAAAGTCAATGTAAATGTGAGATTGGATTTATTTTTTAATTTAAAATTTTGGTTGAAAATGAAGTTTAGGCACAATAATAATAATAATAATAATAATAATAATAATAATAATAATAATAATAATAATAATAATAATAA
>CAIGQZ010001336.1:3949509-3964821 GCA_903798205.1 Danio tinwini | reverse complement strand
GCAGTTCGAACTACAACAAATAACAGAAACTGGTTGTCCAAATTAAGCGATGGAGTGTTAGAACTCAAGTTCCAGGCAAGTTAAATTTACAAGGTGATTTAAATGAGTATAATTTGACATACTGTACAGTTGAAGTCAGAATTATTAGCCCCCCTTTGAATTTTTTTTTTTTTATATTTCCCAAATGATGTTTAACAGAGCAAGGAAATTTTCAGAGTATGTATGATAATATTTTTTCTTCTGGAAAAAGTCTTATTTGTTTTATTTCGGCTAGAATAAAAGCAGTTTTAAATTTTTTAAAAACCATTTCAATATAATTGTAAAATTTCTAGCCCCTTTAAGTTATATATTTTCCGATAGTCTACAGAACAAACCATCATTATACAATAACTTGCCTAATTACCCTAACCTGCCTAGTTAACCTAATTAACCTAGTTAAGCCTTTAAATGTCACTTAACGCTGTATAGAAGTGTCTTGAAAAATATCTAGTCAAATATTATGTACTGTCATCATGGCAAAGATAAAATAAATCAGTTATTAGATGAGTTACTAAAACTATTATGTTTAGAAATGTGTTCCCCAGATGAATATATTTGAAGCAAGTTGGAACGCAATATTAAGAATTATACATAACTAAATTTAAACATACAATGTAGATTTAGTAAACAGCCACATTATTTGAACGATAAGTATATAAGACATTTCCCAACCCCCTAAATATTGTTTTAAATAACACTGTGCAAATGTCTTTTTTTCTCCCTTTTTTCTCTCCCCTTGGTTTCTGCAGGCTTCACCAGGTTAAATTTAAGACTTTTTAAGACATATTATGACCATTATGAATAAAATTGTAGACTTATACAGAGCTAAATGCTAAGGATTTTATTTGAATATCCCAGTTGGAGAACATTTTCAGTTGCCCTATCAAAAAATTATTATAATTTAATACATTTAATAATACAATAATAATAATTTAATCATTAAAAAAAATCTAGGCCAGGTCAGTATCTTTAGCAGTAAATAAACGGAGAAATTTTAAACAAATGTTACTGTAAGTAAAGTAATTAAATGTTATTTTTGAATAAAAAGTTAAATGTTTTACTGAGATTGGGATTGTTGATGATTGTATAGGTGTTAATGGCCAGATTGGGTGGCTGTACATGAACAAAGGAAAATTAGGACCTGTAAAACAAAAAATTTAAGACTTACAACACAATATTTCAGTGGATTTAAGACCTTTTAAGGCCTAAAATTGTAAAGCTGTATCCTTATTGACTATTTCTGCTGTGTCTTTGATTTTGTTTTCGTTCTAATAAAAATAGTAATATTAATAATAATAATTTCTTCAGACAAACAGGAAGTAGCATGTTCAATTTTAAATGTCTCGAAAGACAAGATACATGTAAAATTACATTCTATCAAAACATGGAACAGTACTAAAACTTTACACTTTGTATGGGGTTTCACTAATGACATATTAAGAAAATAATACACCATGTGCAAAAAAGTCAACTACAGAAAGGCTAAAGAAAATGAAAGGTTTACAAAAGAAAGATTTTAAAAAGGCAATAATACTTTTTATTTGATTTTATATACGTTTGTGGTAAAAAACAAAAACATAAAAGTTTGTCTCAGCAGTGAGGCCGTTTTGACAATTGTGACTTAATATTTTATTTCAGTTTGGATATCACAAATATTTAGATCAAAAAATATTTATAATACTTTATTTGATTTTAATCCATTATTAGTCTTTTGGGGTTTGAAACAATCTTACGAGCATTAAACAAAGGAATGTTTTTAATGCACTCTTGATTTACTTCTCAAGAAAAAATAAGACAAAAATCTCTCTTAAACCCAATCGATGTGAGGCTCTATTGAGGTGTGTTTAGTGTCTTTTGACACATTACCACATCCAAAGTAACATCAGACATCAAACAATGAACATTTGACACGCTGTGCAGCACGTCTAGACGCAGGAATTTTACACAGGGAAAACCCCAGATAGTGCTCGGCTCAGCGCTGACAGGAATTACAACAGTCAACAATGATCAGTGCAGTGAAGTCACATTTATCACTCATGAGCTAATAAGGATTTTTAAATAAAATTTTACTGTTTGCATAAATATAGGTAATTTGTAAATGGTGCTGGTTAAATATGTCGGTAACACTTTACTTTGATGGTCCATTTGAGTATTAGACTGTCTGCTTAAAATTTGCTGATACTGCTCCTTCAACAGACAATTAAATGACTACAAGAAACTTTGCAAGTACATGTCAACTTACACTAACCCTAATCTAACAGTCTACTTATAATCTACTGAGAATTAGTTGACATGTAGATACAATATAACTTCAACAAACAAACCATCAAAACAAAGTGTGACCAAAATGTCTTGTGTAAGCTGGAAATAACTGCATTTCGTTTCCTTGTACTACTGCATTTCGTTTCCTTGTACTTGTACATGTGTGATGACAATAAAGTTGAATCTAATCTAATCTAAAAATAATAGTAATATTAGTGATTTATGATTAAAATCTAACGTAAATGTGTGTTAATTGACATACCTCTGGTCTAACCAACAAAAATATGCTAAAATGTTTTTGAACCTTACTGTAGTAAAGTGTAGTACACTGTATATATAGTAATACTTGTGGTAACCATTGTAGTATTAACTATATTGTAGTTTTATTGTCCTTCTTGGGATTTTGTGATGGCTTTTCTTGAAACATATGGTATTATTTGCTTCACAAATAAATCTTGTCAAAATCTTTTCTCTTTTTTAATCTCAATAATCACATAGAAACTGAGAATTGATAACTATAGCAAATTGATAAACTGTAATAAATACTGTGTTGTCATTTTTATTGTGGTGTATTGTAGCAGGCTATAACAAACCTAGTCATAGAAAGCTTAGTACCGTATTGGGTAATTTGTTTATATTAGCACGGTTGTTGTTTTCCACAGCCACTAAAATTACTGCAACAGAACAAATTTACTATCGAATGGTTGAAAAACACTATAAATAGAGCAGCCAGTTGAGGATTGCACCCTACTGTATAAATATTTATTATAAATTACAACAGTATTTTTTATGTGCGAAGTTAGAGTCCGTAATTACTGTGCTTTTAGTATTCAATGTAAAGCTAGATGTACATCTTGCATTTGTTTACAGCTTTTTTGACATTGTTAGAAAATTTGCAGTCATTGTTTTAGCTGATACTTTTGTTAGACACCTTGGAGCAAATCTGAGAGAAGATTAGCATTCTTAACAAGCTTAAAAAACACACTCAAATTACAAAACAATAATGTAAGAAGCCTAACTTTGTTTCAGAATTTAGCTTGTCTCAGTGGTTTTAATAAACACAGTCTACAAGCAGCCTACTAAACACCAGCAAGATATATTATAATATCGAGTGTTTACTGTAGTTCAACAAAACCACTGTCAGAACAAACTTTTCTCAATCTCAGAAGTTAATCCGCATTACCTGACCTTCAGTTTCTGCTGTTCCGCCGCGTGTTTGGGTAAATCCGGGTAAATGTTCACTAGATGGCAGTAGAGGACGAAACCTGTACTACAACTTCACTTCATGTGTAACTCCAAGTAAAGTTCAATGTTCTATATTGGTCAATATAACGTACTTCATCTGGTGTATCCTGTTACACTTTCCCCAAAGATTTTTGTACGGATGTATATCATGGATAGAAAGAGAAAGAACATGTGGTCCACTTATTGCTTGACTAAATTTACCAATAGTATCTGGATGATTACCATATATTTTAGGTGAATCTATTTTTTAGTAACTCTTTAGGTATAAAACTGCGTAGGTAACCTTTTTTTATAATGACAAGTAAATGTGGCCTTTATTGTCATAGAAGTAGCTCTAATATGGGTTAAAGGTATGCCTAACGTTTTAGACACACAGGCTACTATTGTTTAATAGACTATAATTTGGTTTTGAATAGCTGATAAAAATAAGTATAGTTTAAATGCAATATTGAAACAGCAAGAAAATATGAGTGAAAACATTTTTGTGTTTATTTTTTTTACAAACTCCAAATGCACAAAAGCTGGAATGTGATGGAATCTATATTGTGTAGCTACTTATTAAACATTATTCAAACATTATTTTCAGCTTGTGCTCAAATCCGAATCACCAAAGTTACTTTTCATCATGAAGAAAAATTCATGCTCACAAATCTGAATAAAAAGCTACATTAGCATTTGCTTGCCAGAACATTGGTATGATACTTATGTTCCCTTTTACAATTTTGCTGCAGCGAGAATCTACAAGTCCACAAAATAATACAATTAGTTACGTAAATAATAACATGAAATCTAAGGTTTTTAGCTCTGAAGATCTCTCTGTGGAATAATGTGTTTCAGTCAATTGAACACAAGTCTTGTTTTGTTAGCTTGTCTTGTCTGAAGCTGAAGGTTTGGTCAGGTCATAGAAGTAAGATGGTCAGCTCTGCCCTCGGGCTTCAACGTGTCTTCAAAGAGCAGCAGGCGGACAGATTAAATTAGGACAGGTCAGGCTCTTCCTCGGGTCAGGATGCTTCTCTTGTGACCCAGGATATGCAGCTGCCCTCTGAGAAGCAATTTCTGGCTTCTGGTCAAATATCCAACCACTGATACGGCATCAAATGAGGTCATTGGATGTGTCACTTTATTGCTTTTATATACTCTAATCATTATTACTAATACAGTCAAATATTTACTGAAGATGGTAGTTTTTCATGGGGATTTGTAAGCTACTATTTTTGTAAAGCTGCTTTGAAAATGTTTGGAAACAAAAGAAGAGTTTAGAACTATTTGACTGTAAATAAACAGTGAGGACATTTTCATTTTGGGGTAAACTATCAAACTATGTAAGTAGCAAACTGGGAAACAAAACTGTGAATTCTAACTTGAGTTTTCAGGATTTCAGTCTAAGAAAAACTATTTATTATAGGAACATTATGTAAATATTAATTTTTTTCTTGTCATTTTCACTTGCAGTGACGTCTTGCAGAAACCGTGTTGGATGCAATCTGTTGCAAGAAACTCAGCCAATCATTCATTTATTTTTAATTTTCTTGAAATCCAAACTCAGTTTAAGTTTATTTTCCAAGCAAACCAGAGCTATGAATTAACAAGATTCAAACACGCTGAAGACTTTGCATACTGTGCATAAATCTAGGATCTCCAAACGGAAATACAGTGGAAATAAAAAATGACTCAAAATGTCATAATTACATAATGTTCCTTATAATAAATTGTTTATACTATACTGCTTACAGAAATTAAGATTTAAGATTAAGATTTTTTAATATAGATAAATCACTCATGTGCATGTTTTACAGTTCATATATTCAGTCACTGTTATCCTTTGCTTTGTTGGTTCAATTCTCTAAGTGTGAAAAATAAGAGTTGTTTGGAGAAAATAGTGAACCTAGGAGGGAAAATAACAGGGAGAAAACAGATGACCATGGCACAGTTATACCATAGACAAGTTGAGTAAAGCTCAGAGTATTCTGTTAAATGATTCCCATGTTATGCACCATGAGTTTTATCTTCTCCCTTCTGGTATTCGATATAGAACTCCTATTAGTAAAACAAATCGGTTTAAACTTTCATTCATCCCCTTAGCTGTAAAGTTTTTAAATTTAGGGTAGAATTGTATTGTACAATGTGCTTTTGTGTATTATGTGCGACATGCTTGTATGCTGCAACCAAATTGCCTTCGGGAAATGAATAAAGACTGACTGACTGATATTGTTAAATTGTTTATTTCTTTAATTAGAAAAGTCATACAAAAAGCTTGTAAATCACTTATAAAATAAGTTCCAAGTTTTTTTGCATTAAAAAAAAAACTAAAACAAAAGTTAATCTTAATTTATGTTTAAATAATTTTATGTATAATCCTGCAAATACTTGAGCCTCTTCAAAAGCATTTCAATAAACATTTATTTCAGTGTAACCGTGCAAATGACCAATTCCTCTTGAATCTTAATCTGTCAGTTTCACTGGGTTGAAAGTTAGACACACATTAATATGCTATGGTTAGAATATGAGCAATTATGAACCAGGTTGGAGTCAGTGACCCATGCACATGTACAACTGATAAAGACAGTAAAATGGCACATTGCCAATCTGGTTTCAACAAGTAGGACATGTTCCTGGATTAACATCCATGTTTATCCTGGAACAACATTCCTATCAGAGAATCAGAATTTAGTGATACATTTACAATTTTTGTTAAGGCTTAAGGTTAGGTTTATGTACTTCTACACTTTTTTTATCCAACTATGATTCCCCTCTGATTTTGGGAATAATTTACAATTATGGTTGAGTTGAGGGGTAGGGAATCTGTATGAATTACAATGTCGAACAAAAATGATGTCCCAGGATCAACATAGATGTTAATCCAGGGTTGCATTGCACTTGGCAAAATCATGATGTGCAACAGCACTTCACAGTGTGTGAGAGATGAGAAAAGATCCATTCTGAACCCTATCATGAATTTTGTTCAGTCTACAAGTACATCATCCGTTTTTCAGTGAAATGTCTGTCATGTGCACATTTATTTCTTGCATTTGATGCTTTATATCTCTAAATAGCATTTTAACATTTGTAATGTAATTTGCAATTGTGTAAAATGTGCTTATTTTAAACGATATTAAAGTAAGTTAATAAAACGCAATAGACTTTTGCCACCTGCTTTTTCAGCAGCACTGGTGAAGTTTTTTTTTTCATTTAGATTTCCCATAGAAAAAAAAGAAGTATATAAAAACCAGTTAAAAAAGACAAAAGTGCAACAAGACTGTATTTAAAGGGATAATTCACCCCAAAATGAATATTTACTCATTATTTACTTCCCTCCGGTGGTTCCAAATCTTTATGATCTTTTCTTTCTTGTTCAACAAAGATATATTTTGAAGAATGTTGGAAACCTGTAACCTGTAATATGAAAGTCAATGATTAGGCTTAGAACATTTTTCAAAATAACCTCTTTTGTGTTCAGCAAAAAAACACAAAAAGGGTTGTGACAGAAAGATAATTTGTGGTGTTGCCCTTTTGGCAAGCCTCTGGTCCAATTCTCTAAAGCATTATGGGTAATGTACTTTTCTGTATGATTAGACATTGCTTTAAAAATTAAATAAAAACCTACAAGAAATTAGTGACATTGTAGCTCATAACAGGTCTGTCCATAAATGTTTCTCAGTTATTGTTAAAATCTATTTGCCTATGGAGAAAATGAATTGTTATAAGTTCTGGATTGTTGCCATTCTGATTCTTGGAAAAGAGAAAACAAATTGAATTTGGTTTTGTCCACTGGGAATTGATTGTATGGTGGTTTGCCATTGGTGGATCTCATGTGAATGACAGGTTGCTCCTCCTTCAGTAAACATCATCAGAGAAGAGTCCTTTTTAAGAAGGAGGGAAGGTTAAATTAATTGAAGGTAGTTTTCCCAAAATGTACATTTCCTCACACTCAAGTGGTTATAAACTCATAGGTTTCTTTCTTCTGTTCAACACAAAACAACACATTTTGAAGAATGATTGAAACCAGCTATACAAAACATACTGTGGAAGTCAATGGTTGCTGGTTTCCAACATTCTGAAAAATATATTTTATGTTCAATAGAAGAAAAAAAAACTCAAACGTCTGGAACATGCAACTAATAAGTAAATGATGACAGAATTGTTTTTTTGTGTGAATTATTCCTTTAAAGTTGAAATATTAAATTAAGATAAATGTCTATTCTTCTTGCAAATTAACTTACAAAATAATAATGATTTGCAAAATACTGAATAAAATATAAGAAAATCACTGTCAATTTTTATATAACCAAAAACCTCATGACAACATGCTTTTAGATTCATTTAACTGATTGAAATATGTTGTTTCCACTTGTTTTTTTAAAGTCATGCTAGCTGTTTTAATCCGTTTAATGTAATGCAAGTTAAATACTTGTGATTGTTAATAACTTAAAAATGTAGGGCAACTTTTTTTTTACATTGTTATAAATTTAGATTTTGACTTTAAATGCATTGACGCTATTCCCTATACTCCTGGCCACAACCATCTCTTGATTTGCTTCTGAAATTTGGAAAAAACTCAAAACTACATACGGAGAGGGGGTGCAAATGGCAAGTTGTTGGTGCGTTACTGAATATTACACCGCTCTCTCTCTCTCAATCTGGCTTTCATGATCTGGCCAGCAGAATGTCGTCAAAATGAAAAGCGTATGTTCTCATTAAAGGCATCCCCCGCCATCCTTGCAAGATGCAATTGACGTTAATTCACAGAACCGATAAAGTCTAGGGTTCCATGCGTCCTCTGGGTCGGAGATGTAAGATCACTCGGGGTCAGCGGGAGGTTGAAATTAGACGAGCCTCTCTCCGTGCGCATTTTTCGCCGCTTTCTGCACGGATCAAATCCCGTCCACGGCCGTCCTGCGCTCCGCATCCCTACCTCCTGCCTTCTGCTTGATTAAATCTAACCTCCCCACATCAAAAACCTCCGAGCGCACGTCGTCTAACCTTACTTCCTAATACTGATTTTGTCAAAACAAAATGTAATTATAGGGCTGCGTTTGTTAATTTGTAAATTCACCTTGCAATTGCTGGTACCTTTGTGGGGTCACTGAGACAGAAACTGCTGATTATGCTAATAAATAAGGTCGACAACACGATCGAAATGTAATATTATCATACTCTGAAATCCACTTTTTAAAGTTTGATGCATTTAAATACTTGAACAGATCATAATGATAATTAATGAAAATAAACTCGTCTTAATGATTTGCTTTTATTGAATTAAAAACATAAACGGTTGCTCCAAATTAAAAGAAAATAAATGAAAACATTACACTTGACACACTAAGAGTCAACATTCAGTGCACGTTGGGTCGTGAGCTTCAGAAGTTAGCAAACCACTCGTTAAGTGTTTACAGAGTTGACAACTTTTTGTATAGGCATGTTACAGTATGTTCATATTGATGGAAAAATAGTTCACGCATAATCATTTATAGCAGCTAAATGTAATGACAGTGTTCATTTTAGTTATTATTTACACTACAGGTCAAAAGTCTAAGGTCAGTATACGTTTTTAAAAATACTCAAAAAATATTGTTTTGCTTGTTCAAACTACTAATTAAAATGAGCTGAAACAACAAAATTTTTGAGATTTCATTGGGACAACTTAATTTATGTTCAATCCACATGAATTTGTTAAAAGTGTTAAGTTAACTTAATCGATTTGTGTTGGGTCAACATGAATGAATTATGTGGAACCCTGCATTTTTTACAGTGAAAGCTTCTCCTGCTCACCAAGGCAGCACTTATTTAATCAAAAATACAGTACAAATTGTAACATTGTGAAAGGTTATTGCACTTTAAAATAACTGTTCAAAAGTAGTTTATAATTTAATTTAATAATTTATTCCAGTGATTTTAATGAAGAATTTGCAGCTTCATTACTCCAGTCTTCAGAGTCACATGATCCTTCAGAAATCATTATTATTATTATTATTATTATTATTATTATTATTATTATTATTATTATTATTATTATTGGTAATAGTAATAAAAGCAATAATGACTGGAGTAATAATTTCATTTGAAACTACATACAATAAAAAAGTTATAATAAATATTTAACAATTACAATTTTTTTTTCAATTTAATAAATGCCTCCTTGATGAACAGAATAATCTTCTTTAAAAAAAAAAAAACATGAAAAAAAAATTGACCCCAAACTTTTGACTGGTAGTGTAGAGTATTCAGCTTAAACTGACATTTTAAGGCTTAACTAGGTTAATTAAGTGTTAGGGAAATAAGGAATAGGCAAGTCGTTGTATAACAGGTTTGTTCTGTAAACAATCGAAAATAATTATTGCTTAATAGGGCAAATAATATTGACCTTAAAATGTTTTTTTTAATGAAGTAAAACAAATATGACTTTCTCAGGAAGAAAAAATATTAAAGAAAATAATGTGAAAAAATTCCTTGCTCTGTTAAACTTTATTTGGGAAATAAAAAAAGAAAAGAAAACGTACATATAGTAGAATAAAATCACACACTGTTCTCCTCAAAGTCAATTTTCTCATCGACTGGGCTTGTGTGTTTCTTCAAGGACTCTGTGGGTTTCATGAACTCCTCATACGGATCCTTCTTATCTGTATCATATCGAACAAAACCTCTCATCAGAGCCAGAGCCATGAAAGAATAGAAGAACATGACAAATAGGATATAAAAGTAAGCGTTGTCGTACGACTGCCGTCTTGTTGTGGTGACACTCGAGGAAGTTGGAGCCGCTGTTGTCGAATTATCTTGGTTTGTGTCCATTTCCTTCAGGATAGCCTGTCGGCACTTGGCCAGGAGAGCAAGAAGCAATGTTCGGTTGGTCATAGCGCCACCTAGAGGCATACTGATGCTAACAATGAGGTCAGATTCAAGGTTTCAATCTCTCAAGAGAAAACAGATGCAGTAACTTTGAGAAATCATCTGCTTGTGGTTCTCTACAAGGCTAAAAAGACGATTCCTTCACCTTGAGCTGTGATAAAAAACAAAAAAAAGTTCAGAGCTTACGATATTTGTCCATGAACATCACTGATATTTCCACAAAGACTCGATGTGAAGTGTAGATGTGGAGCAGTATGGGATAGATTAGGCGTCGTTTACTTCAGAATGTCAATGTTTGAAGTCCTTTTTCTTCAGTATGATGTTTAAAAGGGTTTTCTTCTGATTTCACTCAAACTTTTACTTTACTGTAATGTTCAGATGTTGAAGGTTTGGTCGTGGACACGCTGGAGTCTCCAATTATCAAACGCAGCTTGTTTCGCTTCTTAAAGTTGATGCTGAAGTTGGACTTGCTCTGACTTGTGAGGACTTCTGTCGTCGCATGTACTGTAGCTTTACAAAAGAGCAAGATGGAGAATGACAACACGAGAGACGCTTTTGGAAAGGAATGCAGTCTGATATGAAGTGGTTCTCCGACTGATGTGATAAACACTCTTTATCATTAGGCCCTGCAGATAAAGGTCCTGCAGCATCTCATTAACACCACTGTACTGCTCAACAAAAAACTATGGGGGAATAAATTAAGAGACCATCTGAAAGTTTATTTTTGGGGGGGATTTACTGAATTAAAGGGATAGTTCAGACAAAATGAAAAATTCTGTCATCATTTACTCTCTCCCGAATTTGAGTTACTTCTGTTGAACACAAAAGAAGATATTTTGAAGAAAGCTGAAACCCTGTAACCATTGACTTCCATAGTATTTGTTTTTCCTACGCAAGTCAGTGGTCACAGGTTTTTTTTTTTTAGCTTTCTTCAAAATGTCTTTTTTTAGTGTTCAGCAGAAGAAAGAAACTCAAAGATCTATACACACTTGAGGGTGAGTAAACAGTGAGTACATTTTAATAATAGGACAGACTATCCCTTTAGTACCATATGGGTTTGAGTAAAATTGTCTGATAACCTTCATTCAACATTTCAACAAAAATATTAGCATTATCATCAGAAAATGACAAGTGGTCAGAATAAAAAATGTGTTGTGATTGAAAATTAAGGTTATTCCACCAAATACTCTTCTGAAGGTAAAACACTGGTATTGGTAATGTACGGTGGCCAGGAGACCTCAATATAAGATGTTGCAAGTTAAGAGAACATGCAGAAAACACTAATAAACAGAGAAAATGTTCATTTTTCTTTTTTTTTCCCCTTCACTTTAGTCAATTGGAAAAGTTTCATTGCCACTGTTACGCTTGGTTTGAGACTTGTGGAGCTGTGCATTGTTGAAGTTGCTCTTCTGTTTTTCGGCTTTCAGCAGTGACATTTACATTATTACACTGAACTGCACTACACTGAACCTCAACTGTGAAAACTGAATTTCATGTTAATGTGCTTTGACACATTCTACATTATATAAAAAAACACTATAGAAATACACTGTAAAAAAAGAATCTTGAGGCTTGTAATTTTAATTTAAAAAAAATGTGGTCATTAAAAATTAATGTGCATATTTTCTTTAAAAAATGTATATTCTGGATTTATTATAAAATATTGAGAAGATTTTTTTCAGAAGCAAAATCAAGAGATACATTTCACTTATTTTAAGCAATCCAGTGCAATTATTAGGCTTAATTTGAGAAACCAATCAAGCTAATAAAATTGAAGAAAGATGGCTTCACCTTTATTTTAAGAAAATTCACTCAATTATGTGGATTTGATTGAGATGTTTGCATTTAAATCTCAACAAAGGCAGTGATCAGACGACATTTTGAAGGAGCAGATTAACAGTGCGCATGTTAAGAGGTAAGCATTAACCGTTTATAATTTTTATTGTCTTAAATAAGCTCTTTCAGAAAAGACACATGCTGTTCAAGCTTGTTCAGGAGCTTATATTTGCCATATATGTATATACTGTAGGGATTCACAGGTATTTTTAACCATTCATTCCTATTTCAAATTGATTTGCTTCAATGTTCATTCTGAATTATATATTGAAATTTAACAAATTATGTGCATTGTAAAATTTAACAGCAGTGATCAGGCCACATTTAAGCGGGGTGGACGAACAACAGTGATCTTGTTAAGTGGTAAGTTTAAGCTCAGCTAAGCTAAGTTAGCTATAGCTATTCAATGGGGTTTATGCACAGCTAGTCTTTTTCCATTTCATAAGGTTCCTTTTACAGCATTGATGGTGTAATGTAATTAATGTGGGGGAAACCGGATCACCCGGAGGAAACCCACGCGAACGCAGGGAGAACATGCAAACTCCACACAGAAACGCCAACTGACCCAGCTGAGGCTCAAACCAGCGACCTTCTTGCTGTGAGGCTACAGCACTACCTACTGCGCCACTGTGTCGCCCTGTAATTAGTTAATAAAATTAGTAATTAAAAGCCTATAATAATTAACTGTTTATATATATATAAAACTGTATATGCATACTAATATTTGTTTGCTTAATTTTTCAGATTAATGAAAAAAATGTTTACAGTATTTTCCCACAAAAGAGGCAGTTTTTGCTAAAAAAAAAAAAAAAAAAAAGAAATATGAGTAAATGGTGATGGATTTGCTTAAATTATGAAAGCACATTCTACTAATAATATTAAAATCATCATCTATCACTCGAAAAATGTAGTAATTTTCACATGATTCATTCAAGTGGTTTTTGCTTAAAAAAACAAGTCTTGAAAACTACTTAAAAATATTGTGCAATAGTTACCATTATTTTAAGTAAATAGCACATAAGATTTTTTTACAGTGTAGAAATTAATTGAATTGAATTTGACAACATGTTCACACAAATACTTACAACATGTGCAAATACAGAAATGCACTACAAATAGCGCAGATCAATGTGATCCACAAAGTGACGAACACAGCTGCTTCCTGTTTAGAGTCAACACTGCTGTCTGCAAGGTTTGGTTTTTTGGTTTATTTTGATATCCTGGTCATACGGATAATTTCATAACAGAAATTTCAGCAAAAAAATAATGCATTTTTATTTATTACAGATTTCCAGCATTCTTCAAAATATCTTCTTTTCTGTTCAACATGGTGTAGGCTCATTTAATGGTGGTCTCATTTATTAGATTTTCCTCATATGCATATTGAGATTTGTATGAAAACTATGTACATTTTACTGCAGGTTGAATTGAGCATGTTCAAGTAAATAGGAATATATACTTACTTCTCCCTTCTTTGTTGTAGTTTTACAAAAAAAAAATTCTGAGAAGAACAATCGCCAGTAAAGTCAGTAAGTAAGTAACATACCCAAACTGTTTCTGCTGTTGTTACGTTGTTTGTTAAACTTTTGGTAAAGCAACAATTGGTTGGGACAGAATAATAATAATAAATGTCAAAATGCTCATTTAAACAGCCACATCTATATTTCAGCAGCTGTGTGCAGCGAAAAACTAGCTGATTTGCATTGTCACTGGTGACAGGTATAAACATCATGTTTGTTGTCTTAGGACACATCAATTTTTTAAGGTTTCCACTTTTTTCTTGTGCTTGAATGTTAAAAAGGCCCTCCTACACTCTCAGAAATAAAGGTACACGAGTTGTCACTGGGGTGGTACCTTTTCAAATGGTACACATTTGTACTTGAAGAGTCTATATTGGTACCTCAGAAGTATATATTAGTACCTACAAATTTGAAGAGGAACACTTTTGTACTTTTTAGGAACCAATATGTACCCTTAAGGTAACAACAACAACAACAACAACAATAATAATAATTATTATTATTATTATTAATTTAATGTTATCATTATTATTGATATTTTGAATATTAGATATTATTTTATTATACTATGCATTTATTATTTATTAATTTACGTATTAATAATAACAATGATAGTAATTGTTGTTTTTTTATAAATTTTATAATCATAATAATTATTATTATTATTATTATTGTTGTTGTTGTTGTTGTTGTTATTGATATTTTGAATATTATATATTATGTTATTATAATATGTATTATTTATTCATTTATATAATAATAATAATATTATGATTATTATAGAATAGAATAGAATATACATTATGCTTTATATATTAGAATTCAAACACATACACACTGAAATCACAAATATTACATCTTTAATATAATCTACTGATGAGTGTCAACTAAAATCCCATGAAACTGCACTGGTTCCACTAAGAGATGTTTACTGACAGGTGAATCCATGTCTGTGTTTTCTATAAAGTAGCGCTGGAAGTTTTCTTTCTTTCTTTCATGTATTTCTCAGTATCCCTGCCTTTCATCTTTTCCAAATTAAAATGAAGCGTTCTGTTTTCTTTCTGAAGAATAGAGAAGCCTGTCTTTTTTTTAGATTACCGTGAAACAGTGTTTACAACACATTTTATTTCTAGAATGCGATTGTGTTTTTGATCGATAGTGTGAAACAGAGAGCAGATTTTATCTATCAGAAATTGATTTGGTCTTGAAAAGTATTCAGAAATTCGACTTTATGTTGACTTCAAATGTTTCTACACAGCCGACATGGAGTTTAGAAAGCGAGATCTCATCACTAACACATCACTGTCTCATCTGCTCCTAAATGTCCTTTTCACAGGCATATTAAACAAATTTGTACCTTTTGAAAAGGTACCACCCCAGTGACAGCTCATGTATCTTTATTTCTGAGAGTGTATAACCTGTCAGTCACTAAAATGGCCCCCTGCCAAATTGAGTTTGACACTCCTGCTGTAAAGTGCAACTGATTTACAGTTCAAGCTATTATTAATAAATAAAGTTATTAAAAAAATAAAGTTATTTTTAATAAATATAATTATGTCAGTATGTA
>CAIGQZ010001336.1:3938548-3949499 GCA_903798205.1 Danio tinwini | reverse complement strand
AAAATAAAGTTATTTTTAATAAATATAATTATGTCAGTATGTATTTTGCTTAGTTCATACAAAATGAGCCCAAACAAGCCTCAACAAAAAACATACATTTGTTCAAAAAAAATTGCATGCACTTTTTTTTTGTCTAAAGTTTTAATAAATGGTTCCCTATGTTTTTATACCGTATGTTTGAATTTATAGGGTAGTAATACTAGCATGAACAATAATGCACAGCAACAAATCACTTTATGCATCACAAACAGTGTCCATCCTGACTGCGATTAAATATATTCAATGTAGCTCGTGTCATTATTTAGCTTTCTATACTGTATGTTCTCCTTGGTTTTTGAACATATGAACATGTAACTCAAACCATTCTCGCTAATATGTCTAATTTGACTGTGGTCTCTTTTTATTTCAAAAATACAGTATAATACCATAAAAGTGTGTTCTTTTCCTTTTATTTAATAATCATATTTATGTTACAATAATTCATGATTAGTAGCAGTTTAATTCTGTGACCCATCACAATGAATCTACAATCAATTGTTGAGTCGCAATCTACAATTCCAGAATACCTGCTTGAAAACTCCAGAATGATTGGCTTTTTCCACTGTCCTGCACATTTGTGTATGAGCCGCGAGGTTCAACTGAGCAAATTCCATGTCATTTATTACTGCGAGAAACAGTCTGCTGTCTTTCATGTTGTTTTTGCCCAGCGTTTCTCTCGTCTTTCAGAGTGACGTGGGGGAGAGGGGAGTAACTCTTGCCCTGTCAGCTTTGCTGTGATTGTCTACTGATTTCAAAGAGTGTGAGGGGTCGAAGGTTAAGTTGTCTCCAGTATATGTTATTGTGTCTGACACCAGGCTCCATGCTGGAAAAGTGAGCGAAAGTGAGGAACACTTCCATAACCTTCTGGACTGGCGGATGTGAAAAACAAATGTACAAGCATAAAGGTGTGCTACATTAAATTTAATGTCCAAAGCATATTTAAACCATGCAGCGATTCCCAACCCCTCAGGAACTTTAAAGAGGCTCCAGGGGGTACTTGAAAAGATTTTAAGTGCTTTGCCACGGCTATAAAACAAGACACTTACATAAAAATATGAGGGCAAATTAGAAATTAAAAAGAGATCTGTATGATTCAATAAAGTTTTGTTTAAATAGTTTCCTTTTGAATGTGGTGCCTCAAAACAATGTTACATTTAAAATAACACTTTCTGTGTTTTTTATAATAGTTTTATGACAATTTAAAAAAAGTTTTGGCTTCAACAAAGAACTTTTGATCGAACATTCATTAAAATATACATTTTATTATTTGTGTGAATACTTCTTTTAATATAACTTATTAATGTTAAATGACAAAGTTTCAAGGAAGCAAAAAGTTCTTTGTGTAAATAATATATATACACAGTGGCGCAGTGTGTAGCATGATCGATGAATGAATGAATGAATGAATTATTATATATATATATATATATATATATATATTTTTAAAGATGGTTGTTTAAGGAAGGAAAACAAAATATAAATTTTTTTTTTTAAAGATTTACTTGACCGATGAAGCTCAAAGGAACAAGTCTCAGGTCTGGTTTCACACCTGAGCATGCATGGCACAAGATTAAAAGCCTGCAAAGAACATTTGTGGCTTTTTTCATGGATCAGGCAAGTATGTTGTTGTTGTTGTTTACTTTTAGTAGGCCTACTAGTACTTTTTGATTACTTTTAGATTGTAATAAATGAGATCATTCATTTTTTCAACATTCCCATGAATTAGATGCATATTTCACACACTTTTGCATTTGATTAAAATATATAGGGTAATTAGGTGAAATATTTTAACATGAGCCAACATTCGGAGTGCTGGCATACCAATGAAAAGGCTATAAGAATGTTTATGTGATATGTCGATGCATAAACACCTTGTAAAAAAATCAAAATGAGACCTTCAGTGGCTTCTTGTCAATAAACTTTTGTAGACTGATTTGTGAGGGAGTAAATCTCTGGAAAAAATCTAAACGAATGTGCCATGACCTCTCCGTGCTTCTCTCCACAGTTCTACTTATATTCAAAATAATACCCAAAAATACCTAGCCTATTTGTTACTACTTCAAACCAGCTTTATGTAGCCAGATTTAGCTAGTGTCTCAAATACTATTATCAATCAAATTATCATAAAACAGCAATTAATTACCTCATTAGTTGACGTGATGCTGGTGAATTGCAGAGCTGGTGTTTGTGCAAACCTCGGTATAATCAGGTACTTTTTCCACCGCTGCTTTGTTCGTGAAAATCGTGAAGCATATTATATATTCATCTAAATGGATGGCATCTTAATCTTTGTTTTCAATATTCACATTAACAGCAAATGTTTGTCTGACTCCAGCTTCTTTGACGTCGTGAGTGTTTTTCACGCACGTTCATTTGCAGTTCACTGAGCGGACACCGGCGTCGCTAACATCACGGGTTTCAGAATGTAATCCTCTTTTATTTTTCAATGGTCTACATGCACAGCTACAGCCAATGGTGAACTTCCCTTGAAATCTTTATGTGAGTATTTTTTAGTTTCATAAGGTTCCTTTTACATCATCGATGTTGTAATGTAATTCAAATATAATTAGTTAAATAGACTTAAGCATCCATTTGGTTGTTAAAGCGTAAAAAGAGACGAAAGACAGTTTAAACGCAGGCGCCGTCATTAGCAGCAGGCTAGTGCAGAAATTCCATTGAAAATACTGGGGTAGAATTAATTTCTATATTTTAAAGACATGGTGCAGAAAAAATATATTTTAATGCAGTGCTTGCCCAGTCTGAGACCCACTTTCTCACTTTATATGGTATCTCAGCCAGGCAGTGAAGATCGCTGGTTTTTAAAGAAATCAGATATTAAACATGCCGATTTTGTATGGGATGGCAAGAAGCCCTGGGGCTGGCTGACTGAAACTAAAAGTCCATGTGCATATACCCCATTGATTTTTTTATTAACAAAGATACACGATTTAAGCCTACACAACAAAAAAAGACAGTGATAGCAACAATGATAATAATTTAACAGATCAGGTTAAATAATATTATAAACACATATGAAACAGTAAAAGAAAAAATAAAGAGGAAAATAAATTAAAAACATACATAACACAATTACAGCAAGAGGAAAGGACTTATGTATGATACGTATGATATCAAATTAAATCAAATCACTTTTATTGTCACATCATCAGCAGCACGTGTGCTATGATGAGTGAAAAGCTTAGGTGCTGGCTCCAGACAGTGGAAAATACAGATAGATATGATAAATAATTATTATAATAGTCCAAGAATCCATCACTTTTCTTGTTTTTAACCTAATAATCTAAGAGATTTAATAAATACACCAATTAAAAAATGTGAGAAAGAAGGCTGCGAATTTGAGAATTTTTGTTTTATGAATAAAATATTTCCCATACAAAATAAAAAAGTCAATAATGTAGTTCTCTGGTAAACCCCTTTTACCTTTATAGTAACAAATAATATCTTGTAGTTGAAAGGGGCTGGAAGAAGTAAAGTAATTACCTAAATCAAGATATAAGCTATTCCAAAAGCTTTTTGTTTTTTCACACTGAAAGAATATGTGATTTAGGGTATCGTCTTCAGTTTTACAAAATCAGCATGAACTAACCTCCATATACTTTGCCAAAGTATTATTCACTGGATTTATGTTATGAAGAATTTTTAAATGAACTACTTTTGTTTTATTGGGAATGCAGTACTTTTAGGCCCACACGGAATCTACGCGCGCAGAATTCCGAAGAATTCCGTACGCAGATTTTTAGCCCATCATTAATTCTGTTTATTTACTTAAGTAAATGTTTCTAAATCTAAATTTATTCAGTGTTTAAATTAATTACAGTTATATTACGGACTAATATGAAAATGTTCATCTGATTTATGTACAATGCAGTTTGTACATTAATATTTTCTGTCTTTTAGTAGATATCTTATATGAGAGACTTGCTTTTCTTACAAAATAAAGTGAATCTAATTGGATTTACATTTTAAACATTAAATAAAAGTTAAAAAGATATAATTTTTTATTTCACATATTAACGTTTTAGTTATGATACTCCAAAAATAATTCTGCAGAAATCCGCAGATTTCAGAAATAGCAAAAACATCCGCATATTCCATCTGGCCCTACTTATGAGGTAATAACCAGGCTTTTTTCCAGTCTTTTAAGTCAATGAAGGATGCCCAGTAAAAATTGACCTTAGGAATAATATGCTTTTTATTTTGGAAAATTTGTTGAATGCATTAATTATAAAAAAAAAATATCAAAAAATTTATTCCATTTAAGTTCAGCTCTGGGTCTTTAATAACATTTTCATAAAAAAAAAAGTTTTATAAGTTGAATTAGGCTTAAAGGAATCACTTTTTGCACAGCATTATATTCTTTTAAAGATAATGGAAAATTCTAATTAGACATAAATTGTTCATATGACAAGAAATTGCCAGACTTATCAAAAATTGAGAGAATCCCAATTATATTCCTGTTATTCCACGTGGATAGAAAATTTGATTTATTTCTAATTCTAATGTCAGAATTAGGGATCCAATTCAGATTCCATATCCCTAATCAGATCTAATCACATGATCAGAAATTGGGCCCTATCACGCGGTTTCAGACTCGATCGGAATTGGTCGTTACCTCCCAATCAGTACTCGAATATATATGTATTTATATTCTCATTATTTTTTAACACATCTATAGTTATGCGGTGGCACAGAGTTAGACCTCTTTCTTGACTTTACACAGAAACAGCAACAGGTGTGGCATGACATCCCTTTGTTGCAGAGATGCTATTGGTTAAACATCGGCAAAGTAGAACACGGAAGCAGCTTGAAGCGGAAATCGCGAGTGTGTCTGCGGTCTGGAGGTATTATAAAGTTGATGATGACAACATTGCCATTGCCAACATTGTGAGATATAAACGGCATTGCAAGAGGTGGAAAGGAAAAAGCTACATATAACACAACAAACCTGATAAGACACCTTGAAAACAAATGTAAAACCTTCATTTGAAATGTCGTCTCACCACTATTTCACAGAGAAAGCTCTGCCAGCTGTTTATAAGAAGATTTCTGACAAACTACTTGGCTTGTTAAAAGATGTACCCCCATGTTTCGTTCACCATAGACATATGGAGTTTGTTTGTAGCTTCCATGTCTCTACTAAGCCTTTATGTATTAAAGAAGTATCGGATCAGGTTTTGGTATTAGTAGATACTCAAAATCAAATGACTCGGACTCGAAGGCAATAAAACCTGATCGGGACATCTCTAATCAGAATAGTTCTATAAAATGCATTTATGTGGTGAAAATTTGTGGGAATAACACAATTTCCAGGAAAGAAGTACCTGCTGGTGAAATTTTGACATTGCAATTAACAATTTATTAGGTAGATAATGACATTTTAAAATAAAAGAAAGGCCAGATTTGAATCCTTTTAATGAATATGTTAATTAATTCATGCAATCCAGTTCACATTATTCGAAGAACCTCATCCTTCTAATACAAGATCTATATCTAAATATGTTACAGTTTAAGAGTACATGTGTTGTTTTCAAGATTAGCACCAGGACAGAGTAGCTGAAGACTCCTGACACATTTCAAAGAAAGAACATTGAAAAATGACTTTGTCCCTGATCTCTGTTGTGTTTGGAGGTTTAAAGCACTCTGCTTTAGTCATTAACCCTGTTAAAAGCTCCCTGGAGAGAGACTTTGTCATGAAAGAGTTTTTATGAAACCGAATATATTTCTAAATGAATAAAAGTTCTTTTATGAAGCTCTAGGCTAAATAAATCAGATAGTTATTGCAAACGTTTGCGCTAATGTAAAATCATAAATAGTTTGTTTTATACAGATGCGGAATTATGTTAAAATGGTCCAAAGAGTAATCTAATTTGTTGTTTTTCACAAACAAGTGAATATTAAAAGGGGAAAAAGAATGCAAAGGATTTAGTTTAAATAATTCAAAACAATAAGCTTGAAGGAAATTTCTTTATTTGTTTCTTATAAATAGTAAATAGTGCTGCATTTTACACATTATTCATCAACAATTATATGCAGTCGAGAACCAAAAAAACAACAACAAAAAAACATACAAGTATAAAAAAAGAAGGTAAAAAAAACGCTTCAGATTCTTAAGATGTGGAAACAGATGAACATTGTGTTACAGAGACAGAACAAAGAAAGCTCTAACTCATCTGCAGAGTCCAATTAAAGGTGACATCCATCCACATTAGCAAACACTGCATCAACTGGAATTTTTTCTTGCATGAAAAACAATCAGAACAGAGTTTAAGGACAGATGATTTTGTGAGCGAGTGAAAACAGATGAGTGTTTAATGAGGTATTAAGTGTGTATTGCACTTTCATTGGGTTCGTTTCGTGGCGTGTCTATGAATGTTCAGAATGGTGTACCACGATACTAATCTTCACTTTGCACCTTGTATATTTAGTAAGAATTTTTTTTGCAGGCTAAACTAACTAGACAACCTGTTACATTCACCTTCACTGTGTGGAATTTTCTCCACAATAGCCAAGTTTCCATCCATGAAGGTATAGCTCACAGAGCAAGCACATTTTTTATAGTAAAAATAAAACACCAGCAAGATTTGCGCTAAGCATCTGTTTCAGCTCTTTTTTTTCAAGTGCTGAGAGTTGAAGAATGTCACTGACATCTCTCGTCAATGTAACTTCTGACCCAGCCATCCAATCACAGTGGAGGAGAAGCAGGACAAATACCACACCCACCAATTGTATCAAGCTAACGAAAAAAAGGCATTAAAATGACTCTATATTGCGCCATCATTTTTAGCCATATACAAATTATCTGTAAAGCGTCTCACTCTCAATGGCCAAAAAGTTAAACCACAGAAGTGACCACTAAGCATTAAAGCAACACTAAGTTGTGTTTTGACCTTATAATAATGTCTCTAAAAGTACTTACAGCAAGTTGCATTTACCAACCACAAGGGGGAGCAGTGAGCAAAAAAGTTACATAGTGTTGCTTTAAAGAGTTAGTTCACCCACAAATAAAAATGATGTTATTAACTACTCCTGTTATGTTGTTTCAAACTCCTGAGACCTTCATTCATCTTCAGAACACAAATTAAGATATTTTAGATGAAATCCGAGAGCTCTCTCATCCTCCATACACTTAAAAAAAAAAAAAATTTTTTTAAATTTTTTTTAAGTAAGTGGTTGTAAACAATTTGTATGGGTTTAAACAAACAAAATAAATTCAGTAAAGTTCAACTTAATGTGTTCGTTTAAAATCATCCCATATAAACAGTTTTTAACCACTTACCTTAAAAAAAAGTGTAAATTCAATTAATATTTTTTTTACTTTTTAAGGTCCAGAAAGATACCAAAAACATCTTTAAAGCTGACCATATGCCTTCAGTGGTTCAATCAGAATATTATCAAGCGATGAAAATACCTTTGTGTACAAATAAAACAAAAATATATATATATACAGTGTTCATAAATATGCACAATATACTGACACTGAGGAGAAGAAACTGCTCAATAAAGTCACTATTTTTGTTGCGTTCAAATGTATTCTCGTAGCTTCATAATATTCTGATTGAACCACTGAAGGCATATGAACGAGTCGGGAACCTTGCCGTCTATGGAGGATGAGGGAGCTCTCAGATTTCACCTAAAATATCTTCATTTGTGTTTTGAAGACGGACAAAGGTCTCTAGGGTTTGAAACAACATGAGTATAATTAATGGCTTAATTACAATTTTGGAGTGAACTAACGGTTTAATGAGTGATTTCACTGAATCGTTCATTCAAACAGTTTGTTTAAAACAGCTGATTTGTTTAAAAATGAAGCAAGTAGCTGTCTTTATGAATATGTCACTGCATTATTGGCTCAATCGTGTTGTTTCGAAAACATTAATACATAAACAAAACACTTGTGTGTGGTTCCAAGACATTCTGCTAAAGATCTGCTAAAGTGCTGATCCTATACTTCCAGGTTTCTTCCCACCGCAGCCTCGCTTTCGTGTTTTAAAATGGCGGCCGCGTGAAATAAGCATATAGTGGTGGGGCACTTTTTTGCATTAAAATGGTGCTCTAAATTATTGAACTTTGGATGGAAACTTAGCTACTGTAATGCACATGACCTGACCTTCATTTTTCACTAGAATTTCTTTTTTTGACTCATTTCAGCTCACTGCCAAAATTTCTTTTAACAAAATGAGATACTACAATTTCAACTATTCATCACTGTAAAACATCTTCTGTTTCCTAAACAATTTGAGTATATACTTCAGTACACAGTATGCAAAATGATATACAGTAGTATTCCATTCTGAACTTGACGTCTGTCTAATAATATGGTATTGTGTGTGTGTGTGTGTGTGTGTGTGTGTGTGCGTGTGTGTGTGCTCAGATGAACTAGTAATAAAAGGGTCACACTTCTTCGTTTAGTCCGTCAATCTCTCCGGATGCCATCGGACACTTGAGTGCATTCCTTCCAGGTCACCCCTCTCTCTCTCTCTATGAAGAGGACCTGAGAGCGTTGTGCTGAAAGTCAACATCTTCTTACAGAGTCAGTCTTTTATTTACGAACAAGAAATAAGGAAAAGTTGGCACATCTGTCATTTTCCGGAGCCCTTATTTCCTAAATACATCAACAAAATGTGTCTCAGCCAAAAGTGTCACCGTCGAGTTGGGTCGCAAACCAGCCAGTAAAGTGCGTCCATCAGTGGACAGCTGAAATCAGAGTACGGCACCACACTCTTCCCTGCCATTCTGTGCTGTTTATAAGCACAGTCTCATTCTTAGAGTTGTTTGTTTGTCCTTTCCCTTTGTCCTCCATGTGTCCCCACTCTTCTGGAAGGAGGTGGCATGTGTTATCAGAATATGTGATGCTCTAAAATGGGATATATATATATATATATATATATATATATATATATGGAGGGGCCTGTTTCCTCCAGGTCTAAATGGTAAAACTACTCCTCTGTCTTGGTTCTAATCCCAACCCAACCTCATCCACATTGTCCCCCTCGTTAAAAACAACTCAGACCACCGTCATCACTAAATCCTCAGCTAGGCTCACTCAGGCTGAGAGGCAGAGTGCGAGTTTCAGGATGGATGATCATTTTGGTCAAACATTCAAGAGGTGAAGGAGAGCTCAAGTGCAGGAGTTTATGGTCAGATCATCCACAGATCTCTTCATCTCCTTCCTGTCATTCTTCATTCAGGCAATGTTGAGGTTTCAGATGATAAAAGGCACCTGAAAGAGACAGACAGGGGCTTAAATTAAGATTAGATTAAAGGTCTGGTAAAATTTAAATTAAGTTTTTAAGATGTTAGTATCAGTATGTTAGTTTTAAGCGTATCTGTGCTCCAAAACAGTGACAAATTTCACATTTAGAAGATATAAACCTGATATAAACATCCAAAACTTGCAGTTTGTCACTTCCGCCTAAGCGAGACTTTAGTTTTGCATCAAACCTCCGACCAATCAAATCCTCTAAAGTATTCGACATGTCCCGCCCACTTCAAGACCTTCTCATTAGCTTTTAATCTGATGCGTTTAAGCAGGCAGAGTTGTGATAAAAACAAAACGCTATTGGCTGTTTTTTAAGGGGAGGAGCTACTGTATGTCGCGTTTCAGTCAAACTTCAAATAAAACAATGCACATTTCAAAGCACTTCACGGGATCTTTAAATGTATATTATTACAGGGCCCTCTGAAATACTTGATTCTAATTGGTTAGTCAAGACAAGGTATGTTATTTCTAGATATCAACGGCTGACAATTGTACTTTGAATCATCTTGACCATTAGTGAATACGTTCACATCAATATTCATATGCTTTTCTGTCACGCCGCTGGTTTTGACTGTTTGGCGCCATCTTGTGACTCAATTATACATGGGTTGGTTTAGCTTGCATTCAGCCATATTCATTTCGGTCAGCGTTGCGTTTAATTAAAGAATCTATTAACTATTATGGTTCAGAACAATGTTTGTGTGACATTTTTTTTTACATTTTGTGACAAGTCGCCATGTAATATTCAGGATAAAGTGGACATACTTTATTCCTTACTAAAAAACAAAGCATCTTTTACTTGCTTGATATAAAATACATCACTGAAAATATGATTCATTGTATTTACCAAGTTTCCTTTTAAAGGTAAGTGTTTGCAAACTATTTATATGGGCTAAATTTAAACAAACAAATTAAAATTTGCAATGTTTATTGACGCAACTTAATTTGTTTGCTTAAGTTCAGTCCATATAAATAGTTTGCAAACAGTTACCTTGAAAATAGTAACTCCAATAAATCTTTCTTTTCAGTGCATGTTAACTGAAAATTTAACTGTCAAAGCAAAACCTCAATGAGCTGAAATTGCATTTAATTATTTAACTAAAAAACCTTAATTGAATATACATAACAGAAAATTGTAAACAGATTACAATCATGACAACAGATTACATCTAAAAGTTGCAGAACTATATTGCAGATTTAACTATTTTAATATATCATATTCATTTATTCATTCATTTTCATTTCGGCTTAGTCCCTTTATTAATCTGAGGTCGCCACAGCGAAATGAACCGCCAACATATCCAGCATGTTTTAGACAGCAGATGCTCTTCCAGCTGCAACCCCTCACTGGGAAACATCCATACACACTTATTCACACACGGACAATTTGGTCTATCCAATTCACCTATAGCACGTGCATTTGGACTTATGGGGGAAACCGGAGCACTTGGAGAAAACCCAAGCAAACACTAGGGATAACATGCAAACTCCACACAGAAATGCCAACTGACCCAGCTGAGGCTCAAACCAGCGACCTTCTTGTTGTGAGGCGGACGTGCTACCCACTGCGCCAACATTGCAGCTCATATTATATTATATTATATTATATTATATTATATTATATTATATTAT
>CAIGQZ010001336.1:3928160-3938538 GCA_903798205.1 Danio tinwini | reverse complement strand
ATATTATATTATATTATATTATATTATATTATATTATATTATATTATTATACACAATTACATTTCTAATAGCTCATTATTTTGCCTCTGCCATGATGACAGTACAAGATATATTCATAGGTTTTTTTTATTATTTATTTATTATTTGATTATTGCAATTCCCTCCTTTGTGGTCTTCCAAAGAAATCCCTTCATAAGCTTCAACTGGTCCAGAACTCAGCTGCCTGCGTCATCACCAAAACTCCTTCTTTTCACCATATCACCCCCATTTTACAAGACCTGTACTGGCTTTCAATGAAACCCAGAGTCGAATATAAAATCCTCTTGCATACATTCAAGGCCATCCATAAGCTCGCACCCCCTTATTTGTCTGATCTCTTCTATATCACCACTCATTCCCGCTCCCTTAGATCCTCTTCCTCCATCTACCTCTCTGTCCCCTCTGCCCATCTTAGCACAATGTGGAGCAGAGTGACTGAAAGCAAACTCTGGAATTCACCATACTGTAAAATATCCTTGCTCTTAATAATTTGGGCTGTAAATATGTATAAACATGTGTAAATTTGGGTAAAATATGTATAAATAAATGTAATGAATTACAATAGTTATTTTAAGGTATTATAAAGGAAGTATGCTGATGCCTCCTAGTGGTCTCTGACACAATAACCGAGAATAACTAAAATCAGTACATTATTATATCATCGACATATGCCAAGACAATGAAGTGAGAATCCAGCAAATGATTCAGCGAGCTGATGAAAAGAGCACTGGCCAGTGAAAAGAGTCCTACATCCAGCATGGATCAGAGTCAGTGATCAACAGCATCTCCAGATCTGACCCGTCTGCAACACATGTTTCTAATATCACCCTGCCACGGGCCATTCGAGACCCCCGCAAACTCCTTTGTGGACCCCCAGCTCTGTGCTTACAGGCCTGCAAATTAATGATATCAAGATGCAGACGAGGATTGAGCAGCGGCTTCTGTCAAACACGGGACCCACAGCCCACTGCCGCTCTGGTCGCATGTGTTTGAGTGGATGGAGAAGGAGATCTTTGTTACCCGGAGCTCATTACATGGCTGGCTGATGAGATATAGCTCATCTCACAGGGTCGCGAGAGGTCACTTGTTAGCCATCATAAACCAGCAACCTGTGCACTTTTGACTGGCTAATGTACACTGGTGATTAAAAGGCAAATATGTCACTGAAAATAATTTGAGTTGACGTTTGGATGATCATGTTCCTCTATGGAATCAACCATTTAAAGAGAAAAAAGTTTCATTGATGGAATGTGGACTAGTGCAGTGTATATTCTGTGAAATAAGTGTCATAAATGTGTTTAAAAGTGGAATAAATTGAAAACAAATTAAATAGTAGTAGTTGTGAACTACTAGTAGTTGTGAAACAAACATCACTACTTTTTATACACATATGAACTACTTAACAAAAGGCTTGTCGCCTATCCAAGTTTTAGGAACAATAAATAATAACTTGACTTCTAGTCAATCATTTCGTATCAGAAGTGGCTTATATGAAAGGCAAAAGCCTCTAGATTACGCTTATCTTACCAAAATAAAATATGATCATGCCTTGATTTTTTTATTATTTCATTAGGACAGTAAGGTCTGACTTTGCTGAGAGTTTTGCAAAAGTCTTGTCACTTAACAGAAATAATGTACAGTATACAATATAAAGTCATGGTGCAGTGGAAAAAGGACTGCATTCATACATCTCTGCAATGACTCAAATAACTTAATAATAAAGTCCTCTGGAATGGCAAAGAAAGCGTTCTTGCGGAACTCCCAGAGTTCATCAAGATTCTTTGGATTATCCATCTTGCCCCAGACATACTCAATAATGTACATGTCTGGTAACTGGACTGGCCAATCCAGAAGCACCTTGATTTTATGATGCTTTTAGGAGCTTTGCTGTGAAGGCTGAAGTATGAGGAGCGCTATCCTGCTGAAGAATTTGCGCTCTGCTGTGGTTTGTAATGTAAAGGGCAGCACAAATGTCTTGATACCTCAGGCTGTTGATGTTGCCATCCACTCTGCAGATCTCTTGCACGCCCTCATACTGAATGTAACCCCAAACCATTACTTTTTTATGTACATTTAGAAGTTAATTAACCTATCACTAATGTAATCTGAGGTAACTACAATGTAACAAAATGTAACTTGATGTACAAATGTATCACCTGAAAAGTATTTATGATGGCAGTAGCTTTTTTTTAAATTAATTTTGTATTATTTTTCTTATATATATATATATATATATATATATATTTTTTTTTTTTTTTTTTTTTTTATTCCCTCATCTGTAAGAGGTTAAATTGTTAGGGAACAGTTGTTCTGAAAATAAAAAAGTTATAATGTTTTATTATCATTTCGAGCTTCATTTCAATAATTCAAGTTTTCCAAGTAATATTTTGTTTGATTCTACCAATCCCCTTTCAGAAGAACCCCTTTCAGAGGATAAACATGTGTGCCAATCTTTCTACAGTAGCAACAGTGCTGGTATTCACCTTGCTCTGCCCGTATTGGCTGTACTGGTAAGACGCCACGTGGTCGACGCTGTACCCGGGTGAACTGTAGCTAGATGGGCAGTAGGACTGGGAGCTGGGCAGGGCTGGCATGCTGGGAAGGCCTGGCAGAGCCTCCAGTCTCTGAGAGGAGTGGCAGCTGGCGGGCATGCCTGTGCTGGGTTCCAAACCACCCGTCAGCGGAGACAAGGCGAAATCAGACTGCGGCTGATGAGGAACTGCGCCTGGATTCAACAGCCCCATCACCTGAACACACAATAACAGAACACTTCAGTATCATAACAGAGTTATATAGCTGAAGTCAGAATTATTAGTCCTCCTGAACTATTAGCCCCACTGTATATTTTTACCCTGTATACTGTATATAGAGATTTTTTTTCAACACATATGTAAACATAATAGTATTGATACTTGATTTCTTTTATCTTTGCCATGATGACAGTACATACTATTTTACTAGATATTTTTCAAGATACTAGTACTCAGCTTGAAGAATAATTTAAAGGCTTAACTAGGTTAATTAGCTTAATTATGGCTTTGTTCTGTAGACAATTGAAAAATAACAAATATTGCTTAAGGGGGCTAATAATGTTGACCTTAAAATTGTTTAAACCATACAAACTTCTTTTAATCTAGCCTAAATAAAACAAATAAGACTTTCTCCAGAGGAAAACAAATATTAGAGGAAATACTGTAAAAAATCCTTTCTCTGTTAAACAGTGTTCTACAGTGTGGATGTCAATGGCTGGTTCTCCCCAACATTCTACAGAGTATCTTGTTTTATGTTCAACAGAATATCTCATAAAAGTTTAGAACCACTTGAGTGTCAGCACTGTAAATGGTGAGGACATTTTCATTTGGGTGAACTATCCCTTTAAGTTTTGCAGCTACTGTACGTTGCATTTTGATACTTGGATCAAAATGTTTTTTACTGAAGTGACTATTTACAGCAAATAAAGTGTCTAATGTTCCAGATAACATTTGTGAAAACAAAGTATTATTATGAGTTAAATAAAGTCCCATAATTGTAATAAAATAGAAAAGAAAGGGGTAAAATATGCACAATATTAATTTAGAGTTTTAGTTTCATGCCAGATTTTATAATCTCACTTTAATAAACAATGTTTTGTTTGTATAATTCAAAAGCAATTAAAACAATTAATACCACAAAAGTAATAATAATAATAATAATAATAGGATGGCATGGTGGCTCAGTGGTTAACACGTTCGCCTCACAGCAAGAAGGTCGCAGGTTCGGGTCCCAGCTGGGCCAGTTAGCATTTCTGTGTGAAGTTTGCATGTTCTCCCCGTGTTCGCGTGGGTTTTTTCCAGGTGCTTTAGTTTCCCCCACAGTCCAAAGACATGCGCTATAGGTGAATTGGGTAAACGAATATTGGATGTAGTGTGTGTGTGTGTGTGTGTGTGTGTGTGTGTGTGAGAATGCGAGTGTATGGGTGTTTCCCAGTACTGGGTTGCGGCTGAAAGAGCATCCGCAGCATAAATGTCTGATTAGTTGGCGGTTTACTCCGCTGTGGTGACTCCTGATAAATAAGGGACTAAGCCAAAGAAAATGAATGAATAAATGAAATTCACATAACAATAATAATGATAACAATAATAATAAAATAATAATAATAATTGTAGGAACAAACAAATATTATGAAAGTCAACAGCTGTTTTTTTCCTCAACATTCTTCAGAATATCTTGTTTCCCGATCAAAAGCTTTAAAAAAGGCAAACACAATTTAAACAAGTGAAGGGTGAGTAAATGATGACACAATTGTCATTTTTTGGGTGAACCAACCCTTTAACACTAACTGGCACAAAATATGCGACAATTATACATTTTGATACCTGAAAAACAAGCTTGTTAAAAATAGCTTTTAAACACCTTTTTTTCCATTTTTAACACACCTGGGATAACTTACACTCCCATATCTATCAAACTCCACCATCTCCACCAGTGTATTTGCTTTTATTGCGAGCTTTGTGATGTGGAACCAACTCAACATACCGAACTAAATGTAATGACAACTATAAAGTCTTCAATACAGAGTATAACCCTCATCAGATTCAGTGATGGCAGTGAGGATTTCTCCAGCTCTCACACAGCGTCTCAGGACGGCCGTATTTAATTTTCTACAGTGACAGACAGATGAGTGTGCCATTAGTGTCTCATACGCCGCATGACGAGCCAAAAACACTGCAGTTTTCTCTCCCTATGCTAATCATTAATCAAAACCAGCTCAGTTCAGAAAAAAACCTCTCAAGATCAGCAACCAACGGGTCGAGCGACCAGCCCACTGAGTCCATCCAGAGTCAAATTATTTCCCATCCTGCCGGACACATGGTTCCTTTTAAAGCCTTCCCCAGTGCAAAACCAAGGAGGAGGAGGAGTCGTTTCTTTAACATTTTCCTGAAAACAACTCAGAGTTGTGTGTTTGGAAAGAGAGCAAAGCCAGAAGAAAGAAGAAAGAAAAAATGCAGCTTGAGGGTGGTTTCTATCAGAATTTGATGTAAAATACAACCGAAAGGAGGAGAAAAAATATAAGAAAGAAGAGAAATATCAGTTAATGAGAAAATACAAATTAAAATTCTGTCATTATTTGATGAGCCTTCACTTATTCAAAAAACTATTTTTTTTTAACATAAAAGAAGATAATTTGAAAAATGCTGGTGCAGTAGGTGGCACCCATTGACTGATCAAGTCAAAAAATGTCAAAATGTTAAAAAAATTCTTGCTGCCTTACTTTTTTTTATTGAAAAATGAACATTTCTAGCCATCTCAAACTTACATCAATTAAACTGACTAAAACATTAAGGTAAACTTTGTATAACTTTTCCAACATTTTTTCAACATTTAGTTGAAACCTGATTATCGTATTAAAATAAGTTAAAGCAAAATAAAAATATTTGTTATATTGACCTTTTGTTATATATTTGTTTACAGTGTATTATAAAAATCAATAGCAACTAGGATTCTTCACAACAGCTTTTAAATATTAAATATATGGGTGGGTTTGCTTTGAGATGCTTTGGGGACAAATTAAATCTTAGACATGAGCTAAATCTGACAAAAGCTCTCTTCGGAGACATCTGGAAAGGTCCTCACTTAAAAAAAACATTCATAAATTCATAAATAATATTTTTTATTTGCTTAATGCTTTTTTTAAGGGGAAGAATCTGTTACGGTGATGCACTTGCCATGGGAATTTGGGTTGCCAGTTAAAATACTCAAAAATTAAAATATGGATGTAAATAAAAAGGCAACACACCTTTAGGGGTTTTTTTCTGTACATTAGAATGTGTCTTTTTTTTTCAGAACTAAAAGTATTGACTATCATACGTTTTTGCCATGATCTACAAAATCTCCTGCAATATTATATAAAGATCATTTAAGGATAACAGTGCAGCTCAACTACTAGTTCATTCTTATCTTTAATATTTATACTTTGCTTTCTAATCCACTAGATTTAAATCTTAAATCAGTTTTTAATCATTCCATTACTTTAAACAATAATAAAATTTAATATGTAACATTTTATTTGCTATATTTGAATGAAATCAAATATAATAACAATAAATAATAATTATGAAGTCAGACTAATGTTGGAATATTTATATGACATTATTTTGACATTTTATTTTGAAGTATTTATTTGAAATATTAAAGTAGCTTCTTTACTTGCGTTTCATGTGCTTTATATATACATATATATATACTTTAATACTAAAGATCACTTTCGTCAATTGAATTTGATGCGGATATCAACATGGGATGATTTTCATTGACCCATAGCGAATTTTAGTCCCTAAATAGCTTTAAAAATTATAAATCAATTATACCAGGGTTAACTTGAGTTATTATGCTAAAACAATAATATGTTAATGAATAAAAAACATTAGTGTAAAATTTCTGTCTTAAAAAGATTTACTCTCCATCAAGTGCTTTTAAACCTTCTGTTGAACACATTAGAAGATATTTTGAAGAAAGCTGAAAAACGGTAACCACTGACTTCCATAGTATTGTTTTTTCTACTGTAGTCCATGTCAATGGTTACAAGTTTCCAACATTCTTTAAAATATCTTCTTTTGTGTTCAACAGAATGTTCAGTTGTGGGTGAAATATCCCTTTAGTAATAATCAAGTCTTTTTTGTACTTTTAAACAACATTATTCCACACATCTATACTCTATACACTTAAACAATAACTTATCTTTGATATTTCCTTGTTTTGCCAAAAACAGAAAAAAAATGTTTGTGTTTATGTGGTTAATGCTTTTACAAGCAGTGTGAAGGGTCATGAAAGTCCTCCGTGGGTTCATCTTCAACAGCTGCTGAGAAGAAGGTAAGCACTGAGAGCTGCAAGCGCTGGCAGATTTTCAGGTGCAGATATAACTCACGGATCACACGAGCTGACAGCGTATATCATGTACAGCGGCGCATGTGTGAGTCGCACGCTGATGTGTGATGCTTAACAAATGAAAAGCACATGGAAGGTTAAACTCTGTTGTTCACCTCCCCATGGGGGGCCCGGGGCCCGGCTGCATGTGAGGTGAAAGCTAAAAAAAAAATTCTTCCTTCCATGTCCAGACCACAGACAGAAGTTGTTGACAAAAAGCTTCCTCATAAAACTTTTTTTTTTTTCCCAGACAGGGTTAATGCGCGATACGCAGCTGTATAAGAACCTGAGGAATCATGAAGCCCCTGGTCATAAAAATGATGTTCACAAATTCATATCGAAAGCAATTTTGATGGAATATTCAAGTATAAATACAGCTAAAGTCAAAATTATTAGCCCTCCTGTGAAATATTAATTCTTTCATTTCCCAAGTGCTGTTTAATGGGAAATATTTTTTTAAACATGATAGTTTTAATGACTAATTTTATTAACCTTTGATAACCTTTTTTGTCTATGCCACGAAGACAGGCAGATAATATATTACTTGTCATTTTGCAGGATCCTAATATTCAGTTTAAAGTGCAATTATTTAAGTTAACTAGGTAAGTTATTAGGCAAGTCATCGACCAACAGTGGTTTGTTCTATAACCAATTGAAATACAATTCTAATAAATAAATAAATAAATATGAAATAAAATAAAAGGGGGATGATAATATTGACCTTGAAAAAAAAAAAATGGCTCTTATTTGAGTCAAACCAAACAAAATATGACTTTCACTTAAAGAAAAAATATAATTATATTACTGTGAAAATGGCCTTGCTCTGTTAAACATCAAATGGGAAATATAAAAAAATTTGACACTGCACAAGATAGCTAATCATTTTTTCTTCAACTGTACAAATAAAGCAATTTGTGTGAGTGGATGTATTTTTTTAAACATGATTGGATTAGAAAGCCAGGTCATACTACAGAATAGAACTGATATATTTCATTTATCCTTCATGTAAGGATTTTGAACAAAAACACAAAATTAAAATGCAATGCACATATTTTTTATAACAGATTTCTTTTCAGAAGTCTTTTTTTAACTGCCTGATTTTTAACTGCCTTACTGCCATATTCTGTAAATGATAGACCAACTATAAATAATTATATATTATACAAAAAATATATAACTTCAAAAATTATCAATGCTTTATTCTCATATTTTTTATGTATGAATAAACTGTAAAATGTTATGATCAATAAGCCATGACAACATGTTTTATTTAATCATAACTTTTTATTTAGTTTTTTTTATTTTGATGTAACAAGATTGGTTTTTTTTTATGTAATTAGAATTTTCTTTGCCATTTATCCGTTTAAATGTAATACAAATAAAATAAAATAAAATACAAAAAAAATTCAATAAAAATAAAATAAAATAAAATTCAATAAATTAAAATATCAAAACCAATAAAAAATAAGGTAAATAAATTAAATAAAAATAAAATAAAAATTCAATTCAATAAAAATAACTAATTAAAATTCAGTAAAATTCAATAAAATAAAATAAAATAAAATATCAAATCAAATAACAAATAAAAAGGCAAATAAAAATAAATAAATAAATAATAAAGTAAAATAAAAATAAAAAGGAAAATAAAATATAATATAATTAAATTAAATTAAATTAAATAAACTGTTTGGGGAGGTTAATCATCATAAATTAAATAAATTAATCACGTTTATAACTTAATTTTTTAATTCATACAAGCTGTTTATAACAACTTATGCCAAACACACAATTTCCTAAAGTGTATGTACAAATCTTTAAATAAATATATGTACACATATTAAAATAAAAATACAATATACAGTTACTAGAGAAGCAGTTAGCCTTGTTTTCTGAATATAACAAGTGCTAAATTCAAGAACTAGTATGGCTAAAACAAGAACAAATGCTAATGTGGTTTCCTTTTGAATTAAAACTCAATTACAGTATTGTTCTTGAAGTAACACAATTTACCATTACTTAATTATGATCAACTGTTCATAAAATTGTCAAGACTTTTCAAGTAAATCTATCTTCATTTAAGAATTTTACAAATTTTTATCTTGTGAAATTCTAAGTAGACAATTCTTTTTTTGACCCTTCTCAATGAATTCCGAATCCCAAGCTTATATCAGCATAAATGAAACCACAGATAAATACATAATTCAAACAATTAGCCAACAAAGTGGCTCATTTGCATAAATTACACAGTGCGTTAAGGAGGGTAAATTCTCCCATTCCAATCAATTAGGAGTCTGGAGCATTCCATAATTAGAATCCCAGACGCTCCGAGTTCCAACATCGTCATGACGACGAGAATCCCTGCCCTTCAACAACAACAAAACAGCACACACACATCCACATAAACACATGGCCGCACACACACACACACACACACATACGCACACACTCCAATGGTAACAGCAGACGGAGCGAGTGTGAGATCTACCTGACCTCTAAGTCGTTCCTGACGAAGGAATGCTGCCTTAATGACTAGGAATTGGTTCTGCTTACAAACCCTGATGCTCGGGGCACTGCAATTAGACACACTTCAATTAATACGTCATGTTAAATAACTTTGTGCAGTTCAATTACTGTACACGAGCCGACGGTCCAAATCCATAGATAGAGCTCTTTATGTAATAAGGCTTATGTTTTTTGTTGTTGTTGTTTTTTTATCATAAAGTGATTTTTTGAATATTTAGAAAAAATAAATATGTGCTATTGTTTTCTTTATAGCATTTTTTAAAATTTATCACTACATTTTTCATTACCTTAGTGAACAACAAGCATCAGAGCCTTAAATGCAACAATGTGGCATTTGATTTGTTTACTGAAGATGGGAAAAAAATAGTATACAATCTCAGAAATAAAGATATGCGAGCTGTCACTGGGGTTTTGTACAACTGAACTCGTATGAATTCGTACGAATTAGCCACTAAACTCACAAAACGTAAAATACTTACGTTTCCTTGTGAGATCAGGCTGTTATTTCTGAGAGTGTACTCAAAAAACTAAACGGAACACCTGTACAACAAAACGTAACTCCAACATAACGTAAACAACGTAATGTAAACAACGTAACATAAACAACGTAACGTAAACAACGTAACGTAAACAACGTAACGTAAACAACGTAACGTAAACAATGTAATGTAAACAACGTAATGTAAACAACATAATGTAAACAACGTAGCGGAAACAATGAAGCGGAAACAACATAGCGGAAACAACATAGCGGAAACAACGTAGCGGAAGCAATGAAGCGGAAACAACATAGCGGAAACAACATAGCGGAAACAACGTAGCGGAAACAATGTAGCGGAAACAATGTAGCGGAAACAACGTAGCGGAAACAACGTAGCGGAAACAACGTAGCGGAAACAACGTAGCGGAAACA
>CAIGQZ010001336.1:3891799-3915075 GCA_903798205.1 Danio tinwini | reverse complement strand
ACGATATATAATTAAAAATAAAATAAACCAAATTAAAATTAAATTTAATTAAAAAATGTAAAATAAAATTAGATAAAAAAAATTAAATATTAAATAAAATTAAATAAATTAAATTAAATTAACAAAATTTAAATAAAATTAAATATATAAAAATTTAAAATTTAATTAAATAAATGAAATTAATTAAAATAAAATATATAAAAATATAAAATGGAATAAATTAAATAAAAATAAAATAAAAATGTATAAAAATATAAAATAAAAAAACAATTGAAACAAAAATAAAATAAAATAAAATAAAAACACATTTAATTAAATTTTAATTTAATTTAATTTAATTTAATTTAAAATATAAAATAAAATAAATAAAAATAAAATAAAACTAATTAAATTAAATTAAATTAAAATACAAATTAAAAATATAAAACAAAACAAAATTAAATTAAATAAAAAATAATTTTATTAAAAAAAGGTTAACCAAAATGTCACTTTTGTATTTTTGTAAACTAAAGAAAAATACTTAGTTGGGAAAACAGAATTCTGTGTTTAACAGATTAAAGAAACCAATAAAGGGTACTCAAGGATGAGTAAATAGTGAGTTCATTTTCATAATTGGGTGAACTATCCCTTTAACCTTTAATGAAATGACAGAAGACAAAGAAAAGATTTCCAATATTTTCATTGACCAAATAAATTGTATTTTATAAACACCACAGCATGCCATCTGAGGGCTCAAAGGTTATGCATCTTCAGATGAAGTTGCCTTCTTTGGTCTATTTAGACTAAGGCCATGTCTTCAAGTGCATGGGTTTTCCTCCTTCAAGAAAAAAAAAATCAACAAAAAAAACATCCTATGAAGCACTGTCAAGAGCATGCCAAAGCAACAGGTGGTGAAATACACCTAATCATGAAGTCAGGTTGGCCAATCAGAAGCCGCAAAAAAATGGCTATTATCAGGTCCGGTTTTCTGTCAACACGGCACAGAAAGCAATAATGTCACACAAAGAAAATGATGCTAAGACCAGGCAAAAACTCTTTTTGCCAGCTACACAACTACACAGATCCCAGTATTTTTGAAAATCTTCTCCCTAAATGGGTTTTTTCATATTTGATATAATATTACGCAGTATACTTAGTTACCTAGCTGGGGACTATATTCTATATTCTGCGTAAAATCATTGCGTCTTCTGCAGCCATGATACTGCAGCAAAGTTCTTTGATTATAAGCAGAATGAGATTATAATTCCTAGCCATATCGACCTATAGAAACTTTTCCTTTTTCATCAGTCTTAATGTAAAAAGTGTTTATTTAGAGAAAATTTCACTCCAATTTACAAAACATCCCAACTTTTTTTAAATTTTAAATTGAAATGAATGTTTGTGTGTCTGTGTACCTGCACTCATGCCAAAGTAACAGGTGGCGATATATTCCTAATCATAAAGTCATGTTGGCCAATTAGAAGCCTCAAAAAATTACTATTATCAGTTCCGTTTTTCTGTCAACACGGCGCAGCAGCTATTGCATCGCTGTTTTTTTGAAAAAACTACATAATCTGTGGTGAACAATAACGTCACACAAAGAAAATAATGCTAAGGCAAACCAAAAACTCAGGGGTTTTTTAATGGCTAAACAATTACACAGACCAGAGCATTTTTGAAAATCTTCACCCTAACAGCAGTTTTTCATATTTGATATTACGCAGTGATACTACTTAGTTACCTAGCTGGGGACTATATTCAGGTGCTGTGTAATAGAATTGCATCTTCTGCAACCATAATACTGCAGCAAATTCTTTGATTATTACAACAGAATGAGATTATAATACCTAGCCGTATCGACCTAAAAAATAGAAACTTTTTACTTTCCGTAAGTCTTAGTACATGAGATAGAGCTGCAAAAGATTCAAGATTTTAATGCGAAAATTATCAAAAAATTTTCAAACAAGATGCTAATGGTCTAATCCGATTCAATGATTTATGCTAAGCTAAGCTAAAAAAAAATGCCAGACCCGGAGATTGGCTAAATGAGTTTAAAAATATAAAACTAAAACTGTAAAACGTGTTCATTTAAAGAAAATTCCACTCCAATTTACAAAACATCCCAACTTTTTTTTTTAAATCTGGGTTGTAAAAGGGTTTGAAATAAAGTTGTGTGTTTGTGTACCTGCACTCGTGCCTCTGTGAGTTTGGCTCTCTGGGCGAGCTCTTCTCTGGTGTAAATATCAGGGTAATGTGTGCGTTCGAAGGCTCTCTCCAGCTCTTCTAACTGCTCAGCTGTGAACGTGGTCCGACTGCGCCGCTGTTTCCTCTTTAACGGCAAACCAGGCTCTGAGTCCACATCTGAGCCCTCATCAGAGTGGCTTGCTGCAAAGTAAACATGAAATGAGATTATTATAAAATAAATAATAAAAACACAACCTTAATTTTAATTCAATTTGGGTCTGTTTCTCATATATTGTATGGCTTCTGAACAGATATATAGGTCTTAATATAATGTGAATGCAGATCACTTTTAATGATGTTTTAATCATGCTGCGTTAACAGCCCCAGTCCTTGACATCTTTCCTTTTACATAAGAGTGACCAAAATTGCACTTTTATAAAATAAAATACATGAAAAAATTACAAAAATTTTTTTTTTAATAAAATAAACTAAATAAAATAATAAATAAATAAATAAACAAAAATAAAATATAAACAAAATAAATGAAATAAAAAAATAAAATAAAAAATAAAAAAATAAAATAAAATAATAATAAATAAAATAAATGAAAAATAAAACAAAAATAAAATGAAAATATAAAATATGAAAATAAAATAAATTAAAGTAAAATAAAACAGAAAAATAAAATAATATAAAATGAAGTAAATTTCTAAAAATAAAATAAACAAAATTAAAATAAAACATAAAATAGAAACTAAACTAAACTAAACTGAAAATAAATTAAATTAAATTAAATATATATTATATATATATATATGAATTTATAAAAATAAATAAATAAATAAATAAATAAAATAAAAATAAAAATAAAGCAAAACATTTTATTTTATATAAAATTAAATTAAATAAATTCAAGTAAAATAAAAAATATAGAAAAATGTCAAATAAAATTAAATAAAATTTAAATTAAATATTTTTTAATAAAATAATATAATATAAAACAAAAAAAGTAACAAAAAATCTAATAAACAAATATCAAATAAAAACTCATTTTATTAAAAAAGGCTGACCAAAATGGCACTTTTTGCATTTCAGAGCAACAAGAAATTAAATGAAATAATAAAAAAAACTAAGAAAAATACTAAGCTCGAGAAACAAGACAGAAAAGTTAATTTATAGATTTGCAGCTTGCCAATTCAATAACTCACCTGCAAAATCATTCATATTTGAAATCACTAAATGTACTGTCATTTCACATTCAGAAAACCAGATTGCAAACAGTAAGACATTGAGTTTCTTGAGTAGTGAAGGCCAGCATCTCTAATGTTGACTTATTTACACACGCAAACACGCTCATACACAGGTATTATTTGTGGTGAAGTTGAAGCGGGGTGAGAGCTTCTTTCGTAGTTAATTCAGCAGAAGAGAATGTTGGTGTGAGTGGTCTAAAAGCTCAGGGAATCTGTACCCAGAGGAGGGGGGCCCTATCAAATGATTAGGCTCCTCAAACTAGCGTGACAGCCAGCTATTGTCCAGTAATACGCCTCGAAAGCCCTTGTCCAGAATTTGCCAATGACACATCTGCTTCGTCTGACACTGGCCATCTCCTTTCTCTTGTTTGCTCACTCTTGCATTTTTACCCCATATGGTTGAAAACACAAAACGGCAAAAGACGCACAGACTTCGGCGAGCAAAACCACATCTGTAGACACTAAAATCTGATTAAAACATTCATCTGAGTTGCAGCAGAATTTTAGGTGTGGCAATATTTTCCTTTAATAAAAATGTATACTATTACCACTACTAATGAAATCACTACTGTTTTACTTTTTTCTTGGGGGTGGTGCTAAATAAACCAAGCTATTCTTCTAAAAACAGAAGAACCATTTGGGGCTCCCAAAGAATCAATCAATGGTTCTGCCCTACAAAAGGAAAAGATCTTAAAGAAAAGTGAAAACTCACTTTAAGATTATAGTTAGGACACAAAAACTCAACACAAAAAGAACAAATTTGACTGAAGACACATAACCATGTGATTATGGGAGTCCTGAACATTCCAAAAATATTGAAATCATTTTCAGTCAAAAACGGTAACTTACTGCTTTTTGCCTTTGCAGCGGTATTTGTTTCTTAGCGTAAAGAACATAATCTAAGCACCTTTCTATGGAATGAAATGGATGTTAAATGTACTTCATAGAACTATTGATGCTAAAAAAGAAACTTAATTTTCATGGCAAGACCCTACAGACTAAAGCTTGTTTAAATATACATCTGTCAGCTTGTGGATTTTGGAGGTTTAGCATTTTATTCAGTGTTATGTAAAGAAATCGTACGGAAATGTGTTGAGAGTTAAAACTGTGATATTTTAATCATGCTTTGACAGTCCCAGTCCTTGACATCTTTCTTTTAACAAATAAAGGTGACCAAAATTGCCCTTTTGTATTCTAGAAGGACACTTTGGTAAATAAAATAAAATAAAATAAAATAAAAATAAATGAAATTAAACTAAATTAAAATTTTAATGAAATAAAAATATAAAATAAAATAAATGAAATTAAACAAAATTAAAATAAAATAAAATACAAATACAAATATTAAAATAACAAAAATACAAAAAATAAAATAAAGATAATTAAAAAAGATAATAAAATAAACAAAATGAAATAAAATAAAATAAAAAAATAATAATAAAAAATAAATAAATATATAAATAAAATAAAATAAAAAATAAAAAATTTAATTAGATTAAATTAAATTGTTGCTTTTTGCTTTCACACAGTGGTATTTCTTTCTTAGTGTAAAGAGTCTATATGATCTATAAGCACCTTTTATGGAATAAAAAGGATGTTAAATGTACTTCATGGAGCTATTGATGATAAAAAAACGAAACTTTATTTTCATGACTAAAGCTTTTTATATATAATATACATCAGTGAATTTATGGAGTTTGGAAGATTTTGGTATTTTAGGCTCTTTATAAAGCTTTTTATTCAGTGTTATGTAAAGAAAACATACAAAAATGTTTCTTTTGTTGAACTGTCTGTCAATTACAATACATATTTTTAAAGGTTATTGTTTTAAAATTAGTTTTTTTTCTTCTGTACAAATCCATAAATCTCTGTTTTTATTAAAGAATGCATCGTTTGCATATTTAAACAGAACATTTTAGAATCCTGTATAACAACATGTGTTTGTAATTCTTAATGCAATCAATAAGCTGGAGAATTATGGTCATAACTATTAATTATTTTTCCTCTATTCACATGCAGTGTGTTGCCGTGCATTTCACAAACTCATGTGAGATTCTGAGGTTTAATTAAAAGTAAAGTGATCACTAAAAGAAAAGCGTTGGTTCTCCACCCTGAAGCCACTCAGGAAATGCTGTTACCCAGTGCCAGTGTTCATTTCTCCAGGCAGCTCATGGGAATTGGAAAGGAAAGAAAGAGAAATGGCTGTCCTTTAGCACTTTTCCATTCTTTAATCCTACAGAAAAGTTTGTTTACATGCCATTTTGCCCAAAGGTCTGGACTAGTTTCAGCAGACGGCACCTGGAATGAACTGCCAGCTTTTGAGGAAATGGAATCAATCATTTTCTTTACAGAACAAAATATTAATATATAAAAACACACTGTTTTGCCAAAGCCAACATCCAGAAATCTGACAATCAGATCAAGTTTGCAGAGGCAGGAGGCTTTATGAGAAAAAGACGAAGTATATGGGCTTCCAAATTCTCAGATTTTGCTTTGTCCTTCCATGATTTGCTTAAAGTTTCTGCCTTTAACGCCATGCAAAATGTCGAATAAAATAAAATTTTAAAATAAAATAAGATAAAAAAATATCGAAATGTCCATCACATCCACAGTCACTATCACAAAAAATATATATATTTTTTTTAGAAAATTTTTTGAAAAAAATCAAAAATAATATAATTAAAAAGTAAATAATTAAATATGTAAATATGAAAGAGTTTCTATTAATATTATGGCATAAAAAATAATTTATTTACTACATAAAATGCTAATTCTTAAATAAATAAATAAATATAAAATAAACAATAAAATAAAATTATTTAAAAATTAAATAAAGCAACGTAAAAATAAATTCAATCTTCCTGTAATTCATTTTAGCTTCCATCAACACTGCATAAGTCAAATTGTGAAGAAAAAAAATATTAAAATAAAAAGCAAAAAAATGAACAAAGTAAAAGTCTAATTTCTACCAGTACAACAGCAAAAAAAGATAGCTAAGCAAAATGTAAATAATTAAATAAGTAGACAAAAGTCAAATACAAAGTCCAATAAACATTTTAGTTTAAGTAAATAAATAAGTAAATAAGAACGTTTTTATTGATATTATGGCATAAACACACATATCAATTGAATTGAAATAAAACAAATATTACAAATTTTTAAATGCCATGTATATGTAGAAATAAAATTAAAATATAGTACAAATGTAAAAATTTAATTAAAATAAGTAAATAAAACCAAAATGTTTGATTAATACTGCAAAGTCATAAATGAAATACAAATAAATAAATAAAAATTAGCAAGTGCAATTCAATCAATTCAAAATGCAAAAATCAATCTTCCTGTAATTCATTTCAGTTTCTATCAACCCTGCATAAAAGTCCCAATTTTAAAGGGAAATATATATATATATATATATTAAAATGAAAAGCAAAAAAATAAGTAAACAAAAAAGGTAAAAGTTCTATCATTACCACAGGAAAAACAGAAAAGAAAACAAAAAAGGTGACTAGTGACTGTAATCTGTAAATGACAGTGTTGCATTTGGCTCTTTCTCTCTCGGGGTCTCTCTCCATCTCTTTCGGGGAGTTCTTTGGCAGTCTTTTGTTGGCCTGTTTAGTGAGAATAGTGACTGAGCTCTTTGGAGTCTGATTTCCACGCTCCATCTGTAGGCTCCATGAGCTGGGTCCAGGCAGCATTGAGGCCCCTGTCACCTGCCTGGCAGGGGGCGGGGGGGCTGCCGGGCACAATGAAGGCTGGACGCAGGGCAATGGGGGCTCTGCAGGGTGACAGCGGGGGGCCGAACCCAACCCTTCCTCCTCCACGGACAGGGGGTTACAGAGGGGCTCAATAAGCGCTCAACGGCACCTGGGGGAATGGTTTTGGGACTGGAGCGGGACGTGTGGGAATAGAGATTGGAGGTTAAGATGACTGGGAGTCCCGGACTCGTCCATCATGTCCGTTTAAGGCACTGATGTTTGCTAAACAGCCACCTAAATCTCAAATCATTTGGCATTCTGGAATTTTTTTATGGAATTTTTCAGCTTTATTGTGACGTGGAATTTCATCAGAAAATTTCCGATTAGAATAAAAATTTAAACATAACATTTTAGAAAACCTGTAGTGAAAATGGCTGATTTATTTTCTGAATCATGTAGTGATTAAAAATTCCCCAAATCCCCTTTGTAAAAACCTATGCAAAGTAGACCATTTTTCAAGTTTTTTAAAATAGAATTTTCAGTTTTACCAAGACATGAAATTTAGTCAAACAATTTCAGATTAAAATAAAGACTTGTGTCACATTATAAACTAGATTTACCAGTTTAGCCATTCCAAAACTTGTGAAAATTCTACTCAAACGTTTTGAATGTTGAATGATAATGTGCAAAGGAAAGAAACTGGCCAGAATTTTCCTCAAAATGATTAAAATGTTCAAGGGGACAAGCTGGTAATGTTTATGCTGTTTAATGTTTAATGTTAATGCTGTTAATACATTAGTAAACATAGTAATAAATGTTAGAAAAAATTTAATAAATAAATTTATTAATAAATAAATAATAATACTACTACTACTACTAATAATAATACTAATAATAATACTACTACTAATAATAATAATATAATAATAATAATAATAATAATTATAATAATTAAACCAATCTGTATGTTTACCCATAATTCAGTAAAAGTTTTTATTATTACCACTGTGGAAAAAGTCAAATACAATATTTAAAATAAAACAGAATAGAATTTTTCCCTCAGTAGCTCAAATCTTCCAAGAGACAAAATAAAGGTAAAAAAAATGTAAATAAAATAACAAAAAATAATTCAGATGACATTTCTATCAATGCAAAAAAATGTTTGTGAACAACCAAAAGTTTAGCATCTTCCAAAGAGCAACTACTTAAATGTTAAAAATAAACTAAAATAAACTGAATATTTTTGACTGAAACTGCCTAAAATGAAATTGCTAAGAAAGAAAGAAAGAAAGAAAGAAAGATTCTTCTCATAATGCAAAATGATGATGCTGACAAGAGCTCAGGAGCATCCCTGCAAGAATTTCAGCAGGAGAGGAAACTCATACTGTGTCCACTTCCCACAGCATTACCTGCCTAATACACCACCAACAGCTAAGGCCATCTATCTTCTCCATCTCACACTCATCTACTCCACATTTCTGTCACTTCTGACAGAACTTTTAGTTTTTTTAGCAAAATGTTTATTAAACAGACCTACCAAACACCAGGAAAATGAGAAACAAAAGAGGAGTCATGACAGGTAGCATGCCGACCACTTTATCTGCATAACACTAATAATAAAAGTATTATGACAAATTCAAATATAACTTAATTCAACTTTAAAAACAACTATAAGTACTATATAGTAAAAGGGTTGTTTTTTTTTCGTTTTTTTTCTTTTGGTATGATTCAGAATTATTCAAAATAAAATGTAAAAGAAAAATCAAAAATATCAATTTAATGAGAAAAGCAATCTACACCTGCAAGTTGATGTGCATATGTAGAATAAAAAAATAAGGAATAAGTAATGTCTAAAACTATATTTGGGACAGAACATGAAATGGGAATTATTGTATTAAATGCTTTTTTGTGCCATTGATAAAAATCTAAATAAAACTGTAATGAAGTAAAATTTCAAATGAATGGCCATCAAAGCATTTTTACACTTAAAAAGTGATTAATTTACTTTAAAAAGTGGGCAAACATGTTGCAGCTTGGAATTGTTGACTTAATTTAATAATTATGCAAATAATTAATTTACTTACTAATTTTAAGTCAACGGGTTTACTCACTTTTTGAAAGTCTTGAAAAGCAACAGGTTTACTAACTTTTTTTAAATAAAGTCAACTAATCGCTTTACAAGCAACAGGTTTACTCACTTTTTAAAGTCAACTAATTGATTTAAAAGCAAAAGGTTCAGTCCATTTTTTTAAGTAAAGTTAACTTTACCCTGCTTTAAGTAAAGTCAACTAATCACAAACTAATCGCAGTAAACTAAAAAAGTAAACCTGTTGCAAATAATCGCTTTAAAAGCAACATGTTTACTTACTTTAAAAGCAATGTGTTTATTCACTTTTTCAAAGTCAACTAATCGCTTCAAAGCAACATGTTTACTCAATAAAGTCAATTAATTGCTTTAAAGCAACAGGTTTATTCAAATTTTTAAAGTAAAGTCAACTAATAGCTTCAAAGCAACAGGTTTACTAAATTTTTTAAGTAAAGTCAACTTTACCCTGCTTTGAGTAAAGTCAACCAACCTCTTTATAAACAACAGGTTTACTCACTTTTTAAAGTTAGGTCAACTAATCGCTTTAAAAGGACAGAGTTTACTCACTTTTTTGAGTAAAGTCAACTAATTGCTTTTTAAATCAAGAGGTTTACAATTGTTTCAAAGTCAACTATAATCGCTTTAAAAGTAACAGGTTTATTCACTTTAAAAGCAATGTGTTTATTCACTTTTTCAAAGTAAAGTCAACTAATCACTTTAAAGCAACAAGTTTACTGAATAGTTTAAAGTAGTCAGCTAATCACTTTAAAGCAACATGTTTTAAAGCGATTATAGTTGACTTTAAAACAATTGTAAACCTCTTGATTTAAAAAGCAATTAGTTGACTTTTCTCTAAAAAGTGAGTAAACTCTGTGCTTTTAAAGCGATTAGTTGACCTAACTTTAAAAAGTGAGTAAACCTGTTGTTTATAAAGCGATTAGTTGACTTTACTCAAAGCAGGGTAAAGTTGACGTTACTTAACATAACTGACTGAACCTGTTGCTTTTAAAGCGATTAGTTGACTTTACTGTTGCAAATAATCGGGACAGGATGATCCCGAGGTTTTCACAATCCTGGACCAAGCCGCATCCTGAGCAGCTGTGGTGGTCATGGTGGAGTGAGAGCATGAGACTGATTCCTGTGACGCTCCAAGGACAGAGGAGTCTTCGCTAAGGTCCAGCATTCTCCAGCTTCCGGCGCCTAGACTGCAGCTCTGCACAAGACATTTGGCCATAGGAGAAATGGTTGTGCCCAACTGAGCCTGGTTTCTCTCAAGGTTTTTTTTTTTAAATTCTTCACTTTCGCCAATTGGTGAAGTTTTTTTCCTCGCCTCTGTCGCCACTGGCTTGCATGGTTCGGGACCTGTAGAGCTGCGCATCGATGGAATTGCTCTTCAGTGTTTGCACTCTCAGTAGTGATTATTAACCCACACTGAACTGAGCTAAACTGAACTGATCTAAAACTCTGAAAATCGAACTGACACTGTTTCAATTTACTATAATCTTGAATGTGAAGCTGCTTTGACACAATCTACATTGTATAAGTGCTATACAAATAAAGGTGAATTGAATTGAACATGTTTACTCACTTTAAAAGCAATGTGTTTATTTACTTCAAAGTCAACTAATCGCTTTAAAGCAACAGGTTTACTCAATAAAGTCAACTAATCGCTTCACAGCAACAAATTTACCCAATTTTTTAAGTAAAGTCAACTTTACCCTGCTTTGAGTAAAGTCAATAAACCTCTTTATAAACAACAGGTTTACTCACTTTTTAAAGTTAGGTCAACTAATCGCTTTAAAAGCACAGAGTTTACTCACTTTTTAGAGTAAAGTCAACCAATTGCTTTTTAAAGCAAGAGGTTTACAATTGTTTTCAAAGTCAACTATAATCGCTTTAAAAGTAACAGGTTTACTCACTTTTTTTAAAGTCACATAATCGCTTTAAAAGCAACATGTTTACTTTAAGTAAAGTCAATAAATCACTTTAAAAGCAACATGTTTACTCACTTTTAAGCAATGTGTTTATTCACTTTTTCAAAGTCAACTAATCGCTTCAAAGCAACAGGTTTACTCAATTGTTTAAAGTCAACTAATCACTTTAAAGCAACATGTTTACTCAATTGTTTAAAGTCAACTAATCGCTTCAAAGCAACAGGTTTACTAAATTTTTTAAGTAAAGTCAACTTTACCCAGCTTTGAGTAAAGTCAACCAACCTCTTTATAAACAACAGGTTTACTCACTTTTTAAAGTTAGGTCAACTAATCGCTTTAAAAGCACAGAGTTTACTCACTTTTTAGAGTAAAGTCAACCAATTGCTTTTTAAAGCAAGAGGTTTACAATTGTTTCAAAGTCAACTATAATCGCTTTAAAAGTAACAGGTTTACTCACTTTTTTTAAAGTCAACAAACCACTTTAAAAGCAACATGTTTACTCACTTTAAAAGCAATGTGTTTATTAACTTTTTTTAAAAGTAAAGTCAACTAATTGCTTTAAAGCAACAGGTTTACTCAATAGTTTAAAGTCAACTAATCGCTTTAAAGCAACAGGTTTACTTAATTTTTTTAAGTAAAGTCAACTAATCGCTTTAAAAACAACAGGTTCAGTCCATTTTTCAAAATAAAGTCAACTAATCGCTTTAAAAGCACAGAGGTTACTCACTTTAAGTAAAAAGTAACATTTTACATTGTAAGCTGTTGTAAACCAGAAATTTTTATGTGTCTACTTTCAAAAGACATTAGGTAATGACCTGCTTAGGGTCACAATAATTAAATAGAAAAGTCATCATTCTCACAAGTTTGTGATCATCAACAAGACGTGTTGTAAATTTGGAGGCTCAAAGCGCAGACAGAGTCACCAGTAGGCCTGTTGTCATTTAGCAAGTGTTAATTCATGATTGCAGCGCATGGTGCCTCTCGCTCACACATCAGATTTAAATTCCTCTCACACACAGGACAAACCACACAAACCTGCAGCCTGCCAGCGACACACAGCATTTATCAGAGAAGGAGAGATGAACGCTCTCCTCAATGTAATGTGCGTGGCATTTTGACAGACGTTAAAGTGGATGTGGTGAATTTGAGGCATAATCACAGAGAAACAAGAGACGGCTGAAAAACAGAAGCCAAAATGACGCAAAGCCAATGCAGCTTTGTGCTGAGCTCAAGCAGAGTTTGTTGACGCTAAAATGATAGATGTGAAAACCCAGAGGAAAAAGCATTGCTCAAAGGTTGCTAATTTCATAGCTCAAGAGGCTTGAGTTCTCAGTAACGTTTCATTTAAAGTGATACACCACCCAAAAAATAAAATTCTGACATCGTTTGCTGACCCCAATCCCCTTTCTTTCTTTCACAGAAAATACAAAGCAATGTATTTTTAAGATTGTTGGTACCAAATAACATTTACTTTAAAGCAACTCTCATAAAACATGTTTTACAAACTTCATTATATAAAGTTTGGAAAGGCATGAGGATGAATCAGTTAACAGTTCATATTTTTAGGTGAACTGCCCCTCTGAGGATCAACTGTTTATGCTTTTCAAAATGCTCAAAAACATTGAAGCTTGAACCTTTTTTGAAATACACAATAGAACAGAGTATTTCAATGAATCACAACAACTGGTCACAAAAATGATTTAGTGGGTAATAGGTAATGCTGAGGTGTTTTAAGTTTCATTTAATAATACACTCAAACAGGAGTGCCCAAACTCTGTCCAGGAGAGCCGATGTCCTGCAGATTTTAGCTCCAACTTGCCTCAACACACCTGCAAAGATGTTTCTAGAAAGCCTAGTAAGAGCTTGATTAGCTAGCCCAGGTGTGTCTGATTGGGATTGGAACTAAACTTTGCAGGACACCGGCCCTCCAGGATCGAGTTTGCACACCCCTGCTCTAAAATATGTTGGGTCAAATATTGACAAACCCTACGTGTAATTGAAATGTAGTTCAAAAAATTAACACAATTTTTGTCAAATCTTTGACCCAACACTGAGTTACAATGACCGTTTTTTTTTTTAGAGTTTAGGCTCTTCTAACTTCTAACAGCATTCCGACACCCTCATATTGTATTATCTAGCTTTCTTCTCCAAAAAGAGAAGATATTTTAGTAAACTTTGGAGCCAAACTTTATTGGAAACTATTGACTACTATTAAATGGACAGAAGAAACATGACATGTAAAAGACGACAGCAGTCAAATCATTGTATAATTGTACAATAAAGAAAAAAAAAGATCAGAACAGTGCGTCTCAGAAGGATTTGTTATTTCATTTAAAGGGTCACGAAACACCAAAACTCATTTTTTGAGATGTTGACAGTCATATATGCGTCCCGCGCTGCTATAAACACTATTAGGACACATATATTGCACTAAAAAGTGAAAACTGGCTGTCCGGTTGGAAACAAAATTTTGAAGCTGCGTCACGGCGATCAGATACTTGTGTGTATTCCAGCTTGGAGACTGGATGTCTGTATCTGCGAGTGCATCATGACGTCTCTGAGTGTGCAGCTTTAATTCAAGAGAAAGACTTGGTTCAAACCAATCAGCGCGCTCTATTGTGAATGAGGTGCAACTTCATTAATATGCATGATAGCTTCGAAGAGTTTTTACCTGTTACAGTGTTCAGACGACAGAGAGGCGCCACGTTGTGTTGCCAAAACAAGTGGAGGAACGTGAATTTGGAGACATGGGTCATCAGTGTTGCATTTATAAATGTGCTGCGTTTATTAATGTGCTGCAACGAAGGTTTTGTTTTCATTTCCACGCTATGAGAGCGAAGCTGACTCACGTGTGGATTACAGTGCACGCGACACGTGACAGAAATGCGTTTGTCAGGAACTTTTTTTACCCAAGAGCTTTTTGCATCTGGAAATGATGAAATCTGGATTTGCCGCTCGTCTCCTTTTAAAAAAAGACACGGCTTCAGTTTGTGTTGATTCTCCTGTGTCTACAGATTTGGTAAGTGTGTGTGAGATCAGTGCCCTTTGTTTGTTCATTTAGATGGCAAAGTAAGTTAGTATTGCCAGCAGTACTCTTTCAGTTTTTAAAGACATACCTTAGTCAAAATTATTTAGTTACCAAGTTTACAGTATGTTAATATCCCTGCAATATTATACTACAATATTATAGACTAAAAGATCCACTGTAAATGCTGCTCTCCGAATGTAAATATGTAAACGCAGAAATCAAACTATTATCGTCCTGTAGGATTTTCCTCATTTTGTGCCGCATTTTGTGACAGGATAGTCTATACACACACGGCTTTCTGACGCTACCTACCGAGTGCATCTAAGTTAGCGAGAAATGCAGAAGACTTTTTCTCCCATTCGCTGCGCGGTATCAAACATTCCATTAAATCTCCTCTCTCTAGCAGTTCCTCGCTTTCAATATCTCATTTGTCACAGGGGACATGCAGGAAATGTTCCTAAATAAAAAGTTAAAGTGCCAAACTGCAGTTAAAGTCGACAAATTAATAATTTGGCAAAATATTTGATTACTGATGTTTATGTAAACACAGTCACTGTCTTTCTCCCCTGTGTCTGTGTGTTTGTTTTGCCTCTGTGAAAATCAGCGCGTGCCCCATTTTTGCAAAACCTTCCCTCTTTCTCCCCTGACACTCCCAGAGCTGGACACGCCCACTTTCCTGACTTTTTCCAAACTAGAAGTGTGAAATCACCCTGCTGAGACCGGGGGGTTTCGTGGCCCTTTATAGAGAAACTATATCCAAAAAAATGACACTTCTGAAATAAAACTTACACTTTTTCTCTAAATATTACATAAATAATAAATAATAATAATTCGTCATATTTATATAGCAACATTTACACATTTTTGGGGGAATCTCCTCATCCACCACCAGTGTGCAGCATCCACCTGGCCATATCGTGCCAGACCGCACACCACACACCAGCTGATTGGTGGAGAAGAGACAGAGCGATGAAGCCAATTATGATATGGAGATGGTTAGGAGGCCATGATGGACAGAGGCCAGTGGGCAAATTTGGCCAGGATGCCAGGGTTAAACCTCTATAATCTTTTTCGAAGGACATCCTGGGATTTTTAACCACCACAGAGAGTTTAACGTCTCATCCGAAAGACAGTTACCAACAATATACTTAGGCGTTAGGACCCACACAGACCGCACGCCGAGTGCCCCCTGCTGGTCTCACTAGCACCACTTCCAGCAGCAACCTAGCTTTCCCATGTAGTCTGCCATCCAGGTACTGACTGGGCACCACCTTGCTTAGCTTTAGTGGGCTAATAATTTAGTTCTAAATAATTTGAACAACATAAAGATGAGTAAACCATGACACTATTTCTATATTTGGGTGTTCTATCATTTTAAAAATCATGTTTGTCTCTCTTAAGGTTTCTATGAAATGAAATGAAATGAAATGAAGATTATGACACAAAAACAATTATATCAGCTGTTCTCAATTTTGATGCGAATCAAGAGTTTGACATTTCAAAGATACAGTGTGAGACATTTTTAAAGTGAAAAACGAACGTTCCTGTCCATTTACTCAAGTGATTTTAAACATTTATGAATTTCATTCTTCTGTTGAACACAAAACAAGATATTCTAAAAGATGTTGAGGGGGAAAAAATAGCTACAAGTTTCTTCAATTGTCTACATTTATCAGCAGGGGAGGTCCGGGACGAAAGTAACATGGGACGAATGTAACAAAGCAATTTTCTCAAAGCCCTGAGAACATTTCATTTCCAGGCTATAACAGCACATTCAGCAAGCAATCCTTGACGGAGCTGCCAAATATCAGCTGATTTCAGGACCGTGTCCTGCGGTTAGCTCCAAATTTCAGTTTTTAAGTGCAGAAAGTAAATTATTGTAACTGTTCTTTTTTTCCTTTACTACAAGTTGTGTTTTTCTTTTCATGTGTCACGCTAATGATCAATCTACAGGTTATTTAGTGCAATGAGTTCTTGTATTATTCAGTATTCGGCTTTAAGGAGTTTGCAAATATAGCACGGCGACATTGGCATGTTTTAAATCAGATCCTGCTATGAGACACTGTTGTAAAGATCCTCCACGAACTGTTTTTAAACGAGCCTTTAACTTGCGACAAATGTTAGTGAGAGCAGATCAAGGCTCTGAACGTTCTGATAATCCTTTCTCAGTCCCTGAAGGTAATTAGATGTGGTCAATGCGCGTAGTGTAACTTCACAACTAAATGTCAGTTTTTTAGTCATCCCCATGCAGGTAAGCAGTTGAAGATTAAAGGTGTGATTTCCTGCAATACAAAAAATGTGATCTGTCCTTGTGGTTTAGCTTACATCGGTAAAACAACATGGCATTTAAAAACACAAATTGCTGAACAGAGAAGTAATATACGAATAAATGATCAACAAAATTCTATTTCTGTTCATTTTAATGCATTGAAACACAACCTTTGGAAATTACGATATATTGGCATTGAACAAGTGAAGGTCCCGAGAAGGGGTGAGGATATTGATAGACTTTTATTGCAGAGGGAAGCTTTTTACATTTACACATTGAGTACTTTGTCTCCGAGAGGTGCAAATTTGGATTTTGATTTGAAATGTTTTTTGTAATTGTATGCATGTATTTCATATTGTCATATGCTTTTTCTTCCCCCTTATTTACTGACCTGTTGGTTTATTGATGTGATTACTGTTCCCAGGTGTGAGGCGTTACATTTACACACTGAATACTTTGTCTTCGAGGGAGTGTACACTTGGATTTTGATTTGAAATCTTTTTTGAAATTGTATGCATGTATGTACAGTATGTATTTATGTATGCATGTATGTATGCATCTTATATTGTTATGTTGTCTGTTGTATGTGTTGTTTTTTTTGTTTTTTGTTTTTACCCCTTGTTCACTGGCTTGTTGGCTGATTGGTGTGACTATTGTTTGCAGGTGTGATGTGTGGAGCTTTATGCTGCGGTCACACTAGAGCTTGTGAGTGGGAAATTCTGTTGTACGGCGCTGAGAAAATGGGTGGGATTAAACAAGATGATAAGACATAAAAAAAAAAAACGAGCGATTGGTGCATGTTTTCAGTTTCTGTACGTAGAGGCAATCATGTGATGTGATTTCGCAGGTCAGAGTTCACCAAGCTTGAACTTTCCAAAGCAGCGAACTGCGAAACTAGCCGCACGACCTTGCGTTTCCGGTCTGACGCATTCGCGAGCATATGAATGGAAGTCTATGGGGAGAAAAGTGCAGTGTGACCGCAGCTTTACTATTTCTTGAGTTCTCTAATTGTCTTGTTTAACCTGATGAAGACCATCTAGGTCAAAACGTTGTTATATTCAAAAGTTTTAAGAGCTAAAGTCGCAGTGTGCCGATTTTCTTTTACACTGTATTTAGTGCAATAACACATCCTTGAGTTTGAAATCTCAGAGTATTTCAGTTTAAAAGTAAATCAGGTTTAAATGACAAGAAATCCTGTGTGGACAAAAGTAACACTGTTATTTATGTCCCACTGCAGGTACTGCTATTAGCCATACCTTATTTTTCACTTCCACATTAGAGTTTGCAGCGTTTAGTTTAGTTTAGTTTAAACTTTATTGTCCGTTCTGTTTGGCACAGAAAGGAAATTTGTCTTTGACACTGGATTTAAGACAGCAATTGCATACATACAACAATCACACAATAACAACACCCATTAAGACAACAACATAGGTTAAAAGTTTAACAACCAAATTAGCCCCATACAAACTACTGCAGATCATTCTTGGCAACCACCCCATTCACTTCAAACAGTGATCTGATTTAAAACAACAACTGCAATTGGGATAAATGCCTTTTTAATAAGCATTTCTTCGTGCTTTGGAAATTCTAAACCTGCGTCCTGATGGTAACAATTCAAATGCTGAGTGAAGAGGATGCGTATTATCTTTATAAATCGCAACTGCTGTTTTTTCCATAAAGGAGTTAAATAGAGCCTGCAGTGAAAGTTGTTTTTGACCAGTTATCTTACTTCCCTGATTGGTAGATTGCGATAGTTTCTTTTTCTGTTTAAGTGTTGTGTTACCAAACCATGAAACAATATTATATGTGAGAACACTCTCTATCAATGATCTATATGCCATGTTTAAAGTCTGTGTACTAACATTAAAACTTCTCAACTTGCGGAGGAGACTGAGGCGCTGGCTTGCCTTCTTATAAACAGCCTCTACATTACTATTAAAATTCAGTTTATTGTCAATAATTGTGCCTAAATACTTAAAATTTGAGACCTTTTCTACTATTTGTCCATTTATGATGACTGGATTATAAAGTCTAGTATCTACTGCTCTTGTTTGACTCCCCAGACATAGCTCTTTTGTTTTCCCAATATTAAGGTGTAATGACTTTTTGCCAAACCAATCTATAATACTATTAATATATTTAAAATATAAGGAGCTATTCATTTCAAATCATCAGCGTATTTTATGTGTGATATTATCATTATTATTGCACTGCAGTTCATTAATATATATAGAAAATAAAATAGGGGATAATACACATCCCTGAGTCACCCCTATATTTAAAACAGAACAGTGAGACATAACATTATTAACACAGGTAACAGTTTGGATTCAGATGTTTTAAAAAAATTATTGCATTTGCCAATAATAATAAAAAATATTTAAAAATTGTAGAAAATTGTAACATTTTGCATTGTTGAATTGCAACATTTGATGAAACGGAAATAAAAAATGAAAATGCAGTTTAATATTTTTTGCAAAAATAAAAGATTCTTTATTTACAGTATCTTTGCAGTGAACACTAACATGGTCATAGTCAGATACAGGGCTTTACATTAACACTCGCCAAATGCGGGTAGATTTCAGCTCTGGCGGGTTAGACAGACACCTCCACTAGCCACTTTGGCTGGTTGGAAATCATTTTTAAATTGTAGTTTTCTTAAAAGCAAGGTTTGAAAATAAGCATGGCCCAATATTCGTGCAAATGTGATCTTAGAATCGAGAAGCAGCACGACTGACAAAAAACTGTTCGCGCAAGCAGAAAGCAGACAAATACCGAACGAGAGAATGATCACTCGCATGCACAGATGATGTGATGCGCATGACTGTTAAAAAGTTTGCGCGCTCCCGTTTACTTGCGCAAAGCAACCGTCACCATGCCTAGAGGACGCGCAACTGGTGCAATCGGTTACCTTTGAAATAGACTAGACAAAGAGTGATGATCGTGCACCCACAGTCCTGCTGCTTTCAAGAGTTCAAGATTAAAAAAAAACAAAAAAAAAAAACATTTTTTTGTAAGCAGCAGCGGTCACTGCTTTTATTTTAATTATTATTTGAACAGATTATTAACAGGCCTATATTATCCGTGCACGTGATTATCTTTTCATTATCAAACACGATCTGTTTCACCTGCTTTCTTTTGCTTACATTATTTTTGTTAATATGGTTTAATTGTATTTTTTACAATAACATTGGGAGATTACTCCTGTTTATGTGTAGTTAACTGGTGATCATGGACTTTTAGCCAGGACAGGTTATTTTCCCAACAAAAAAATTGTGGCTAATGCTGGAAATCTACTAGCCACAGCGGCTGGTGATCAAAAAAAGTTAATGTTAAGCCCTAGTCAGATATATTAAAATAAACAAGATAAAGCCAGTAAATCTAGCAAATATTTTTGTTACTTTTGACCCATCGTGCGTTACTTTATTCCTTCCTGACGGGGTCAAAAGTAACAATGTGCAACTTTTGTTAAAAGTGAAGTTATGTTAGAGTTGTTCTACAGTTGCAATCAGAATTATTGAACCCCCTTTGAATTTTTTTTCTTTTTTAAATATTTCCCAAATTATGTTTAACAGAACAAGGAAGTTTTCACAGTATGTCTGATAATATTTTTTCCTCTGGAGAAAGTCTTATTTGTTTTATTTTGGCTAGAATAAAAGCAGTTTTTAATTTTTAAAACCGATTTTAAGGTCAAAATTATTAACCCCTTTAAGCTATTTATTTTTTCCATAGTCTACAGAACAAATCATCATTATACAATAACTTGCCTAATAACCCTAACCTGCCTAGTTAACCTAATTAACCTAGTTAAGCCTTTAAATGTCACTTTAAGCTGTATAGAAGTGTCTTGAAAAATATCTAGTCAAATATTATTTACTGTCATCATGTCAAAGATAAAATAAATCAGTTTTTAGAAATGAGTTATTAAAACTATTATGTTTAGAAATGTGTAGAAAAAATCTTCTCTCCGTTAAACAGAAATTGGGGGAAAAAAATAAACAGGGCGGCTAATAAATCAGGGGGTTGAATAATTCTGATTGCAACTGTACATTGATACACAATAACAACTGATTTTGATAGAGCGCTGTTGTGAGTTAGCAACCACAGCAAAAATATATTTCTGCTAAAAACATTTTCTTTTAAAATGAGGTTTTCATAAAAAAGAAATTCTTTTGTCCCTGCTTTCTCTTATATATTCCTTTGTGTTCAACAGATAAAAGAAACTCTTTTCAAACAAGTTAAGGATGAGTAGATGACAACAGAATTTTCATTTTTGATTGAACTACCCCTTTAAACGCAAGTGACTTTGCAAGAGAGGCTTTTTTTCCCCTTGAAAGAAACTGTTCCTTTGCTAGAAGCAATGCGATAGAGATCTCCTTTGTGATCTTCCAACAGGGAAGTCAGGTTGGTAACTCTCATGAAACACACACTTTTCAACATGCAAACAAAGCCGCAAAAACAAAGAGAGAGAGCTAAAGTGAAAGTAAACACAGGGAATGTTGCGGCAAGCGTCCACAGACAACCATCTGGGCCGTTTAGAGCTCCGGAGAGGGGAGAGTTACTTCTCCTCCTCAGGGGCTGTTAAATGGTTGGGTAATTGAGCTCGTGACATGTGTTCCCCAAACAAAACAAAAGAGAGAAGAGACAAATGAAGCATTTATTTGCAGCGCGGAGGAGTGCTGGCCCTTTCAGCCTGCGCCCCAGCCAGCCACTGGTGAGTGAATTAAGGAGTATATAGAAACCCAGCAGATGTAGGGAGAAGAATGGTTAACGGAACGATCACGACTCCATCTGGGCTTGGCATTTTGTTAAGAGGGAGGAGCAGGGAGTCACTCAACTCGCTAAAGAGCCGCGACCCCAGCAGCTGCTCGAAAAAAAAAAAAAACAGAAATCGAGTCGGACAGAGAGAAAGACAGACAAAAGCGCTCCAAAGATCATTTTTAACCTTGCAGGTGGACTAGAGCGTGACTGGACATTTCTGGACGCACGTTTGGACAGTTTCAGTTGCTACTTACTGGATGTTCAAAAGCATGCCTGACTAAGTGGTAACCGTGACTAAGGTTTTACTGTGGTGCTGAAATATATAGTAAAGGCACTTTGCTATTAAGAAAAGAGCTTGCCTGTGTGATTGCAACTAAGTTAGATGCGAAGTTGTAAAAATATATCTGAGGTGTCTTAATTTGCTCTTTTAATATGTACTTCTTATCTACAGTTACAGTTTTTAAATGCCCTACAGTTCAAAAGTTTATAGTTGTTGAGGTTTTGTAAATATTCAAATATTAAAATTGCTTGCCAAAGCTACAATTAATTTAAAAAAAACTGCAAAATTACCGATATTATGAAATAACATTTAGTTTTTGGCTTATTAATTTATTTCTGTGATGCAACGCTAAAAATTCAGCATCATTACTCCAATCTTCACTGTTCAGGGTTTCTGCAGGTTTCTTCAAATCAAATTTAAGACTTTTTAAGACCCTTTTAAGATCATTATGAATGAAGTTTTAGACTTATACAGGGCTAAACACTTAGGTTTTTTTCAAATGGCCCGGTTACTTCTGTAAATAGTTTTAGTATTAATGGAAGATCATGTAAAGGGATGTGTTGCTTTAGTTTTCTTTCCCTGATTAGGTCATTTAATTTGGGTAATTTGCTGTAAAATGTCTGACAGCTGTTGTAATTGTATCTCTTTGCAATAGAAAACTTCAATATAAGTTTTGAGATGGATTATTGGTGATTGAGTGTTGGCCAGATTGGGTAGCTTTACTTGGACTTAGGGAAATTAAGACCTGCTTCAAATGATTTAATACCTACAACACAATATTTCAGTGAATTTAAGACTTTTTAAGACCCTGTGGACACCCTGAGTATCACATGATTCTTCAGAAATGATGGTTTGGTGTACAAAAAAAAACATTTATTATTATTCATTAAAAATAGATGTGCTACACCCTAAGAGATGCTGAGTTATTTAAACCCAAATTGGATGAAATATGGACTAACCGAAACATTGCGTTTAAATTTGTCCCTATTCATTTTATCAACTTATTGTAGTAGTTGATTTAGTTCGTATTACACCCAAAATTGGTTTGAAATAACCCAGGATTTTTTAGAGTGTACTTAACATTTTTGTAGACACTAACAAAATAACATATATGTATATATGATGGGCGTATGTATGTTTCAGTACTGGATTGCAGCTGGAAGGGCATGTGCTGTGTAAAACATATGCTGGATAAGTTGATGGTTCATTCCACTGTGGCAACCCCTGACGAATAAAGGGACTAAGCTGAAGGAAAATGAATGAATGAATGAATGAATGAATGAATGAATGAATGAATGAATGAATGAATGAATGTATATATGATGATGATAAGGATGATTATGAAGCCTTTGTTCATCACAACACTGTTACACTCTCAGAAATAAAAGTATGCGAGCTGTCACTGGGGCGGTACCTTTTCAAAAGGTACACATTTGTGCATAAAAGATCCATATTAATACCTCAAGGGTACATATTGATATCTAAAAAGTACAAAAGTTTTCCTCTTAAAATTTGTAGGTACTAATATATACTTTTGAGGAACCAATATGGACCCTTCAAGTACAAATGTGTACCTTTTGAAAAGGTACCACCCCAGTGACAGCTCTCGTACCTTTATTTCTGAGAGTGTACATGCAGCGAAATTCAGCTAACATCACACAGTTCAGAGGAAGAAAAGTCAGTCGAGAGGTAGCAGTATTATATATTCATTTTATTTTTAGTAGATTTTATTTGTATTTTTATTATTATTTTTTATTATTTTTGTACATTAAATATCTATGGACCTTGACGACGAAACCAGTCCTAT
>CAIGQZ010001336.1:3872323-3886139 GCA_903798205.1 Danio tinwini | reverse complement strand
TCTCTCTCTCTCTCTCTCTCTCTCTCTCTCTCTCTCTCTCTCTCTCCGTGTCTTCCTCTCCCATCCTTCACCAGCATAATTTGGCAGTTAAGAAGTGAAGTTCCTCAAGTTAAGTGATTGACAACAGCGTCTAGCTCTTCTCAATTAACTGCCTCATTGTGAGTCTTTATGGCAAAGCCCCCCGAAACCCTCGACCTCTCCTTTCCCCTCCTTTTCATCGCTCTTTTGCCAGAGTTTCACTCGCTCAAACGCCAGCAAGAAAACAGAGCACTCTATTCGGCGAGGAGCCCCCATTCTCATTGACCTTCTATTGCTCACTTTTTTTTTTCCTTTTGGACACTTCAAACCGTCTTTGAGGAGAGGAGTGGAAGAGGAGTCCATCAGTCGCAAGGGGCTGGTCCGGGTTTGACCCCGCTCCCCCCACTTCAAAGATGGTTTGCATTCGTTAATTGTCCTTTGAATTAATATTTGAGGATCACAATGCTGGTGCCAGCGTATAAAGCGGACCTAATGAAGCATACAGGCAGCATTCAGTTGGAGATAAGCTCGGTGCGACCGCGTGCATGCGTGTTTTTTCTTCCTTTGCGTGCCACTCCGAATGACATCATGTGGAAATGATGCACGGTTTGGGAAAACGTGACAACAACGACGCGGTCTAAAAACCTATATTGATGTTCTGATAACTGCATCCCTAGATAAAGTCTCACATTTATGGAGAAGCAGAAAGGCGAAGATTGTTAGGTCTCAAGGAACGGCTGAATAAAAGGCAGATGATTGCTCATCTCCATCCCCGCAGGGCACCGGAATCATGACTGAGGAACATTCCAACAGAGAGAGAAGAAGAGCCCTTGTTTATTGATCAGAAAGACAGATCTCTGGGAGAAAGAAAAAAAATCATAAAACTAAACCCCTCACCAGCCAGATATGGGACTCTAGTTCAGCATTTTTGTTCAAAACACATCTTGCTTTATTGCTTTGAGTACATTTGTTGTTATGCTGAAAAACAAATCTGTAAAAAAAATTCTGCTTTTTAATTGCATTATGGGATCTTGATCTCAACTTTTAATGTTAAAAAGTTTGAAAAGTGGCTTTTATTGACTTTTTTAATAGTTTGAAGTGATATATGAGCCAACTGAGCCTTGTTTCTGTCAAGTTTTTTTTCCTTCACTTTCGTCAATTGGTGAAGTTCTGTTCCTCTCCACTAGCTTGCTTGGTTTTGGGACTTGTGGAGCTGCGCATTGATCAATTTGCTTTTCAGTGACTACATGGACATCAGTGATCAAAATATTTGCCCTTATCTGAAGAAGACAATAATATAATTAAGGTGTTTACATGAGTTGCTTTTTGAATGTTCCTTTCATGATCCCGTTTTACATGTTATAGCACAATTAGATTAACGTCATTGCATCAATATGCTATCCAACGTTTCCTCCGGAGTTTCATGTTATTTTGAGTGTTTCATCTTTAATTTGTCGACTTTAACTGCAGTCTGCCATTTTCACTTTCATTTAGGAACATTTCATGCATGGCCCCCTTGACAAACGAGACATTGGATGCGAGTATGAACTGCTGGAAGAGTAATAGAATTTGATAGCGCATGTCGAATAGGAGGAAAAAAATACTTTTTACTGTTATTTTTACTAAGTGTATTCTCAGTATATTATTTCTTATACAATATATTATTTCAAAGTACTTAAATATCGATAAAAGTCACTGTCAAACTAAAAAGTTAAATTTTTCAACATCAAAAATTGTCAAGAGCATCATTGATATATTGCTTTGATTGGTGTTGCTCATAAATCTCTTTTAAATACATTATTTTATTTGTGCATATACATTAGTCAGTACTTAAGCCAAATCTGGAGCTTATCTAACAAAAAAAAACTTTCCACAAAGTCCAAAAACTAGCACACCCAAATTTTCTGTTATAGAAAAATATTAAATACAGCAGAGCAAAAGATCAAGAGAAGCAAAAAGTTTGAAAAATTTTGTTGAAATTTTGTAGTTTGCAATTTTTTATGCAATATTTTGCTTTTCTATTCAGAAAATTCTTTATCTATTTCAATTTCTAAATATGTTTGATGCACGAAAATCCATTGCCTATATTCACTGAGAAATGGATAAAAATATTCATTTTCAAAATGGCTGTACTCAATTATGCGGAACGCTGTGTTATTTCAAACTTCTAAAATATTGATAAAAGTCACTTTGTTAAACTACAAAAAAAAACTATTTCCACATCAAAGGTCAACAGAGCAGAGATCAATATGCCAAAATGCAAATCATTGATGTATTGCCTTGACTGGTGTTGTAAATTACGGTACAAAAATAAAGTGACAGTACTTTTTTAGTAAGTTTATTCTCAATATATTATTTCTTATACAATATATTGTTTCAAATTACTAAAATGTCAATAAAAGTCACTTTGTCAAACTAAAAAGTTAAATTTTTCAACAACAAAAGTTGTCAGAGCATCATTGATATATTGCCTTGATTGGTGTTGTAAATTACGGTACAAAACTAAACTGACAGTACTATTTCTTCTGTTATTTTTAGGAAGTATATTCTCAATATTTTATTTCCAATACAATACATCATTTCAAACTACTAAAATATTAATAAAAGTCATTTTGTTAAACTACAAAGTAAAAAAAATAACATCAAAGGTCAACAGAGCAGAGATCAATAATGCAAATCATTGATATATTGCCTTGACTAGTGTTGCAAATTACGGTACAAAAATAAACTGACAGTACTTTTTTAGTAAGTATATTCTCTATATACTCTATATTATTTCTTTTATATTGTGTCAAACTACTAAAATGTCAATAAAAGTCACTTTAAAAGTCAACAGAGTGATCAATGTCCCATACTGCAATTTATAACCATAAATAAACAAAAGAATTACGAAATACGAAACCTGCTAATTATTATGTTCTATAAAAAAAACTAATCAGCCCAAAAATATCTGCTAAGCGAGTGCGTCTTTTGCTTTTTTTTTTCACTCTTTTCCATTGAGCAAGTATCCAGTCAGCAAAGCAGGCAAAAGCCCTATTTTATTTACACAAACAAAGTCCTCCTTGCTCCCTCAGACAAAGGCAGCTGAATCTTTCATGTGTTGTCATTGCTTGATTCTCTCTGTCCTCCTAGCTATTGGCCTGTTGGGAGACAATGGGCCCAGGAGAAAAGCAGCAGATTGTTGGAATGCAGCTCAATGAAACTAATTATTACATGTTGACTGCGTTCACCATGGCACGTCTGAAAGCACTAAGCTCATTCAATTGGCCTCCACGGGACTCCCTTTCAAAAAAACTTGATCCCTTTGACTGTTTGTATTTCGGAGTTTTCTTTTTCGCCTGCCGTGAATGAGAATCTGTGAGAGAGGGGCCGTGGCTCTTTGATGACTTTAGTTACTTTTAATTAGCTAAATGAGGCTCGAGGATTGTCAGTTTTCCCAAAGTTAATAGTATAGGGAAAAGGAGGGGATGCGTTCAGGAAAACACGGCATTGTGGGGAAAGCTTTATCGATTCACTTATCACGGCCAGGCACTAGAACCAACACTTAACATTTCTTTGGAAACTTTTAGATTTCAAGTTTGCTTGTTGAAAATAATATAAAAGAACGTTGTGATGTTTTTTTTTATTATAATAAGATACATTTTTTGTTTGTTTTTTTTTTTTTTGTAGTCATGCTTTAACCTACACTGTGAAAAATATCAGTAAATTAGAAGCTTGATATATTTTGTGATTCATGTTTTTTCTGCCTTTGTGCATTTGAAATGCATTATGGGAGCTTTATACACTGTAAAAAATAAAAAAGTTGAGTTAACTTAAAATTTAAAGCAACCGTCTGCAAAAAAATGTTTGAAATTGTGCCAATTTTTTTTAAGTTGAGTTAACTTCAAATTTTAAAGCAACCGTCTGCAAAGAAATTTTGTGGTTATTCAACTTCAGTGTTTGCAGCTGCGCCAAATATTTTTCTTTAAGTTGAGTTAACTTAAAATTTTAGAGCAACTGGCAAAGAAATTGAGAGTTTTTAACCTCAGTGGTTGAAGTGCCAAATTATTTTATTAAGTTGGCTGAAAGGGCTAGTTTAAGTCAAATATACTTTACGGAAGAAGTCGATTCAACTTAATTTCACAAAATAATTTGGCACAACTTCAACTCAACATTTTTTTGCACCTGGTTGCTTTAAAATTTTAGGTTAACTCAACTTTTTATGTTTGACAGTGCAGGAAGTAAACACTTAAATTAATAAATCTAAATTGCACGTCTCCAAAACGGATTTCATTATTTTCTTTGAACAAACAGTTCTAAACATGCAGTTAAATATTTTTGAGCTCAGTGTTGTTTGCTTATGAAAACTATGTCCACCTGACTTAAGGCTGATTTATACTTCTTGGTCGAGTGATCAACGTGACCCACGGCGCTTGCCTTGGGCGTAGCCGTGCATTTATACTTCAGCATGCTGTTTGTGTTGCTCTGCAATAGCACTTTCGAAACGCTAGCTGGCAGTAGGTTATGTTCCTCTGTGTCAAGTTTATTCGCAGGTGTTTTGTTTTTTCTGAATGCTACCTTAATGTACAAGTAGCTAAAACTCGCTTATTCAGAGGCAGGAACTAGAGTATGTGCAATAAATTTAATCATAAAGTAAACACAAAACAAAAGTTTCCATCTGGAGCTCCTTCACAGAACTTGACACTTGTAAACATTCCCTTCATCAGGCTTACAGTTCTCAGCACACTTGTCATAGCTACCAAGCCAACCAATCATAGAGCTTGTGCTACGCATCGTTGAGACAAGTGTTACATTTTTGAGAGGTTCGCCGCGTCAGCATCGGCGTCAGCTACAGTGAAGGCTATGCAACCGCGCGAAGGCTTCGCCAAAGCATACACGTGCGCTTGACGCAGAAGTATAAATCAGCCTTTCAAATTTTAAACAATTTATAAGATAGATTTTTTACAGTGTATTTGATTGATATTAAAAAGTTTGAAAAAGTGACTTGTTGACATTTTTAACAATTTGAAGTGATTTTAAACATTTAAATTTGACAGAGCAGAGATCAGTGTCCTGTAAGGCAACTCATATCTGTAAATAAACAGAAAACACCTGTGAAACACTAAATATGGAAACAGATATTTTTTTCAGTTTTATAAACAGGCGATGAGTCATGACTTGCCAGATATATTTAGATGAAAAAAAATTAACTGATGAAAACTTGATTAGGCAGCTTTAAAAATAAAAACAAATAATTACCGTCACCACCACCAAAAAATGTTTTAAAAGTCTTCATTTTCTAAATCCTTAGCAAACAATTTTCAATCAACATCTTTTAAAATTGCATGTTCAATCCGGTATTAGTAAGCAATGGTCCTCTACACTGCCTTTTCCCAGACAAATAAATCTGAAGGGGCTTTTGCTTTGATCTCAAGCCTTTAAGGGGCCCAACAATAGGTTTTGAAGGAGCAGGGGCCCACAGCCAACACACCCCTCTTACCCGACAACTATAGACTCAGCAAACACGTACTTAATCAATATTTGGCTAGAGAACACCCTCTTGATTTTGAAAACACCCTTTTGAGATTTTGAACTGAGCAGCGAATAGGAAAAAACAACAACTCCCACAAGCAGGGAGGAGAGAGTGAAATACAGCCAGTGCAGAATCAGCCCACTGCAAACAAACGGACGAGAGTGAATGGGGAGAAGAGAAGTTTACAGTGTGTCAATGGAGATCAGGACTCATTGAGTTTTATGATGTAGACACATCTACATGTGAATAAAAGCCAGAGGTGATTGATCCTGCCAGGAAAACAAAAACATTAACCGGGCTTTGAAAGGGCTGTTTTCTTTTCTCCTTTCCCCTTGCGCTTCCTTTCTTTCATTCACTGTTTTGTTCTTTCTTTTCATTTTTCGCAATGCAGATATAGACATCCAAGTAACTCTGTTGCAAGTCCAGCTTTAATTGCTCACAAATTCTGGCAAGTAAAATGCAAATAATTTAGTGCAATAGTGATTATTACTATTAATCATTTGCTGTTTGTTTGAGATAAACAGTATCTCAATTTTTACTTCATATATGTTTAATTTAGGGCAGCACGGTGGCTCAGTGGTTAGCACTGTTGCCTCACAGCAAGAAGGTTGCTGGTTCAAGTCCCGGCTATGTTAGTTGGCATTTATGTGTGGATTTTAAATGTTCTCCCTATGTTTGAGTGGATTTCCTCCAGGTGCTCCAGATTCCCCCACAGTCTAATGACATGCGATATAGGTGATTTGAATAAACTAAATTGGCCGTATGCATGTGTGTGAATGAGTGTGTATGGATGTTTCCCAGTACTGGGTTGCAGCTGGAAAAGTAGCCGCTGTGTAAAACATATTTTAGATAAGTTGGCAGTTCATTCCGCTGTGGCGACCCCCAATGCCCAAGGAAAATTAAGGAATGTTTAATTTAATGACCTTCTTATATTATAGTATTTTCTGTTATAATATAGTTAGTTCTTTAAAAAAAAAATGATTATTAGTATTATCATTTGTTTTTAGGGTTCTTTATTGGAATTGATGGCTCCATAAAAAGAACTTTTACCATCAATAGGAACATTTAATTGTACAAAAAGTTTCTTCGTATAAGAAGACATTTTCTATATGTATATTAAAATGTTACTTATTGAAAAATAAATGGTTAATTTAGGTACAAATCACTACACTGTATAAAATTATATGAATAGTTAGTCATGACAGCATATGTTTTTAGTTAATTGTAACTTATTAAATTAAGTTAATCAATAAGTTATGCAAGCAGTTTTAAGTCAGTTAAACATTATATAAGTTCAATAGACTCATAAGGTTAATTTTATTCAGCTTAAAAATAAGGCAACCAGAATTTTTTACAGTGTAGTGCATTGCAACAAAACTCCTCTTTTGAAGCCTTCTGTAAACTCCTTTGTATTATCAGTTTATATGAAAAGACACTTATTTAAGAAATAAATGAATGAAATATAGCCATACAACAACTAACGTAAGTGGAAAAAGTTAGCATTTAGCAAAAACAAACTAACAATCTATTATTGCAACACTCTAAAACGCATTTTGGAGCTTGCAACAAACCTTTAATAAATCAACAGTTTACTAATATGAGTATCTGATTCCAAAAAGGCCCATATATCTGATAAAAGTTTTACACAGAATTTATTAACTGGAAAAAAAACTCATTTGAATCAACAAAACAGGAAAAATCAACACTGTGATAAGTTAAAAAGGCAAATATGACGTAATTCAAGAAATCTTACGTCAAACTAGCCAATAAGAAGAACAAGAGTCACGACTGTTATTTTTAAAGCAGCATGATTTACAATGTTTTTGCGTCTTAAAAGTTCATATCAATCAGCCATCTCCAAACAACAACATATCGACAGTCGTTTGTTAAACTAATTACCAACTGATCTGTATTCGTGATGGCGGTGCTGGAAAAGAGAGAAGGAAAGGGCAGTGAGGAATGAATGCGCGCCCCGGGCAGAGAGGAAGGGGGCGGGTTTTTGTCCTGAGATGAAAGTGGGGACGAATAAAGGGCTCGATTTAATCTACTAGAAAAGGTTTTCATTGCAATGACTGAGTATAATGTGCGCCAATTGTAGCGCGGCCCATGACGCGGGGTGATCCGGCGAGCGCGCACACAGCTCAGGGTTTTCTCTCTCCACTTGACATCTAGAACAAACTCCTCTGCGCAAGAATTTCAGGCCGGTGGGGGTTAGAAAAACGCGCTGCCTGTATCAATTTCCAAGTTAATACATACAATTTTTTCTTCGGCTGGGGATACGAGGATTGCCTCGAGGCTGTGTGGATGTTACAGATTTTCATGATATTGCGACACTTTGTTTTGACATTTGAGTATCACTGGCTAAATTCAACTTGAATAGTGCTCGTTTTATTCGCGAATTAAGTCTAAAATCTAAAACTGGATGGCTATCTGTGCAAATTTTGTATTTTCGCGGCGTGTAGAGTTTAACGCAATGTTTGCTAATCTGTTCAGCACTGGCTAGCAAGCAAACCTTTAAATAGACTAACACTTTTATCATAAATCTGTAATGTGTAAATTTTCAAGAGGATGTTCTGAGTAGGGTTTCTGTTTCTACACTGTAAAAAAAATCCTGGATGCTTTAAATTTTTAAGCTGAATCAAATTAACCTTATGAGTCTATTAAACTTATATTATGTTAAACTGACTTAAACAGCTTGCGTAACTTATAAAATAAAGTTAGAACATGATTACTTAGTTTAATAAGTTAAAATGAATTAAAAGCATATGCTGTCATGACTAATTGTTCATATATTTTTAATAGTTATAGTGTATAACAGTGTAATACTGTTAATTCAGGTGAATTCTCGCACTCAAAATAGTTTTTTTTGATATAGCACTGACGGAAAAACTTTGTTAAACGAAATATGCTAATTAATATATATATTTTTAAACTAAAATTGTTGGTTTGTTTTCTTATCGGTGGTTGTAATTATGTAATAATTTATAATTATATAAAAACATTTACGATTTGACTATTTAACTATAATATAATATAACCTATTTTTAATCTTCTTAAATAATATTAATTATTTAATTAATATTAAATAATATTTGAAATATTTCACTTGTCTTAATGTCAAAAATCACTTAAGCGATCAACAAGTGTTATTTTCAGTTCAAACAAATTAACTAAATAAATCCTGAAATCTCATATTATTGGGGTCTATTTCCAAAATTCCAAGACATGATCTAGCTAAAAATGGACATTATTCAGGCCTCGAAGTCTATAAAACACTTCTGAGCCGGGACTACGGTCATTCGTGAATAATTCATCTCTCATTGCCCGTCCATAATGTCCTCTCTGCGCCTTTTGTTGGACCGTTTTTTCTTCCTTTCTTTGCAAATTTTGAAAAGCTTGGAGTCTTTTGTCAGGACCAAGCTACTGCTAGGCCGAGCTTTGTCCTAAAGAAACTGAAGCGTGAGCCTCATGGACTCTTTCGCTTTTGTTTCCCAAGTTCATCCTCAAGTGTCCGATTGTGCACCGCAGGAGCGTCTTTTAGTGAACGCTATTCTTGGACAAATGTTTGATTTACTGATTCGGCCAGTTTCACTCCAGGAACGTCTCGTTTTAGAAGGTTAATCTCTGATGCTCTTCAATTCAGTTTCAACGAGTTGAAGAAAAAGGCACAAAAACGCTTAAAATACGGAGAAGACATGAACCATATTTTTCCCATCAATCTATTAAGCTTTTGGTGACAAACTTATCAAATCCAAAACTCACCCTTAGAAAAAAAAAGCTTAAATGTGCTTATGACGTTGATGTTAGATTTTCCAAATAAATTGTATTAAATAAATAAGATATTGTCTATAAAGAACAACTAGCATTCTATATGAATAATAAAAAATAAAAAAACAACAACAAAAGCAGTAACAATACGCACGTTTGGAAGAAGTGGGCTAGCCAAAATATTTTATATCCATTAAGAACTCATGTAGCCAGTAAATTAATTCTGCTCATTTCAACTTCGCAAAAAAAAATTATTCTTAAAACTTACATCTGTCCCCAAGAATCCCGTCGATGCTGTGTTTGGCTCTTCTTTCATTTTCCTCGATCTCTCTTTTTTCTACTTCATCATCATCCTCGTCTTCATCTCCGTTTCCACCGAATTTACAGCGCAGCATGCGGCTGATGGAACTCACTGCGGAGAGACACGAGAGGCTTCATCGCTTAACAGAATTGCACTTGTTGAATGTTTAACACCAAAATGCATATAAAAAATATATAGGTATATATGGCTGATATGAGATCACAAGGCATTTGCGTGTTCTTTATTGCAAGCAACAGGTGTGGGGAGCAATAATTTTTAAAACGTAAATCAAACGGCACAGATTGACAGATAATGTTGAGTACCTGAAGGAACGTTATTCCGATCGCAGATTCCATCTTTCAGAAGTTTATCCCGAATCTCCCAGCTAAACATTCCTGGATTCTCTCTCTTGTATTCTTCGATTTTCTTTTCCACGTCGGGAGTTGTGCTCTGCTTTCATTGCAATAACATAATAATTTATTTAATTTTGAGATCCTTGTAACAACTAGAAATCATCTAACAGCAATATATTTTAGTTTACCATTTATTTATTTATTTTAGTTTACCATTTCAGAATATGATGTTTATTTCTCTGTTACTCATGAGGTTCGGTAAAGCAAAAATAACTTTTGCAAAAACTAAAGTAAATTTGCATTGCTCTTAAAATAAGAGTTTCAAAAACAGATGCTGTTTAAGAACTTTTTATTCTGTAGGCGGTGCTTTAAAAATACAACAAACAAATTAAATAATTTGAAGAACATATTAGAATTTTAGGCTAATAAGTGCCATTCACAAAATTAGTTTACATACATTATATTAGTAAAATTATTATTTTTAAGGTGTGAATAATTAAATACGTTTATTAAACAATGGGAGCATCAATAAAAACAACAAAAATTGCCGTGAACTAAAACAAAACTCTTTATTATGTAATGGGTTTAATAGAGACTAATCCAACTGAATAGTTGATTTTTTAAATTAAATTAATAGGCCCAAATTTTTCAAGTTTCAAATATTTAAGTTAGTACATATTTTACCCAGTTTATGCAGAAATAACATGGCATGGCATTTTTAGTGTAAACGAGATTGCAAAAACATTATAATGAAGTCAGTAATAAAAAAAACAGTACTAGCAAGACATGACATGACTTTTGTGATGTCCTACCTTGGGTTTGCTGCCCCCAATAGCCCCGGGCCGAATGGAACCGGTCTCCTGGTACCTGCATAAAATTTTGGACACGCATCCGTGTGAGACGCGCAGCTGCCGGGAGATGACACACGGTCGTATGCCGTGATGGGCCATCTCTACTATCTTGTGGCGGATGTGATTGGGCAAAGGGCGCCCGTTTATGAAGACTCCGCCGAGCTGGTTCACGCGGCCCTGACCTAAAGGCGTGGAGACTGTAGCAAAAAAGGAAAAGTCAGCGAATGACATTGCATGCAAGCTAAAAGTGAAAGCATAATCGTAAAAAAAACCCGACAGCTTTTCCTTGACCTGATACAAATATTACACGGCAATAAAACGACGTCTAATAATAATAATTATTATTATTATTTATAAGTATTTTTGAAATATTACTACTAATAACCATAATTATAAAAAAGCTGGTCTGTTTGTAAAATTTTAATGGTTAATAATGATAATAACAAGCCAAGTCATTAGGCCTACTGGTTACAACATATTCTTTCATGAAAAATATATATCTTAAGTACGTCAATACTGACAATATTTTTAAAAATAAGCTAATGTGTTATATTAACTCTTTGTACAAATTGCAAGTTTAATATTAACTACATTAATCTAAGCTAAAATTAGTTCATGTCAACTGATTATGCAGTTGAATTCAGCTTGATTTTCTTTCAATTTGATTAACAAACTAATTCAGTAATCTTGACGCCTCAAAATAATTAGCTAAATTTAGTTTTTCAATGTTAGCCTATACTGACTAATACACACTTACTAATTTTATAAAATTCTAAACTAATTAAATATTTTAATAATGTAATTTTCATTTATGTAATTTGAATAAATGATTCATAAGATTAAATGGGTCTTATAAAAATAACTTGGATGTATCTAACAGCAGGCTGTGCTATATAGCAAGCTAACACCTTACCCTCCAAGGAATAGCCTCCTCTCGGGTAGTTTTGGGGTGGTGTGGGGCGCATCATCCTGGAAATGCCCCCCGCTAATGCGGTCATATCTCCTCTGCACGAAAAAAAAGGATGCACAAAGCACTTGATAGAAAAAGTTATGTTATCCAAAGAGAAGCGCTGGTCGTCAAGTGTCAGTGGATTGCCCAAGTATCGAGGTCTTCAGCCGAAAACAAAAAGTCAACTTCAGAAGTCAAACCGTCGCTTCCAGTCCTCTGAAGTTATTCACGGATATCCAGGTTTTCAATCGTGGTTTATCTCAAAGCGGTTTGGACGATAACACTCTCAGAGCTTGGTTCCGTTGTTGTTGACACACTTGTTGTTGTGGATTGAAACGGTGATCAGTGGCGAAACATTTTATCAGTTGTTGAGTTGTTGGCTCCTTCTGCCCAGCGAGGTCTTTGATTGGTCAAAGAGGGAGGATCCAAAGACCCGGGAAAGCCTTCTGATTGGTCCAAGTCCTGAAAGTTTCTTATGTTGTGACCTCGGGAGTTCAAGGGGATGTTTCACTAATAACACTCTCAGACATAAACTGTGATGCCGCAGGGCAATTTTAAAGACAATACTGATGTTTTCTTCAATAACTTACATCTAAAATATTTGAGTTTCCTTTAATGGAGTAATTTGGTGCAATGGTTCTCGACGTTGTTACTGGAAGCTCTCCAAAGGTTGCACATTTGGTTGTCTTGCTTATCATATGCACATAATTCATAAATCGTTAAGAGACACCATGACCTGAGATGGAAGTGTCATATAACCGAGATATTGAAAAGGTGATGGATGCAAAGTTGGGAAAGTTCCACTATTTTGCTTTCTTCTGCCACAACCTATTGCATCGAACATGAATCCACTACAAACCCCGAATTTCGAGTAAAAACCCAAAAGCTGCACAACACAGAGGTATTTATTGTATGCATGTGGACAGTACAGTCTCTACAGAATGAAAGGAGCAGCTTGCGGGGGTCTCAGCAGGGTATGACGCCGAGAGTGCCGTAAAAGCTGTCTGTGGAGAGCAACACAATTGCGAAGAAGCGTTATTTATAACGCAGAGACATTCAATATAGTCATCCATCCCACTCATTCTCCTGCATTACTCCACATTTCTCTCTCTCTCACTCACTCTCTCTCACGTGCTCCTCCTCTGTTCCCTGCAGTCTCTGAAGCTCCTTTTCTTTCTCATTGAGAAACTCACGTCAGTCAAACAGGCCCCGTTCATTCACAGAGACCCCCTGATCAATCAAACTGAACAAAACTTTACACTGTCAATTGTTCAAACAGAACTACGAATATATACTCTCAAATATACTCTCACGATTTATTGTTCAAACTGCTTATTTAAAATGAGCTGAAACTACACAATTCTTGAGATTTTTTGGGGGGACAACTTGATTGTTTTATGTTCAATCAACTTAAGTTTAAGTTAACCCTTATCGATTTGTGTTGTGACAACATGAATGAATTGAGTAGAACCCTGCATTTTTATAGTGTAGCTAAAACGAGTCAAAATTATTTAACAAAACTGCCGTTTATAAAACCTGAATCATGACGCTTTGTCGGATTTCCAGAAGGTTAATGTGACAAATACGCTGACTGTCATCTCGGAGTTATCAACCCTCAGAGACGTCGACAGTTCAATCATGGGGTAAAGTGGCCTTCTGGTCCCCCCGGGATGTGAGCATTATCGCATTGCTGTGCACAGATGAGCATGTTTCGCGGCGGCGACGGATAAGCGCATGTTATTGCCGTCCACGGTCCCAGGTGCTCTATAAACGGATTAGCGCAGCAGCGTGGAGAGCGGAGCCCGCGCGCCACAGGCCAGGCGGCCCTCAGAACAAGAGCCGCGCCACAGACGCCCATGCTGACTTTAATTGACATCTGACCGCTTCTGCCGGATTGGCCTGAGGGACAAAACATCAAAAGTGATGTTATTGCAAATTTATATCTGAAATTTCCCACGTGAGATCTATCTATCTATCTATCTATCTATCTATCTATCTATCTATCTATCTATCTATCTATCTATCTATCTATCTATCTATCTATCTATCTATCTATCTATCTAT
>CAIGQZ010001336.1:3853925-3864857 GCA_903798205.1 Danio tinwini | reverse complement strand
ATAATAATAATAATAATAATAATAATAATAATAATAATAATAATAATGGGGGCGTGGTGGCTCAGTGGTAAGCACTGTCGCCTCACAGCAAGAAGGTGGCTCGTTCGAGTCCCAGCTGCATGGGCCAATTGGCATTTCCGTGTGGAGTTTGCATGTTCTCCCCACGTTGCGTGGGTTTCCTCAGGGTGCTCCAGTTTCCCCCACAGTCATGCACTATAGGTGAACTGAATGAACTAAATTGGCTGAAGTGCGTGAGTGTGAATGTGACTAGGTTGCAGCTGGAAGAGCATCCGCTGCAAAAAACATATGCTGGAATAGTTGTTGGTTCATTCTGCTGTGGCGATCTCTGATAATCAGAGACTAAGCCGAAGAAAAATAAATGAACGCACGCATACTCATACACACACACACAAACACACACACACACACACACACACACACACACACACACACACACACACACACACACACACACCATTAGTTCTTCACAAGGTTAATGAAGGGTGCATCCCCTGTCAATATCACGTTACGGTGTGTTTTTAAAATGTCTAATGGATCATATTGATTCAGCCTCAACTTTTTCTTAGATGTGGAGCACTTAGACACACAGTCAGTTTTCAGTGATAATGTATGCATGTCATTTCCATGTCAGCCATTAGTCTTCAGATTTAAAGTAGAAACACTGCTGGATTAGTCCATTTTCATATCAGTTTAACCCTTTAATCAGAGAGTAAAGTTCAAGAGTTCATGAAAGTTGAAATTATAACTTTAAAAATCCACATTAAGGGCAACACGGAGGCTCAGTGGTTAGCACTGTCACCTCACAGCAAGAAGGTCTCTGGTTGCAATTCAAGCTGGGTCAGTTCAGTTGGCATTTCTGTGTGGAGTTTGCATGTTCTCTTCGTGTTTGCATGAGTTTGTTCCAGTTACCCTTACAGTCCAAAGGTGTAGGTTAATTGAAGAAACTAAATTGGCCTTAGTGTGTGTGTAAATGAGAGTGTATGGATGTTTCTTAGTACTGGGTTGCAGCTGGAAGGGCATCTGCTGTGTAAAACATATGCTGGATAAGTTGGAGGTTCATTCCGCTGTGGCGACCCCTGATGAATAAAGGGACTAAGCCGAAGGAAAATTAATGAATGAATGAAAATCCACATTATGAATAAATCAAAATGATTTATTTTAGGCTCATGAGAAGATACTAAGAAAAACTCAACAGTAAAAGCTATAATTATGTGATAGCAGTTTGCCAGTAACTTACTGTAAAATCAATTACAGCAAAAATACTGCATTTACATTCAAAGCAGCATTTATCTTGCTGTATATGTATGTTACAGAATTGTCTGTGTATCCTACAATAAAATACTGTTCATACTACAGTTAAATACTGTTTAATTTACAAAAATCATTAACAGTGTAACTTCATAAGACACCAGTTTATTATCAGTAGTCAAAGAGTTATTTTATCAAGAGTCACAGAGTATTTTTTCTTTTCTTTTATAGTGCCAGAATTCATTGACTGGCATTTTATGAACCACCAGAGACCAACGTTTAGCTTAAAACTAATTATTTAATGTTATACTGAAGGAAACAAGGTAAATTTGATGCTGGATGACCTGATGGTGAGTAAATTACCAAAACAAATGTAAAAAATAAATAAATCATTTTTGGTGAACTATCCCTTCGAGAACAGAATTGTGATAATAGTATATGTAATATAGGCCTATGTACCGCAGACATGTGCGATAAACAGTGTTGGTGGTAACGCAGTAAAGCATTACTTTAAAAAAAAATTCTAAAAAAAAGTTATAATATTTGAGCTACTTTTTTAAAAATGTGATGCAAAACAAAATCATTGAATTCCCGATTGAGACTGCAAAAATATAAATCGGTAATAAGAACTTTTACTTTTACTTAATGCAATAAGGTACAACATACATTTTTTTCATTGTGTGTGGGAGAGTGCAGCCTGAGGAAATGTAAGTATTTTACGTTTTGTCAGTTTAGTGGCTAATTCGTACGAGTTCAGTCGTAGGAAAATGTACGATTTTAAAAAGAAGGCGTGGCACCTAACACCACCCCTAACCCTAACCATCATTGGGTAATGAGCAAATCGTACTAATTTGTACGAATTAGATTGTACGAATTCATAGGAATTAGCCACTAAATCAAAAAGTTACGAATTGCCGTGAGATTGCATTGGAGAGTGACGAGGCACAACAATTTTGGGTGGATATACGGTATATTTCTCAATTTACTGTCATTCCAATTCCTTTAAGTCCTGGATTATGTATTTTGAATATGTATGAACCAACGCAATCTCACGGCAATTCGTAACCTTTTGACTTAGTGGCTAATTCATATGAATTTGTACGATCTAATTCGTACAAATTAGTACGATTTGCTCATCACCCAATGACGGTTGGGTTTAGGGGCGGGGTTGTGTGCCACGCCTCTTTTTTAAAATCTTAGCCACTAAACTGACAAAATGTAAAATACTTACGTTTCCTCATGAGATCTGGCTGGTATGAACACAGCGCGTCTACTAAAGAAAGATAATAGATTGATTCATGTTTAATACAAGCAAAGCGTTGTATTGGTTTATGTTGGAAAAATGTTAATCGCGCCATCCATTGGTCTTTGGTTGAGAAACCTAATAACATGTTTGGCTCTCAGAGTTTTGTGATATCTGGGAGGTATTGAAGAAGCTTTGGAAGTCTGGAGTTGTGAAATGTGAATTAGTGTTTGATTAGATTTATTTTTCTTTTATTATTTTTTATGATTATTATTTAATTAGTATTTTTCCCCCTAAACCTGTCTGGGGTAAGTTTTGGGTATTGGGGTTTGATTTATTGTAAAACCTTGAAAAAAATGTAATAAAAAAATGTTATACAAAAGTGTAATGAGAGTTACTTTTTAGATTAATTAATTCTCTTTTTAAAAAATAAATTGGTGAATTAAAAGTAACGTTGAATCCCGCACTCAATGAGAGAATGTTCTCCCTGCAGAAAACAAGATGGCAGAGCCTTACATTTCTGCACTGGAAGTATTCACATTATTCTGAACGCATGGAAGAAAAGTAAAAGGGGATTGTGTCAATGCTCATTTTACTTCACTAATAAGACAAAAAGTACAAAAGCATCAATCACACTGCTTTAAACTTTCATTAATCTGTAAATACGACATGCAGAGATCTCGGCTCAGGAAGTTCTCAGAAGATAACATTATCCTACATTATTATTAGTATTCAATGTGTTTTTTAAATGTAAATATAGGTTATACAATGTGTTGTTAATTGCAGAGCTCCTGTAATAAAGAAAAAGAAGGAAAAAAAACCCCTGCAAGTTCTGAAAGAGATCAAGCCTGAATAACAGTAAGAAAAAGTAACGCAAAGGTAACTCAAAAGTAACGTAACGCATTACTTACCATAAAAAGTAACTAAGTAACGCAACTAGTTACTTTTTTGGGGGAGTAACTCAATATTGTATTGCATTACTTTTCTACCTCCCCAGTAGTTGCTGTTCTGCTATTGTCTGGAGCAGTTCAAAGGTGAACCCAGAGCTGAAAATAAACACTTATAAAGACAACAGCTAATCAGAATCATTATATCTGCTGAGGTTTTCACTCATTCCTAATATTTGTACCTCGACTTTTAATTGAATTACAATTAATTAGATCTGAAAAATATATTTCACCTGTTTGTTCTCATATCATTCCATAAATGAATGATTTAAAAAAACCGAGCTAAGAAAAATAGCATTTATCCAGTGAAATGTTATAAAGAAACAACTTTACCGCAATATTCAACAACAGTACAGCACATTTTTCCAGTATTGTGCAGTACTACGTCTTAAAATGCTTTTAATGAAGCAGCCATGTTACTAGCTCCATTGAGTGCATTGTGTCTGACATTGCAAGTCTGAGATATGCAGTGTTAGCTTACATATGCAAGGCTGCATCCAGATACAATTGGGCCACGCTTAACAGAAGCTCTTCTTCAAAGTGGTCAGTGCCATACAGACACAATCCCCACAGAGTTAGCTGAGGTTAAAAGTCTCGCTCAAGGGCATAGTGTTGATGAACCGTGAGTATCTATGAGCTTCAGACTGCATGCAGAGCTCCAATAACTGTTTCATACCGGAGTATTCCTAATCATGTGTTTACTGCAGGGGAATCAAAAGTGATGACAGCTTATGTATGTTTCTATTATGTGATGAAATGCATTATGTTTATTTTGGACAAATTAAAACACTAAAAACTACACTGCATGTCATTCGAAGGGGTCGGACTGTAATTTTCTGAAAGGGTGCATTAAACTGATCAAAATGACAATAAAAACATTTATAATGTTCAAACACATCAACATATAAAGCAGCACTGATAATAAAAAATGTAAAAATAAAAATATTTATAAAAATAAATACAGCAAATCTGCATGCTTGTTGATGATCATGTGACACTAAAGATTTATTCACTGAATATACTTATTTAGTTAATATAAATATTGTTTAAAAAGTCAACAATATACATGTTTCACATAAATCATCTGGATGAATATACAGTGCATCAGGGAAGTATTTATAGCTCTTCACTTTTACCACTTTTTATGTTACAGCCTTATTCCAAAATGAATTAAATTTATTTATTTCCTCAAAATTCTACACATAATCTACACAACAATTGTTGCAAATGTATTAAAAATAAAAAACCTGAAAAATCTCATGTACATCAGTATTCACAGCCTTTGCCGTGAAGCTCTAAATTGAGCTCAGGTAAATTCTGTTTCCACTGATCATTCTTGATATGTTTCAGCAGCTTAATTGGAGTTCATCTGTAGTAAACTCAGCTGATTGGACATGATTTGAAAAAGCATACACCTGTCTATATAAGGTCCCAGGGTTGACAGTGCATGTCAAAGCACAAACCAAGCATGAAGGCAAAGGAATTGTCTGTAGACCCCCCGAGACAGGATTGTCTTGCGGCACAAGGCTGGGGAAGGTTACAGAAAATTTCTGTTGCTCTAAAAGTTCCAATAAACACAGTGGCCTCCATCATCTGTAAGTGGAAGATGTTTGAAACCCCCAGGACTTATCAAAGAGCTGGCCGGCAATATAAGCTGAGTTATCAGGTGACAAGACAGGAAGGTGATCACTAACCCGATGGTCACTCTGTCTGAGCTCCAGTATTCTTCTGTGGAGCGAGGAGAACCTTACAGAAGGACAACCATCTGTGCAGCAATCCAGCAATCAGGCCTGTATGGTAGAGTGGCCAGACAGAAGCCACTCCACACCTGGAATTTGCCAAAAGGCATCTGAAGGACTCTCAGACCATAAGAAACAAAGTTCTCTGGTCTGATGAGACTAACATTGAACTCTTTGGAGTGAATGCCAGGCGTTACGTTTGGAGAAAACCAGGCACCGCTCATCACCAGGCTAATACCATCCCTACAGTGAAGCATGGTGGTGGCAGCAACATGCTGTGGGGATGTTTTTCAGCAGCAGAAACTGGAAGACTAGTCAGGATAGAGGAAAAGATAACTGCAGCAATGTACAGAGACATCCTGAATGAAAACCAGCTTTAGAGTGCTCAGAGTGGGGCGATGGTTCATCTTCCAGCAAGACAATGACCCAAAGCACACCGCTAACTAACCTAAATCCTATTGAACATCTCTGGAGAGATCTGAAAATGTATGGACAGCTTTCCTGCTGTTACCAGTTACCAGACGCTGAGAAGAGCTGATCGCGAAGACGTGTTTAAGTCTGGCAAAGAACGGTTCCAGAAAGCAGGTAAAACAAAAAAAATAAAATAAAATAAACAAGCAAATAACAGGGTGAAAATGTGGTAAAATCTGAAAACGTGGTAAAAATCAGGTGTTTTTTCTATTTCTGGATTGCTTTTCCAAACACTGTCGGTTGGGTTTAGGGAAGTGGGTGGGCGCTGGTTAATCAGTGCTCTTTAAAACATTATAGGTTGGGTTTAGGGAAGGGGGGAAGGGGGGATTGGTCGGTCAGTCAATCAATCAGTCAGTCAACAGTGGCCTCTGGTGGATTCACGTGAGAAGGCGCGAATGGCACTTACAAAAGAAATTTGAGATCTCAAAAAGCATACACAGCGACCTCTGGTGGATTTATGAAAACAAAAACTGAAAAAAATGGTACCTCCTTGGACGTATTTTGCACTTTCTACAAATGTTTAGAGGGCTGCGTTTTCTGTATATGCATTTACCAGAAAAAGCAAAAAAAGTACAATGGCATACACATATAGCTACACAACTGATTACCATACTGATGTACTTTCAAAGGCACAACCATGATACATGATACGATATATACTAAAAATACAATAACATTAAAACATTAACAGAATGCATTTGTTTCATTTATTTATTCAACTGATACTACTAGGGCTTGCAAAACACTTCCAGGAAATCAAACTCATTACCTAAGTGTTGCTACCAGTTGACTAAATAAACGCAAGTTTTACTCTAGGTGTCTGTCAAATGCATGCACAGATGTCCTGTCTGAAAATGTACAGTGTATATACACAGTAGTTAACATTTGAGGTGGATCAAAACCTTTTATCAAAGTTGTCCTAAAACTATTAAACACTTAATCTGGTCTTAGGACAATTTCATTATTATTATTATTTTTGATCCACTTCAAACTACTGTACAGTCAATGGCCATTTTATTAAAGGGATTGTTCACCCAAAAATGTATATTTCTTCATCCGTTACTCAAACTCACATGCATTTCTTCCTCCTGTAGAACGTAAAACAAGATAATCTGAAGAATGTTGGGAGAAAGCAGCCATTGACAACCATAGTCAAATCAACAAATACTATGACAATCAATGGCTGATTTCCTACTGTGTTCAACAGAAGAAAGATACTCAAACAGGTGTAGAACCAGTGGCGGATAAGTAAATGATGACAGAATATTCATTTTAGGGTGAACTATCCCTTTAAGAACATCTGTTAAGCTGCTGTGAAAAGGACTGGCTAATTAGCCAATCATACAGCAGCAGGTCAATGCATTTAGGCATGTATATGTGATCAAGACAATCTGCTGAAGTTCAAACCGTGCATCAGAATGTGATGTCAAGTTTGGCACTGACACTGATCAATGTGACCAAAACCTTTGCCTTTTTTCAGTAAATTGCTTGTCACTTCATAAAAGAAAAAGAGCAAACACAACCTAAAATCCCTCGCTAATGCCTCTCAAAAGGCTAACAATCAACAACCCAGGTCTCAAAAGACAAGCATCATGTTACTTTTATTCAACCAGAAAGTTTTTTGTTGTATTTTTTGACTGGAAAGGACACAGGATTCTCCCAAAGGTTAATAAGATGATGTATAATATAATAAGTGGCATCATTGAGGAAAAAAATATTTCTCAACTTTTAATTACATTTTAACAAAAAGTGGCATCTTCAAAATTGTGAAAAAATCTCAGCAAACGTGGTCAGAACCCAAAACGGACACCTGTGCTGGCCAAGAGGACAGTGAGAGAGGTAAAAAAAGAATGATGAATAATTTTGGGCTTGACTGTATATGTACAGACAGGGCATTTGTCTATGCAGCTATGCATTTGTCAGACAAGACTAAAACTTACAGTGCAAGGATATACTGGTAGTAACACCCAGTTACTGAGTTTGGTTTCCTGGAAATGTTTTGCAATCATTAGTACCAGATGAATAGATAAATAAACCAATATGCATTTTATTATTTTTTTAATAGTATAATATTTTTGGCCACATTTAGAAGAGGCCCAGGTACAGGGTATAAGTCTTTCTCAGTGGCTTTGGTGCATTTCTCACAACACTATTTACATTTGCACAACAGTTAATGCATTTCTCAAAACAATTAGTCATTTGTGCACATCATAGTAGCATTTTCACATTCCTTCCAACAAATTGTGAATGCTTTTGGACATGCATCATCTGCTTTCATACAACTCTCTGCTGTTTGTAACATTATCATTTGCTTACGTCATGTCAGTCAAAATTAACTAAACTTGTGGATGATGAATAGTTGTCAAAATCTGTCAAGCTCATTTTATTTTAAAATTTACATTTTTATTTTTTTCTGAAAATGTCTTTTAAATTGAACAATTTCATGAATGATTTACAGGCCTGTGTATGTTGTAGATTCAGTTTCAATATGTCCTGCAATATTGTTTACAGTTGTGAACAGCTCTACCCAAAGGAAGTTTGTTTGTTGTAAATAAGGCTGTATTTATTCTTTTGCACAATGCTGTGAATAAATTAGAAATGCAAAGTGCATATGCAGTGAAAATGTGAAACATACATATTCAGTGTCTTGTACTCAGATACCTCACTAAATGCAGTGATGTCTAACTTTACTGTAGTTTTCAAATGGCTGTGCAAATAGTATAGTATAGTATAGTGCTGTCTTGAGCATTTTCAGGAAGTGTCACCAAAATCTGACTTTTTTGCATTGGAAAAAATGTACAGAGTAAAGTGTCATAATGAAAACATGACAAAGCCATTTGACTATCTTGTTCATAAACAATGGTGGCAGGACTTTGCATTTTGATGACACTGACACTTTCATTGACATGAATACTTGCTTTTGAGGAATGAGCTCTCCATTTTGAGCAAGTGACACGCTTTTACAGGTTATCCACTAGGTTTTGCAGTTTGTACTAATTGTTTTGAGAAATGCATTAACTGTTGTGCAAATGTAAATAGTGTTGTGAGAAATGCACCAAAGCCACTGAGAAAAATTGTAAATCCAATAAACAATGCAAAAAAAAAAGAAAGTACCATGGAACATCAGTAATCGTGTAGCTATATGTGTTTGTCACTGACAATGATCAACATGTAACCAAAACCTTTGATTTTTTGCAGTAAATTACTTGTCACTTCATCTGTGCACTGACTTTTCTGCATTTATAACCAAACACTGAAAAAGAGCATAAAAGAAAAGTATTTAAGCAAACACAAATGACCAAACGCTATCAATAAACCCTCACTAATGCCTTTGAAACTTTTTACAAAAGCCTACAATCAACAACCCAAGTCTCAAAAGACATCCATTGGGAGTTTAATCAAACAAAGTGTGGCTCCTTATGTGTGCACTTTCAGAGCCAGTCATCTACATACACCAACACAAGCCATATCTCTTTTTAGGATCATGTCGCTTGACCACAGCGTCCCTTCTCTTCTGGATTGCCCTCTTTTTGTGTTAATAGCCTGCCAACAACAGTCCTGAAAGAGCTGCCGGGACAAAGCAGGTATTTGTTTCAAGAGAGTGTTGTTTTAGGAAGAGACTCTGAGTTAAAGTAGCACCCCTTTCGAGGTCATGCAAAAAAAAAAAAAAATGCTGGGCTCTCCTCGACTCAGGCCCGGGCCATGAATACAGCCACTTGAGTGCCCTCGGAACAAAAGGCCAGGAAGAAAGCAGGCGACAGGGGGAATGGTGAACCCACTGGGAGGGATGGACAGCATGCTGGCTCAGACTGGGAGGAGGGAGTCCCGTTCCAGCCAGTCTGCCAGGCTTAGAGTTAAAGATTACCTTTGAAATGTGCACCCCTCCTCTCGCTCTGCTACTCTCCTTCTCTCTTGGCTATCGCTCAGACCTGCGGGCAGGCGTGGAAAGAGCGCTTAGATGAGTCCCGGAGAAGATCCTCTTTGATGACAGAGAAGGATCTTTTTGTTCTCTAATCCTTCTCTGGTCTTAAACATTTTAAGCCCAACTGGACCTCAAAGAGAGGCTGTGGTCTCAATGGAGGCATTCTTTCACACCCGCACTTGTCCCGAATGCTTGAGGAATCTGCCCTTGCGTGTCCTGAACTGCTCGCTCGCTCGCAAAAGTTCAAGCTGGATGGCGGTACGCTTGACTTTCACTGCAGGTTACCTCCAGCGATAAGAAACACACTGTTAAGGTGAAACAGCATGGGTGAATAGGTGAAATGTTTAACTAAAAGATGCCATCTTGCTTTCTATATTAATTGCTCTAAATCTAGTTAAATGTGCACAGCTTTGCATAGGTTTTCAGGAAAGTCAGGATTAAAATTGTTTCATTTTTTAATATTTCAGACTTTGATTTATTTTTATAGAGGGAGAGGAGTGTTTCAAGTGGTTTGTCAAGCCCATTCACCTGTGTAAAGCACAGTGTTTTTTGTTTGTTTGTTTGTTTGTTTGTTTGTTTGTTTCTTTCTTTCTTTCTTTTAATAATAGCCACTGGGGGAAACTCAAATCTTATTTTATAATGCACTCTCAAATCACTTCTATAAAAAAGCAGCAACCTAATGTGACTCTGACAGTTAATAGAATAAATATTATATTGTAACTGAAATCGACAAGTGTTAAATATATAATGAATGTTTAAATGTTCATTTTGCCAATTTAGAAAAGCAAAAAAGGACAAAAGAACTCGCAAAAAAATTGACTATAGTATCTAGTATCTGTTGGAAATACGTGCCTCAGCTAACATCTTTATTAAAAGTAAAGTTGCTCCAGGTACCTTTAATTGCATGTTTCAGGTGAAAAATCCACTAGGGGGCACTGTCTACATGGTTGCAAATCTGAAACATGTTACTTAGGGTATCTTTTGTTGATTTTACATTGTTGAATTTTATTTAGTTTGAATTTTTTTGCAAATTGTGTTAGACCACACTCAAACCAGAGAGCTCACTACCGAGCAAACTGAACATGCCAGACAATTGTCCATATGGAGATAAGTGAGGCAAATGTATTTGATTACAAATAATAGGCACCATTATTTTTTTTTTGTGGTATTCATTTGGTGTTTTTCCAAAGAATGAAAAATAATCCTCAATCTGTCGAAAATATGTTCCTTTAAATGTCATGAGTGTGAAGAGGAACAGAGTTTGCTGACTTTTTACTGTCCCGTAGCCTTCATTTGGATGGATGGATGGATGGATGGATGGATGGATGGATGGATGGATGG
>CAIGQZ010001336.1:3839317-3853915 GCA_903798205.1 Danio tinwini | reverse complement strand
GATGGATGGATGGATGGATGGATGGATGGATGGATGGATGGATGGATAGATAGACAGACAGACAGACAGACAGACAGACAGACAGACAGACAGACAGACAGACAGACAGATAGATTATTTTGACAGTTGGAGTTTGAATTTTTGAAAGTTGCAGTTTAAATTAGAATTTTTAACAGTTGAAATTAGATTTTTTTGACAGTTGGAGTTAAAACTTGGATTTTTGACGGTTGGAGTTTGAATTTCGTGATAGTTGTAGTTTAAAATAACATTTCTAACTGTTTCAATTGGAATTTTTAACAGTTAGAATTTGATTTTCTGACAGTTGGTTTAAAAAACAATTTCTGACAGTTGGAGTTTGATATTCTGACAGTTTAAATTTGAATTTTTGACAGTTGGAGTTTGATATTTTTGTGATGGTCAGATCTATCTACCTATAAACTGCAGTAAAACAAACGTTGAAGTACGTTTTTTTGAGGATTCACAAAAAGGTTGCAAAAAATGACAAATGCCATTAAAACAACACCACAGTGAATACATGATTACTCAAAATTCATTTTGGCCCGAACTACGCCTTTAAAATCACTAGCACTTTAAATTCCCCATTCATATACAAACAAGTGACTAATAGTACACAAATCCAAATACACTTACAGGTTCAAAAGCTGCCATTAGAGTGTTACCTTTTTAAAAGGTTGACGCTTATATTTTTATACATTTGCAAATATTAATAATACCTAAAAAAACACTAAAATGTAACATTCGTAACAGTGACGGGTCTTGTATCTTTTTCCAGAGTGTAACATTCAAAACAGACATGCGCAAACACCTTTTCATATTGCTGTAAGGATGCCAAATGATGTGCAAGAAGAATACGGCAAACATTACACAAACAGACACACTCCAAAGCAAATACAGCTTCAGGCCACTGACAGAGAACAGAAGGTTTGTTCCCTCGTGTCGTTCAGCCAGTAATCAGCACATTTGACACACACATAACATGGCAAAAAAGATGAAAGTGTTCAGGAAAAAAAAGATTTCATCTGCCCTCTAGCATAACACACACTAAAGACCTCAAAGCGACCCGTAAGAAAAATGATTCACAATGCATGTTGACACCATTCAAAAGTGTACAAAACATTCTCTTTAAAAGCCACTCGAAAAAGATCAAAGCCAAATTAATTTAAACAGAGGTATTTTTGCAAAAGATTAGCATTATTGTTGCTTTAGGTCAATTTAACGCATCCTTACTGAACAAAGTAAAAAGACTTAACGATATAATATAAAATAGTATTTGCCATTTTTAACCTTTTTACTGGCGCAATTATTGAAATATTATGCAACTGTGAATACAACCTGATTTTTAAAGCATTCTAAATTTACTGAGGCACCCTAGTGGTCAACTTTAACAATCCTTTTTTAGTTGACATTCACATAGAGCCACAGGCAAACAAAATAAATGGCATGTGCAAAGCTGATCCACTTACATGTGTTCAGGCTTGAGTGTGTGTGTAACGAGACACCACTAAACATACGGTGAGAGCACTTAAGGTTAAGTGGCCATGAGAGGTGAAGTGGCTCAAAAACAAACACAAACATGTACACTTATACTAGCTCAACTACAAACAGAAGCAGATTAGTGAGTTCCTGCTGGAACATCTTTTCACACTTCACACAATCCCAGATTCACAGAGTGTACATACATAAAGCCTCACTAATCAAAACCACCATTGAAATGAGTAAAATTACACTCAAATAATTATTTTGGTGCTTGTTTCAACTACTTATTTCAAATGAGCTGAAACAAAACAGGGGAGTCATGGTGGCACAGTGGGTAGCACGATCGCCTGACAGCAGGAAGGTTGCTGGTTCGAGTCCCGGCTGAGTCAGTTGGCATTTCTGTGTACAGTTTGCATGTTCTCCCTGTGTTGGCGTGGGTTTCCTCCGGGTGCTCCGGTTTCCGGATATGCACTATAGGTGAATTGAATAAGTTAAATTGGCTGTAGTGTATGAGTGTGAAAAAGTGTGTATTGGTGTTTCCCAGTGTTGGGTTGCGACTGGAAGGGCATCTGCTGCATAAAATATGTGCTGGATTAGTTGGTGGTTCATTCCGCTGTGGCGACCTCTGATTAATAAAGGGACGAATGAATTAATAAATGAATGAAACAAAACAATTCTTGTGATTTTTTTGGGGATAACTTAATTGTTTTATGTTCAATCCACTAAAATTTGCTCAGTTAACTTAATCGATTTGTGTCTGTGGACAACATGAATAAATTGTGTGGAACCCTGCATTTTTTACAATCTAAGGTAAGACTGAACGATATTGGAAAAATCAGACGTTGTGATATTTTGTTTTTCTGATTCTCCAGTTAGTTTGGAAAGTAATCTTAAATTTTTTAACTGGTTGGGGATTATTCTGTAGGGGAGTGAATCATTAATAACATGTAATAAATTAAAGATAAAGGTGGAATATACACTATACCTGACAAAAAGTCATGTTGCCTATTCAAATTTTAGGAACAACAAATAATAACTTGACTTCTAGTTGATCATTTGGTATCAGAAGTGATATGCTTATTTTAGCAAAATTCTGCTTAGACAAAAGTCTTGTCACTTAACAGAAATAATGTACAGTATAGAATGTAAACTCGCGGTGCAGTGGAAACAGATTTAATATTGTGTATGACTCCCATGAGCTTGGAGGACTGCATCCATACATCTCTGCAATGACTTAATTAACTACATAAAGTCATCTGGAATGTCAAAGAAAGCGTTCTATTTAAAAATAGATAGAAAAGGAGCCATTCTAATCTCAAGGGGCAAAGTGTTCCATAACCGAGGACTCACCACTGAGAAAGCTCTGTCCCCTTTACATTTCAGTCTGGACTGAGGTACTAAAAGAAGATTTTGATCACTTGGTCTAAGAAATCTTACAGGAGTGTAAAAGTGCAACAGCTCTGAGAGATAGGTTGGGGTGGATTATGAAGGGATTTATATACCAGTAAAGCACTTTAAAATCAATTCTAAATTGAATGGGCAGCCAATAGAGGCCCCTTAATGTGGTCATATTTTATGTCTATTAGGATTATTCCATTGTCATTTTATGCTTTTTTTTTAATGACAACTGGTCAAAGTCAAAAATATTTCCAACTGTTATGAATAACAATCTGTATTATTCCAACAAATAATGACACTTCTGAATTTAAAACATTGGTATTGTGTTGTCTTCAATTGTATGTAAACCTATTTAACCATGGCATCTTTTGTATTACGCATATTTATAAAAACAGTAATAAATCGGCTACTAAAAACCTTATATGACCTTTCATCCATAATCTACCAAACAATCTTCATTGTTTAAAAATAGTACTGATGACAATTATCCACTGTTATAATGTCTCTACTTCGCTAGTCATAACGGCTCGGTTTGTTTTCATTCCCAATTAATTACCACATTATTAACTACAAAATGGAGTCGTTGTTCATTGATACAGTTAAACAGCAGTTAAACGTTTCACAACATTATTCCGTGAAGGATTTGTCAGACGTCTTCCCGCCTTCATAAATTCAAGAATAATGAGGCTAATTATTTTTTTTTCTTATGAATGTTTTATGAAACGAGTTATTCAGGGCTCGTGAATCTGACTAGTCTAATCTGTATTTATTTGTTTTGTGTGTATAACTCACAATAACGTTATTTTTAGCTAACTACAAACCCACTTTCATACCTTAAGGGTAGCTATAATTATATAATCTCAATTGTGGTACAATATGTAGTGAATGTAGGTTAAATAAATATATGAAAACAAACACACCTTGCATTCGGTGATTACGCGTGTCCACAGGTGCGTTTCTAAAACTCATAGCCGGAAATTGGGCGACCTCTGCTGGCCTCAAACCTTACAGTACATCCAGCCAACAACAAATGATAGTGCACTGTGTCAGAGGCCTTGAGTAAAGAGATAATACATTATTATACTGTTATTTTACATTCTAGTCATAACTTTAGCTTTCTGAAGGAAATAGTTTTGAATGTTAACAAGTTGTGTTAACATGCTGCTATTGCCAAAACTATTTAGCATTTCACAATCAGCTTGTGCGCCAATGAAGCAACACTGACTTCTGCTTGCAGATGTGTTATTTCTCACATGAGGAATGTTTGAGATTTTGTAATGATGTTTGAAGGTAAGAGGATAATTACTTTTTGTAAACTAGGTCTGAATCTACACAAGTCTCCGAGACCACTTTGAAAAGATTTCAATTTGATATGAACTTAGAGAGAAGGAAAAATCCGCTCTATGATATGCAGATGTTAGAAATGTACTTGCAAAAATAGCATAAACACTTGAATGAATATGCGAACTCTGTATTCTGCTTATATGTGCATACTCGTTTTTAGTTTTCTTTCTTTTTTATTATTAATCGAGCAATTCCATGCAAATGTCAACCTTGCCATGAAAACAATTAAGTTTTCACCAAATTAGCGAAACCATTTCTCCATTTTTGTGTGAGCAAGTATTTTACAGTACTTAAAAAATACTCAACAGTGTCTCTGTCTGTGCCTTCAAACTATTATATTTGATTTACCAAAGTCACACAAGTGCCAATTTCACATTTGTCACATCCATAACATTTCCTCATAAATGCAAAAACTTAAAATAAAATTAAATTATATGTTTTGCTCTGTAGTGAGCTAACTCTTGCCTTTTGATTAGAATTGTTTCTTTTGGGTTGTGCAGTTTAATTCACAGAATTTATGTAAGTTGTACTGTAGACTTTTTTGGTCACATCCATAACACATGTTTGTTTCCCTCATTTAAAATAAAAAAAAATGTTTACAGATTGATATTTTTCTGATCCTATAACTCTAATTAGTTGTTGTGGAAAATATAAACAGTTTTTCCAATATAATATTTTTTGTTTAATATTATATTTTCAATTTAATATTATAACTTTCTCTGTGAATTTATGTTTGGAATTTTTACTGCAAATGTCACATCCATAATGCTGGAATTGCTCAATCTCTTTTCATTTGCAATTTTGCACTCTGTACAATGAAGGTTACTGTTCTAATTGTTTGATTCAGACTGTACGACCCCTATTCCAATATTCACCAATATTCTACATATTTAACTAATAGTTTCTATTATATATATTTTATTGTCATCATCAGTATTGCTGCTTGCTCTGTTGCTATAAATATTCTGCATGACAATTGAAGTTATCATTTAATAATGTGAATCGTTGAATTTTCTCTTCAATATTTCAGATTACAATGAACTGAACTAAGCTGAACTTCATCTGTAATAACTGGACTGAAGCAGTTTCATTTTACTAGAACTTCAACTATGTTAAACTGCTTTGACACCCTAGACTGTAAAAGTGAATTGAATGTTGTTAGTTGTTGACATGACTTAGTGGTTATATAGTCGGAGATCTGAACCAAGAGACTGCATAGCATAGTTTTATTTTACAAATTAGCTATTGTGCGTATTTAATTTATGTGCATTTGTCAAGTATTTTAGTTCTAAAAATTGTGCGCCGCCCGGGAATCGAACCCGGGTCGCAAGAATGGGAATCTTGCATGATACCACTACACCAGCGGCGCCTGTGGAGAAGCATGATAAGCCCACCCTTCCCAATTTCCACGCAGGCACATCAATGGCGCACAAAACACATTTCGGTTTTGTTTGTCTTTGCAATATCTTTAAGACGAATTCAGTTAATGAAACTTGTACGTGCACACTCAGAACCGACACCCTGCTGCAGCACCGACAGTTGTATCATTTTGTGAATGACTCGCTCTTTAGAGTCATACATTTTCAACAGTGGGTTAAACCAGTTCACACATCCAGTCTGAACATGTTCACGAGTCGGACTGAATCGGTCTGTGCGGTTCTCGAGTGAACAACTCACTGAACTTTTTTTTTTATTAACACAAGCAACAGGTAATACACAAAACATCAACTTGTGCTAATATTGTGTGACAACTCACTGAACTTTTAAACCGAGAACTGTCTTATTTTCGCAGTTTATATTATCCCTCATAATCAGTGTTGGGGAAAGTTACTTTAAAAAGTAATGCATTTCAATATTGAGTTACTACCCAAAAAAGTCAACAGTTGAGTTACTTAGTTTTTATTGTAATGCGTTATTACTTGTGCGTTACTTTTGCATTACTTTTTATTACCTGGCTGAGGCGTGATCTCTTTACGAACTAGTTTTTTTCTTTTTTCATTAGAGGAGCTCTGCAATTAACAACTAACCTGGACAACACACTGTATAACCTACATTTACCTTTAAAGAAATAATAAAAAATATATTTTAGGATAATGTTATCTGAGAACTTTCGGACCCCAGAGCTATACATGCTGTATATACAGATTATTGAACATGTAAAGCAATATGCGTTTGCTACTTTTGTACTATTTGTCTTAAGTGAAATCACTGTCAATTGAGACAACGCCCTTTTCTTTTTCTTCGATGCGTTCAAAATGATGACACATTCTCTCATTGACTGCGTGATTCATGTGGCTACTTTAATTTTAATTCAGCAATTTATTTTTAAAAAGCTAATTAATTAAAAGTCAAGTTACATTTAAAAAAAGTAACTCAAATATTATTACTTAATTTTTAAAAGTAGTCTGCTATTTTACTCGTTACTTAGAAAAGTAATATTATTATGTAACTTGCTTTACTTGTAATGCGGTACCCCCAACGCTGCTCATAATGCATTTGATAGCTATTATAATAACTACTATAGGAGTACTCTTAATAATAAATACATTTTTAAAACCAAATATTTTATATGATCACTGGTTTTCTTCAAAAGATCAACAAAAGATCCTGGTTTTCTTCAGCTGTTCAACAGAAGAAAAAAATACAATCAGTGTTTGCAATCAGTAGCAGTGAGTAAATTATGAGGGTGGCACGGTGGCTCAGTGGTTAGCATTGCTGCGTAAATTTCGTTGGTTCATTCCGTTGTGGTGACCCATGATAGATAAGGAACTAAGGCAAAGAAAAATTAGTAAATGAAAATGAGTAAATTATGACTTCAGATTTTTCAGTTTTGGGTGAACTAGCCCTAACACAAAAAGCTGGTGCTTTGCTGTAATTTTTAGATACGTTTTTTAGATATCCAGTAAAAAAAGTAAAAATATATTCCAGGTCAAACAAACCTAGATGCATCAGGCGAGTTAAACTGCATTTTTGCATTTTAGTATAACTTCTAGAACATTTCAGAACATGCCACGCTGGGATTTAATGCTGCGCAGTGATGTTTTGAATAACTGAATCACTTTCCAAAATGAATTGTTCAAAAGAACCGATTCGAACCGATTCAAACATCAGATCACTAGCTGCTTGCCAGCTGTTCGTGGCGCTGCAGCACAGCTCACGTCCAACCAACAAAACAATCAATGACACGATCCTACGCTACACATCGCTGTTTCTATACATCTTATATGTACCTCAAAAAATCGAGACACGCCGCAAAATACACAAATCTAAAACAAATATCCATTGCAAATTCACAAATTCATCAATTAAATCGATCATGACCGCTGGTAACCCGAGCGTGATGTCACGCAGGCTCCAACACGCGCCACCCGGAGCCATCCAATGGGCGCGCAGAGAACCCGGCCCCTGTCATGACAACGCTTCCATCACTTCCGGGCTGAGAGAGACGGCCGGCGCGAGTCAGCCACCGCAACATACACCGACCCAGAAAAATAACAATATTCGCTCCATATTCGCCGCGTCCTGCTCATCCACACCTCGTTTTCACCTTTTACAAATGGGCCGTCGCGATTCTGACTGAAGCAGCGCCGTCGGTTTGGAAGAATAAGGTGAGTGTTTATTGTCTCCATGTGTCGTATGCTGCAGATGCGCGCGGTTATGCTCGATTTGCACATTGAAGACTCGCCTGCATATCGTAAAGCATCAGAAGCGTGTTATTAATCTGATATGAAGAGGCTTTGAATGCCGTGACTGCCGGAGGAATGCAGGACATTGATGGCAGTGCATTCCACAGTTGATACTGATGATGATCATCTCTCGGGCCTTTTCTGTTCCCAGGATGCAATGTCACACATATATTACATACATTCAAACCAGGATCATACACATTGCTCCACGCACTTTCATGCACGCTAAACACATTAGTGCTCAGGTCATGACCACACACACTAATCTCTTTCACAACACAAACAGACAGGATCTCACGTCAACAAACATGACATTTGCACATTTCACACCCCGTCAGCTTTGATGTTCTTTGTGGGATGGAAAGGAAGAGAAGCATATTTAGTCATGAATGAGATGTTTTGGCTGAACTGGGTCACAGTTGGTTTTATATTCGCACATTCGTTCAGTGATAACTTTTGACATGCTCCATATATTGTTTACCATGTAACTTTGAATATTCAGTCTGAAATTACATGTAAGTATGACTTCAAAACTGTGAACAATCTTTTACTTTGATAGTCATTGGGTGCTACTATGATTTTCACTATATAGAATAAGCCATGAATACTTTTCTAAAAATTATATTATTAAGGAGAAAGTCTGAATGTGTGAATATAAAACCAACTTTACCTCAAAATCGGTGTGCTGGTTGTGACATGATGGGACTGCAGTTTGTTGTGGGTGATAGTGGTTGACATGTTTCCAGATAATCCTGTGGATTATGTGCTGTCATTTGAAGGCCCAGACTTAGAATAGGTGTCTGCAAATGCAATTTGTTTAAATCAGGGTTGTCCAAACTATGCATGTGCCAGTATAAGATTCTGCTGGTATGATAACCTTGGATAAAAAAATATCACGGTTTTGCGGTATTGTGGTTACTGCTCTAAAATGCTCTTTTTAAATGTCTGGGTAAAAAACAAAAACTTTTTTCCCTTTGAACACAATAAATATTTTATTTTTAGAAACATTTAAAATATTTTGGAACAGTAAACATGTCAGACTAAATAATTAAAATTAATCATTGACTTCTGCTGTCTTTATTGGTTCCAAAAACACAGAATTCTTTACAATTGAAAAAGGCATCTTTGAATTTTCTGCTGGTAGGGATGGCTGACGTGAAACTGACATTTCAACAGTGTTAAGATCCAGAATTGCAAGTGTTTCGAAAACACTGCACCGAACCATGATCTGAAACACCCAGGTCACGTGACTAAAGTGTTTTGGAAACTCCCGGTCACGTGACTAAAGGGATTCAAAGCATCGGACATTTCAGAAGCGTTTCGAGACCTGGCGAATCTGCATTTGACTGACAGGGTCAGAAAAAAAACAACTTCTGTCTCATATAGCCTAGTGGACCGTGTGTGTGCACGTTGTTATTGTGCTATAAATGGCTTTTGGGTTCGAAACCTGACTTGTACAAATACTCCGAAATCATGATTTTATGTATTTTAATAATGTTACTTTTTTAGTCAAGATAGGATACAGCTGTCAATACCCCATCAATTTAACATCATTTTTGTAACACTGTAAAACAACAATTAATATTTTTACAATACTGTGATGGTTGGGTTTAGGGTTTGGGTAGACGTTAATAAAATACAATAAATGGGAAATTTAATGAATAATATAAATAATTCTTGTTAACTTCCGGCCACAACCGTGTCTGATCTAGCAACAACCCTGTTTTATGACCAAAACAAGACACATTTATTCACAAAGTGTTTATTCGGATCTCAGACCAATGTTGAAACACAACGATACAAGATCAAAGCATTTCGAACTGATTTTAAGCATTTCAAAATAGCTGCATCAGCCTGCACTCAAACCCACTATTACTGGTAGTCTGGAACTCTCACCTCTCCACTATATCACTTGAAAGTTCAACTCTACAAATGTCTCGTTTCCACTGAGTGGTACAGTACGGTACGGTTCGGGTCGGTACAGGTCACCTTTATCAAGCTTGCGTTTCCATTACAAAGGGTACCCTTTTGGTGGGCGTGGTGTACTACAGAGAGTTTCAGTCGACGTCATTCTTGCTCGAATAAATGTCTACAGTAAAGCTGTACAGTTCGTTCACATTATATGAGAAGCTCTTCTAACAAAACAGATGCTTTAAACATATTAATACTTGTTTATAAATGTTTATTACTAACATTTCTATAAACATGATTTGATTATAACTGCAGATCAATGACAGTGTGACAGCCTACTGTAACGTCTGCAATTATATAAAATAAATAAATAAATGCAACATATATGAACACATACAGACCCTTACAGTCTCCGATATGTTACCAATTACAGATAAACGACACACAGCATACATTAAGTCCTTATTTGAGTTCGGAAATCCTTGAAATCCTGTCGGGCTTCTCCGTTTTTTCCGCGCTTCACTCTCGCGTTTGTCCTTTTCTTTCTGAATGGATCAGATGTCGAAGATGCTTCATTAATCACACACGCACGTTATTATTATCAGCTCAAGAAGTTTGTTATATCAAATCTAGACGTGAACGCGAGCTCCCTGGAGAAAGCGAAAAACCGCTCGCACTTTTAGACGGCCTCAAAAAACAACAACAGGACACGGCAGATTCTTGGCTTTGTGGCTGTTCATCAAGACAACGACAAGGTTTGTTTTGAGCCCGGGTCATCCATGTATCGTTATTATATGCATATAGTTGTCTCGGCTGTGCATTTAAAAACATGGCAGCTCCATTGTTTTGATTCTGGCTAGCTCCACGAGATCGTGACGTATCTCTGTAAACCAATCATCGTTCAGCTGCGCGTGTAGCTCCACCTTTGGGTACCCTTTCTTGTCTTTGGTACCCTTTCGAAAGGGTGCTGAAAAAGTGGTACGGTAGGGATCGGTTCGGTACGCTTTTGACAGTGGAAACGGCCATAAAAGCGTACCGACCCGTACCGTACCACTCAGTGGAAATGGGCCTAAAGTGGGGTTTAATACCTTAATTTTCTCAACTGGTTCTTTGCTGAAGATGTTAAAGTGCAATACATTAAAATAATTACCACTAGGTGTCACTGTAGAGACGAGTGTCGAAATGTTTCGAAGCTTCGACACATTTGCTTCGACTGTTTCAGTGTTTCATGAAGCCTCGCTTTGCCCACCACTATTTGCTGGAGATACTGTTGTTCTAAAATCTAAATAAAAAATATTTTATCGTAAACAAAAAATCTTACACATACCTTAGGAACAGTATAGCAGAAAATTTTGGCAGTTTTAAAACCTTGACTTTTCCAAACTGCAGTATACTTTGAACACTGTTATCATCCCATGCCTAGTCCAAACTCGGTCCTAGAGGGGTGATGTCCTGCATAGTTTAGCTTAAACTTCCTTCAACGCGTAGTTTCTAGTATACCTAGAAAGAGCTTGATTAGCTGGTTGAGGTGTGTTTAATTGGGGTTGGAACTAAAATATGCAGGACACTGGCCCTCCAGGACAGTGTTTGGACACCCCTGGTTTAAATAGTGACCAATTCAACTGATTTGAACTTAAGTTGAAATAGATTCATAATGGGGAAGTTGTGTAGTTTTAGTGCACTGGATTGTCCATTATTTTTTATTCTTAAACAAAACTGCTTATGGTCACCTTTCAGACATATCGCATTCGTGGGGCCAGACAGAATCTGTGGACATTTTTTGCTATTTCTGCAGAGAATTTTGTAAATAGTCTGCGGATTTATGCAGAATGATTTTAGGAGTATGACATGTTTGTAATTTTCTGATATACAGTATGCGAGATGATCTTGAAAGGATTTCAGCGTTTGTCATTACATTGTTCAACAGGTGACATCATATACATTCATATAATTCAAATTAGGGCTGCACAATATATTGTTTCAGCATCGACATCGCAATGTGTGTGTTTGCAATAGTCACATCGCAGGATATGCAATGTTGAGTTAGGATTATAGTTGATCAGCTCAACAGTTGAGAATACATGAGATTTGTGGAGTCATTGCAAAGTATAACCATAACAGAGTGAAACTATCATTTGCATGTGTTTTAACTGCATTTAAAGAGAGTTTAAAGCAGTCAGGCACAAAAAAGTACAGTTGTAACTTTAATGAAGAATAATTTTACTGAATTATTAATACATTGAAGACTAGAAAGTTGTTTTACATTTCATCATTCAATTTCTGTACCTGTATACTGTTTGAGTCCATAAAAACCTAAAGCACTGTTTATTTCACCTTTTTCACTGCTCTATTTATGTTTATACATGATTCACACCCTTACAAAATCAACCCTAATCGCTCTAATCATTTAAAATCATGAAACAAATCATCAGTAGATATATTCAAGTCATTAAATGAAATTATAGCAGAAAAACGAAATATTGCAATGTCAGATGTTTCCAATATTGTGCAGCACTATTTCCGATCTTAAGGCTCTTGATCTTTGTGGAGGTTTGTATATTTAAGATTTGGCACTCTTAATAGTAGCGTCCGACTGAATTATACATTTATACACACTGTAATTATTGTCATATTTTATTTCTTTTTAATGTGAATTCAAATACAGTTTCAGAGTTTTTAGCAAAGATAAATTGTAATACCTTAATATAATCTATGTCTAGGCATGGGACTATAACGGATTTCAAGGTATACTTGCAAAAGTCAAGGTATTAAAACTCAACATTTTCTGTAATACCGTTCCTAAGGTATGGGTAGGATTTTTTATTTACTTTTTGTTTGTTTGTTTTTTAGGACAACAGTATCTCCAGCAGAAAAGATTCCATTTTAAATTGTAAAAAAATCAGTTTTTGAAGCAAATGAGGACAGCAGAAGTCAATAATTTATTTAGCCTGACATGTTTACTGTTCCAAAATATTATAAATGTTTCTCAAAATAAAATATATTGTGTTTAAAGGGAACATTTTTTTTTAACCCAGACATTTAAAAAGAACTTATTTTAGAGCAGTAATCACAATACAGTGAAACCGTGATATTTTTATCCAAGATTATCATACCGTCAGAATCTTATACCGGCCCATGCCTATCTATGTCTCTAGTATATTTTCTCACAATAAAAATATTCTTAGAAGTTTGCATGGTGTAAAACTCATACAAATTGTCATATCACTCAATACATACATAAATTTGACTATGATCTTTTTGTGTTTTTATTTTCTAATCTTGCCCACACTGTTGCTTAATAATAGGGTCAGGTTTAGATGCAAGCCTTAATTCTGCCATGATTTAAAGGAATTATTTTCTCAAAAATGTAAATTCTTGTATCGAAGATAAAAAAATTTTGCCATGCATTGAAAATAAGTAAATATGGGTTGCCAAATTGAACAAAAAGTGAATTGTTTTTATATAGTGTGGGTGAGCAAATGATAACTGGAGTGACAGTTGTCATTTTTACTCATTGTCATGTTGAGCCAAACCCACAAGGTTAATCTTCAAAAAACAAATTAAGATATTTTGAAAGTCTAAGTAATCAATAGAATAGAATATAAATAGAACAAATCCATATAAATCCAGTGGTTTAACATAAGTCTTGTAAAAAGATATCATCACTCTGCATGATGAACAATTTTAGTTTATGCTTTTTTTTTCATCCAAACAATGAAAAACACGTGCATAACGATTAATCTTATTTTCATATCATCTTAATATCTTTATAACTTGTTTTTTTGGGGGGATCTTTTCAGAGTTAAATTCAAGAACTGAAATTTCAGGTTTGATTAAAAAGGTCTTATTTTAAGTTTCAGAAAATGGTAAAGTCTCATGGGTTTGAAAAGACATGAGGGACAGAGTTTTCATTTTTGGGTGAATGCCCCTTTAATGCTGTACATTAGGGCTGCACGATATTAAAAAGATCTCACTTTGTGATATGTTGTTATTTCTGCTATATATATATATATATATATATATATATATATATATATATATATATACACACAAATAGTGCAATTTCTTATGCCTGCTTGCTATATTTAAAACCCTCATACACTCACAGGCCTTAAAAAAACATGCCATTAAAAAATGACAATCCAGACTCAACATTTCAGATCCTGCAAATGATCACATCGCAATATCAATGCTGAAACGATATAATGCCGTACTATAAATAGTCCTAAGCAAGATGCTGGATCTCTTACAGAGCGATCAGAGCTGTGGGGTAAATGTAATGATATTTATTTGAACTAACTAAATTTAGAAGGAGAGCATGGATGCAAGACAAGTCACCAAGCAAGACAAGTACAATATAATTTTATTCCTAGCTTCGTCTGCTTTTCAGAGTGTCATGGTTTATACTGTAGCGCCAAAAATGATTTAAACATTTAAAATGTGAAGTTGTAAGTTGTGTAGAATTGATTTCTTCCTTCCCTATGGGCCGGATTCACACTCTGAGCATGAGGTGATGGACCAGCCGAACAGGTTCAATCACACCCAGGCTCTTCTAGTAGTAAATAATGGGAGATTATGGGTAAAGAATGATGGGCTCTGATTAGTAATCCTGATAGGTGTGTCTAAAAGTTATGGCAGTTCCTTCACTTCTGCAAGCCTGTTTTGTGCAGGGGAGTTCAATCACAAGGGGAAAAGGGAAGAGTACACTTTCCAAAGCTTGTGTGTGTGTGTGTGTGTGTGTGTGTGTGTGTGTGTGTGTGTG
>CAIGQZ010001336.1:3779677-3839217 GCA_903798205.1 Danio tinwini | reverse complement strand
GTGTGTGTGTGTGTGTGTGTGTGTGTGTGTGTGTTTTTTTTTGTTTAAATCTCGGATTTAAGTAGTTTGGTACTTGGTACTCAACCCAAACCCCTTCCTCTTCAAGACAGCAGATTTGTCATTGGCCTTTTGTGTGCTCGTTTTTTTTTTTATACACAAACCATGTTGATGCTTGCCCATGCTAAACGTTCTATTGTGTGTCGTTGCCATTTTGTTGTTAAGGCATTCTAAGAGGTTTTTAGCACATGTTCTGGCTGGTAGTATATATTTTATTTCTTAAAATTGCTGTTATATGAGAGGTACCATTTTCACTTGGTATTAAGATGCATAGGCACATGGGTCTAAAGAGTTGTAGTCGAATTATGGGAACAAATCCATTCGAACAACTACAAAAGTTTTTTATTCTATTCTCAGCCTACAACCACACCAAAGCAAGTCATTTAGATTTAGCTGCATTGTACATTAATATGCTTTCCTGTCACTTGCGTTCGTGTTCTTTTATGTGCCACATAACATAAGTTGCTGATTTATTAGTAGAACTTGCATTGCATTGAACACTGCTGTGAGTGTCAATTGTTATGAAATAAGAGGGAAGGGTATGGTCTTAACTAAATCAGAAAGAATGCCAGTTTTCACAAGAAACTCCACTGTACGTTAATATTGCATTTCTTTTTGTTAGTTGTTCAAACTAGGGCTGTGCGATTAATTAAAATCGTATCAAAATTGCGATTTGGACATGCGTGAATTCTAAATCGCATTACTGCTCGATTTTGCCGCAGTATGCTATTTGAACTAATCATAACAGAGCACGAGAACAGGATACTGAGCTTAATGACAAATAGCCTGCATGATGAGTTCAGCACAGGAGGACTTGGTGCCAAAAAAAGTCAACACCTGTGGTGTGGGATTACTTTGGAAACAGGAAGGCTGATGTATCGCAGAACCAGGTAATTTGTAAGTCATATATTGTGTCTAAAAGCGAATGGAAAGCGTAGTTTTCTTCAGCATTTTCAATGCGCTCACGCTCCTTTGTCGTTGCTCAGCGACTATCAATCGTTTATCAAGGATGATAAAGTAACAAAGATTGTAAAATGAAAAGCACTGGGTGTTTAGGTGTCTTTTGTTTTTCTGAATTAATTAATTAGTCCAACAAAATGTGTGTATTCCATACAAACTCGCGGTGCGGCGTTCTGAAAAGTAACATTTAAAGTTTGTCTGAAGTTTTATAACTGTTTTCAAGTGGGTGCACCTAGAATATGCCCTGATTATGCTGCGCAAACCGCACGCCTCTATTGGAAATAACGGATTTGTGTACACAAAAAACATGATATGTGAACGGCCTATTTCCCAGCATCGTCGCAAAGTGGTCTATGATCTATGTATGGAGAGATAAAATCTTTGGACAAGCAGAAAAATACATAATACTACTTCTGATTAGGCATGGGACGATAACCGTTTTCAAGGTATACCGCGGTTTGGAAAAGTCAAGGTTTTAAAAATTTTCTGTAATACCGTTTCTAAGGTATGTGCAAGATTTTTTTGTTCAACTTTTTTTTTGTTTGTTTTTTAGGACAGCCAGAAAAGATATCCAAAGATGCTATTTTAAATTGTAAAGTAATCTGTGTTTTTTAAACAAATGAAGACAGCAGAAGTCAATAATTCATTTGAATTGTTCAGCCTGACATGTTTACTGCTCCAAAATATTTTAAATCTTTAAAAAAAAATTATTGTTTTTTTCCCAGACATTTAAACAGAATATATTTCAGAGCAGTGAGCACAATACCGTGATACCGTGAAACCATTATATTTTTATTCAAGGTTATCATATCATCAGAATATTATACCGGCCCATGCCTACTTCTGATATGTGTTCAAGCAGAACATCAGGACCTTACTTGAGTTTGATGGCGCGCACACACACACAGTGGTCTTTGTTTTGCCATAGCTCTGTTTTAGAGACAATTTGTTACACCTTTACTAGGTGATTTTTATTTATTTTAGAGACATGTTACAGGTCTTTGATAAAGATATAATTATTTTCCTTTGGAAATATGTTTTAGATTCACACTGTGAAACATCTCTGTGTGTCAAAATCGTGATTAAAATCGAAATCACAATTTTGTTCAGGAAAGTCGTGATAGGTGTTTTTTGCCCATATCGCACAGCTCTAGTTCAAACATGAATGTAGGGCTGCAGAATTAATCAAAGGCGATTCCATGTGCATTTTGGCAGCAAAACCAGCTCTGTAATAAGTCGTAAATCTCTAGTAGTTGCTTTCAGATAGAGCAGAATTTACTAAACAGTTATTTTACTAGATAGTTTACTGATAAGCAATGCAAAAAAACTCACAGACTATTTAATCGATGTGATCCAGAAAATGAAGATAATCATTCAATTTGACAGCTGTTTGCATCGAATCTCAGTGAATTATGGCTCTGTTCCTGCTGCATGCGAACACGCATGAAAATACCACATTTAATAATATTTTTCTTCAGTCGAGTGTTTGAAATAAATCAGTCTGTGAGATGATTCTGTAGTTGTGTGTTTATAAGTTAAGTTCTTGTGTCTCTTATTTGCAGTTTCCTCACAAGAGCACCTTTGGCTTTTGGAGATTTACTACTGATCACAGATCCATGTTTCCCTGACAAGATGTGCATGAGAATCGCAGCATTTGCTGTATGGCGATCTCGATTTCATCTTAATTAATCTTGCAGCACTACATAAATATCAATTATCCTACAAAATTAGTTACTATCATGAATTAGTTTGGAGGAAGATCTTCACTACACTAGTCTGTCCTCTCAAATGGGCATTTAGTAACTAACAACTACTACTATGATACATTAATCCATAAGGATTAGATAAGTACTGGGCCTGGTTATGAAATAGTGATTGAAATGATGTAGAATGAAAGTAGAGTGCGTGATTGTGCATTTGTTAATCATATTTCAATGGTAAAAGTGGTTTGGCATCATATGGTTATGCCCCTCCTGCATTTTTGAATTGTAAATAGGCAGCTGACCTACTTGACATTAATGCTTTAAACACTTGTGCACATCCAAGCGCTAATTAGTAGCTAAATGTTTATTACTATCATTGGCTTTAGTGCTCACTGAAGTAAGTGATTCTTGGGGTATCTGTAACTTTTAAAACAAGTCATATCCTCCATGTTTTCCACATGAAATGTCCATTTTATCCTCAACCTCTGGCTATACCAGTCATGGGATAGCAGGTCGCAAGCTGACAAAATGAAACCCCTCCCATTATAATTAGCATTATAATAATGACAGTATTATTTTATTAAGATTAAAGGCTAGGAAATTTTGAACCAATTCAAGTCTGTTGAAAATGAGGTTGAATGCATTACACTGTTCATTGAAATATGGTAGATGCTTATCAGTAAATAGGCCTTAATAATACAGGGTCAAGTTAATATGATCATGTTTATGACTGATTTTGGGATTTTTGCAGCTTCATTTCTATTAATGGTTTGTGTGGACAAGAAAGGGAGTTGAATGTTAGAGCATGTCTCCATAATCCACGTCTCTCTAGTCTGTGACATTCCTCTGGAAGGAAAGGTCTTCACGTCCATGTGTTTCCAGTCTCCAGGCGAACATATCTGGGATTTTCACAAGAGTCAGGGAGTACGCTGTTCGTTATTGCTGCACTAGACCCTCTCACAGCACTCCAGGCCAATGAGTTTACCATATAATGTTTATCACAGCAGCATTTTGCCTGGAATCCACTAAACAGAAGTAGTTTAAGGTGTCTGTTTCAAGACATTGGAGTTTGTCACAATATTGGAATTTCAGTAAGAGGCTCTTTACTTTCTTCTGGGGAGAATAAACGAAGATATTAAGAGAAATGTGCAGCTTAGTCTGTATGATGGAAGTCAGTGGGCTCCCATGTTGGTTAGTTTCCAGTGTATCACATCTTTTGCTGAATCGGTTTCATTTCAATTAATCATACAACCCTAAATGAATGTCTATTATTCCACAAAACTTGTTACAATCATAAATTAGTTTGGATGAAGATCTTCACTACACTAATTTGTCATCTCAAGTTGGCATTTAGTAACTAACAACTACTCTGATACATTAGTACATCACTAATAATAATGATTGAGACTATGTAGAATGAAAGTTCAGTGGGCTCCAATGTTGTTTAGTTTCCAATGTACATTTTAAAAGAAGTTATTGGAGAATCAAGAATAAATGTTCTGTAAATTCAGCAAAATGTGCATTTCTTCACTAGGGTTTAATGAAAAAGTAAAGACTGAATACCTGCAATAATATTCCTGAATAAACTGGAATAGAGGGGGGAATAATTAATTAATAGCATTTGAGAATCAATATGCAATTTAATTTTTTTTGTGTTATTTCATCAACTAAAATGGCTTAACACAAACAGAAAGTTGACATGTTAGTAGTGTTGCAACGGATCACAAATCTCACAGTTCAGATCACATTATGTTTTTTTAGTCACGGATTGGACAATTTTTCAGATCAGCCAAAAAGGAGACAAATGTAATTTGCTTTTTACAAAAATAGTACAGCAAGAAACTTTTGGTTTTAACAAACAGAATAATATGCTATATAAAATAAATTCTAATATATTCAGTACTGTGAGAAATTCACTGTTGCTACTACTGTTGCTGATAATGCTAAATGTATAAATCTAACATTATTTGTACAACCCATATTTATTTTTAGTCTCATTTTCAATAAATGATTTACTCACAAAACCTCATGTTTCATTGCAAGATGTATCATTTTTGAATAATTATTCAGTGGCATATTTTTGATGACTACCTATTGGTTAAATAATGTGATCGCTGCCTAGAGCTTTAGTTTTTGAGCATCAAGTTAAATGCATATGGTGGTGATTTTAATCTTTAACATAAACATCAGTGGTTTTATCTAAACTATAAACTGTTATGCCTGTGTTATTTGACTATTTGTAACTTCATATCTACCTCAAAAGACTAAACACTGTATCTTTTTCTTGAATTTAGCATTTTTCAAACCCAGATTTAAATCCAGCGATTCGAAGGGTTAATAAACATGAAAATCACCATCATTTATTATTTGTTGCGTGGTTGTTGAGATCCCGATCTTTTAATGATTAACCGTGCAGCTTACACTGAATGCATTAATGCAGGCTAAACAATTAGTGACAGAAAACACCTTTAATAACCTAAGAAACCCACCACATACTGAATAACCTACAACTTCTTCCATCCTCATCCTTATATTTACAAGGAAAGCCTAAATGCTTTCATACGTGTGATTTGAATGAAGCGAGAGGCTATCTTTCTGCAATCGTTACAAATTTAGGATTAATCTACAAGTAAAAAAAAATGTATTAATCCGCAGGTCATGTGTGTTCCAAACTGTGGGTTGTGATTCGTACAAATGACGGATCAACCGTGTCTCCTTACACCTCTACATGTTAGTTGTGCCAGTAACAGGACTGATTGCAAATACTCAGATTTGCTCATCTAATGAATGAACAGCAGATTACAACTGAAGTAAATGTTGGTTAGTTTTTATGTTTTTGATAACATTTTAGTCTTGTATTTTTTTCATTAACAATAATGTGCTGTTAATTCACTATGTGAGCAGATCAGAGCGTGTGCATTCATAGTTTTTTTAGTCACATTACTAGTGCTGAGAACATGTCAAGTTTGTGTTAAGCTATAAGCAACAAACATTTTTGTCCTTTTATTAATTGACTAAATTAACACTCCTGAACAGAATGCTCGAGTATACCTAGTTTTTGTGTTCAAACTAGCAGTGTTGCTCATTAAAGCGCAATGCAGACATCGAAAACGCAGATCTTCTTTTGTGTGTGATAGAGGAAAGATGTGCTTTTGATTTCCTTTTATACATTTTATAAGCTCTTCATGAGCTTTCAACTGATACAAATATCATCACATGTACAAACAGTGTTTAGTCCAGCACACAGCATTGATTTGGTTGTTCAGACATCATATAAGCCTTTTAGTTTTTGTTAGTTCAGTACATTTTGTCTTAATATGACAATGTGAGTGAATGCTAATGTCGAGTTCAGACTGCATGATTTTCAAAGTAGTCACGTCACAGATGGTTTCACACTATATGACTATCTGGGGTAGCAATCCGTCTCTATTGTATTTACACTGCAAGTGATGGGGTTTCACACTGCATGACTTTATAATAGGAAGAATTGCCGACAACTTTGTCTCGGTCAGCAAACTACGTCCTACAACCAAACACACACAAAGTGAAAAGGAAACAACGCAAGGTCACGTAGTATATCTTTTGTTATTAACTACATAATGAGAAAAAAGCTTTTAGTAGGGTAGAAATTGCACTTGTTTTGCTGACCTGGGTTTTGAAGGGAATTAGCAATTTCTCCTCAACTTTTTTTCTTTTTTGACCCGGTTGTGGTATTGCTTAAATGACATGTCAAACAGACACGGGTGCTTCAGCCAAATTTCAACTAGTTTTCCAAATAGACCTAAAAGAAGCCCTTAACTTATCCACCAACCTCCTGCTGGCCTGACCCATACTAGTGGATGCTGCTCTCTCATTGGCTGTAGGTAATCGCGGATGTTATTTTCAATCAGAACACATTTTCACCTGGCATGATTTTGAATCACCGACAGGTCCTGATATTTAGCATGCCAAATATCTGAGTGTTGGCAACTTATCTGCGATTCTCTCAGATTTCATCTTTGATAGTTCACACTGTGTGATTGTAACTCATGTAAATGAGCAACGATTTGCCTGTGATTTCAGGCGTAAGTTGGCGGCTTCTCAAAACCTGTCTGCGAGTCAATATCGGGGCTGAAATCATGCAGTCAGCAACTCAGCATAAGTGAACCAGCACCAAATGTATTTATTTATTTATTTTTGGTCTGAAACCGGGAGAACCAAACTACAAGTGCGAACAAAACCTAAATTGCACTGTTATTTTATAGGCCTATCAGCTCTACAGTGACATTGGTTGATCATAACTCCTGATCACCTCTGGTGGAATAATTGATTTCACAATTGAAGCTCCAAAGAAGGAATGTGTTTCTGCTGAATAGATGATATGTGAGAACATCTGGCTGTCCTGTACTGTCCTTTTGACCTTCCTCCAAAGAATCAAAACCACAGAATGAGCCTGCAGATTGTGTTTTTCTTCAAAGAGAACATTAGAAAGTGGCTGCTTCCTCCTCTGTTTTCAACAGTGTTTTGTTTATCTCTTATTGTAAAACATGAGTCTTTCCCAGAGGGTTTTTTTAGGCACTAGAGGATCATTAACCTATTTTGAACATCAAGTTCTGCTCGTACTGTAATATAGGCTGCTGAATTAGCAGGTCACTTTTTATTTTTGGATTTCAGAATTTGGCCAGATGTCCTAGTTTGTATTTCATGTTCTTGACATGCTCTTCCACTCAAAACACACACACACACACACACACACACACACACACACACACACACACACGCATTCATGAACATATCAACCTCTTTAGTACAACACTGTCTGAATGTGAGCTTCATCCTTCCAGAGAAACAAAGCTTGTCTTGTTTGTCTTCTGCGCTCACGAAGTTCACTGTCTGCCAGCTGTCCCCAGTTAAATCACAATGACCAGAGGCGTGACATGTTAGTGGTTAACACACATGCTCATATGAGTAATGCAAGTTTAAGTCCAGCTAGCATCATTTCCATGCTTTTGCTAAAGCCATTAGCCAATTTTATTTAAGCTGTGGTGTTTATCAACAGATGAAAAACGATATTACCCATGATGCTGCATAAAAGTCCACCAATTAGAGAAAAAAGGAAATGATGAGCTACTCAATTGCCAATGAATTAAAAATTTAGAATCTAATTTGGTTTTATATACTTAATCTGTGATAAGGTAAGTGATTTAATATTTATGTCTCTTTTTTTGTTATCATTATTTTTTGAAATGGCATTATAATTAATGTCCTGAAGACATTAAAGGGATAGTTTCCCCCAAAAATAAAAATTTACTCACTATTTACTATCCTATGGACATAAAGTTAATTAGAAAAAATGTAAGAAACCTGTGACCACTGACTTCCATAGTAAAAAAACAAACAAAAAACAATACAGAAGTCAACGGTTACAGGTTTTTAGTATTTTACTCTTGTGAAAAAGGAAACTCAAACAGGTTTGGAACAAGTAAAGGTTGCATACATTTGGACAGCATTTTTAGTTTTGGGTGAACTTGGGTTTTTAAGTAGACAGTCTTTTTTTAGTTTCTAGTCTTTTAGCCTTTCTTTTTTGCTTAAAATAAAAAAAAAACTATTATTTGTAATTTTTCACTTTGGTTGATTTTGTTTGTGGTTTGTAACTCTTAAACAAAGACCTTTTAGGGTTGTCACGATACTGGATTTCGGTACCAATCGATACAGAAATTTTAAAAACGTCAATTTCCTGCTAACATTTGAGCGCTGTTGAGCACGTTCTTATACGACATTCACACCAGATGTGGATAAAGCATCAAGCGCAAATGATTTACTTGTTAAGTTAATGCTGTTGTTGGTGTCCTGAGGGAAATCCTCTTGCCGACACAGACAACAGCTCATCAACCTAGGCTCGGCTCAGTCTGGAGTACCTCTGAAAGCCTCCATCATCCAGGTATAGTTTGATGAACTCACAGAGCTGGATGCACCTCTGAAAGGATCTAGTGGACTCAAACATGACGCCAAACGAATATATGCTGTTAATTAGCCTTTCTAATGCCTAGTTCACACTACAGGATTTTAAGCCTGATTTCAGCCCGATTTGGAAGTTAACGAGCTCGCCGACAGATCGGGCTGTGATCGGGGAAAAATCTGCAGGCGTACGGCGCTCGGCAGTCTTTGTGTAAACTACTGAACAACGCATCAAAGAGGCTCGGTGAAGCGTCGCCTACACCTCACAGACGGAAATCCAATATTTAGTATGCTGAATATTCCAGAGCAGTCGGCCGACTCGACCCCACGTGTGGTCAGATGTGGTGACGAGCTGCAGCCAATGAGAGAGCATATCAGCATAAGCTGAATGGCCATGTGTTCAGGAGCTGAACAGAAACATCTGTGATTGGCCAGAATGGCCATCGGCGTACTCACTTCATTCTTTATTAACACGGACAGAAGAGTAGGCTATATTAACAGTGGAACTAGAATTCTGTAACTATTAGAATTACCATACTGGTCATTCTGACCTTTCTCCCATCATATTTACATTCAAAACTTCTATTGAGATATTAAAATTAAGCTTTGAATGTCTGTCATCATATTTTATGACAACATTACCTTAAAAATATTCTCTTTTTTTAGTAATACAGCCTATAAATATGTAGTTAAGATACTAGAACATGCAAAGGTCTGAGCCTCGCTTTCATTTTCACTTTCAAACAGGAGCTATTTCGCGGCACAGAATATGCTGTTTTGAAAGATATATCTGAAGTAAATTTATGTTTTTGCTATCAGAAAGTTTTGTTTATTTTAACAGGAAGTTGCTAGGTAAAGAAATACATGCATATATAAAGTCACAGCGAAAAGAAGCAGACATGCATGCAGTCGGTTTGACCAATATGGTAATTAAAGATAGAAATGCTCAGTTCTTTACTGTTTTGTAATAATAATAAAAAAACTATGTTAGAAAGACATGTACAGATATTTATAAAATGTCAGGGTGTTATAGATATGTTAGTTTTGTTTCAAAGAGTTATAAAATTACAAAAATTAAAAACACTGTATCTTTCCACTTGAACTTTGCAGATGAGTGATTGATCCGCTGATGCATCAGCTGACTGATGATGTTTTGAAATGCTCCCTTGAAAGCTTGAAAGGCTGTCAGTGATGTAATCAGCACACAAGCAGCCAATAGTGTTCATCTTTTTTCTGACGACTCCTCCCTCAAAATTTTATTGGCTGTAGTTTGGTAGCTTGACTGAACTGTTGGCGAACAAGTTGTTGTCAGATCATGTAGTGTGTGGCCCCGCTCTTGTGGATCATTTACGTAGTGTCGCGTAGTGTGAACACCACAGTGATTAAAAGACACAAAATCAAGTCATGTAGTGTGAACTGCACAGCGATCTGCCGATGTTTAAAATCCTGTAGTGTGAACTAGGCTTAAAGCACATAAAGTACAGCTATTGTTTCAATAAAATCCATGTTAGCCATTTAGCAACGAAGCTAGTGTCACCGGGCAGACAGAAGCCCTGCCTATGACGTGAATTCGTGTCTATTGTGAAGTGAATCTGACTCGCGAATGAAGCAAGTAAACTCAACATGTTCAGTTGTCTATTTACGTGCAAATAATGCAATTTATTCGTGCATGCCGTGTCTGGTGTGAACACAGCTGATTTGCCATTGTGTTCACATGCTCAACAGAAATGACTGTGATTGGTTGTGAAGGTCATCAGTTCACCAAACTCACCGCTGTTTACTGAGTGTAAACACGGATACAGGGACACTTGATCGCTTTAAAGCTGCATCGCTCATATGTCAGCTTATAGACGTGACTTTATAACGATCCAGCGTCCCTGTATCTGTAGCTACACTCAGTAAACAACGGTGAGTTCGGTGAACTTATGACCTTCACAGCAATCACAGTCTAGTTATGAGCACGTGAACACAATGGCAAATCAGCAGTATTTAAGAACGCGCTCAAATGTTAGCGGGAAATGGACTTTTTAGAAACTTCAGTATCGATTGGTACCGAATTCCAGTATCGTGACAACCCAGATCCCGTTTGTAAAAATGAACGGGAACAAGCCAAACTATGCTACAACTGAGCTTATCAATTCATAAATATGTCTCCACAAAATGTCTACTATCGAACAAATTCTGTTAGGATAAAAAAATGACATAAAAATTGACTTGTATTTTCCCACAGGGAGAGCTCATCCTTATTCCCGAAAGGCTTTTTACCCCATCAAAGCAGGAAGCTGGAGTAGGAAAAGGAAATGGAACAGGAAGTTGCCCTCTCATCTAGCAGGTTTCACAAAAGGCAATAAAAGGGCAGAATATACATAAAGCATTTCAAAAACCAGCCAACAAGACCTTCAGAAGAAGAGGAGGAGTTCGTCATATACTTGAAAGAAAGCAAAGAACAACACAAAGTATGTGGAGGGCAAATATCAAAGCTAAAGCTACTGTGACACAAATCCGTAAATCACTTAACTTCTGCTTTTTCTCAGGATGAAGCTGAAGGAGGACATGTCTCCTCTCCTGCTGCAGGTCTTTAAATCGGTCGTCTGGGTTTATTCCGTCATCACATTTCTCCCCTGGTACTTGCTCTCTGGAGCCAGCGGAAATCAGGCCCGCGCTAAACGGGTCAAAGCACGCGCAGTGAGTACAATAATATTAATACACCTAAAAACATTAGCACACACTCATTCAAACCCTGGTATGATGTACTCTTGTGATCACCAGGGGTTCGTTATTCCTACGTGGACTACTCAATTAGTTGGATTTGTTTATTGATGATTTGACACTATGCGGAATAGTTTCGTTCTTTAAAATTCATCTGAGATTTGTTATCATAGCAACAGGTCTGGCAGTTCAAACCTGCTCAGAGTCGGGCTTATTTCATATAAACAGGATTAGATTGAGTCATTTCAAGCAAAGGTGATACTGAAAGTATGTAACTGCTGATATTTTCCTACAATAGTAACCTATAGGTTATAAATACTGTATTGATTTAAGGAAAATAGTAAAAAATATATATATTTTAAATTAAATTAGAAGTAAAAAAAAAATAAAAATAAAAATATAACTGTGATAGGAGTGGTTCTCCCCAAGGGGTTCAAAGAGAACATTTATTAGTGACTGTAGGCCTATAGGCTAATTTTAAGATACCAAGGAGGACTTTTTAGATACAAAATTCACAAAAATCATGAACACACAGCAGATCTCAGATCAGTTCATCCATACGTTTTAATCAGATTCACAAATTTGTTTGAAGAACCAAATTAGCCTTCTGTTATCGAGTTCTGTTATCAAGATTTAAAGGGCACCTAGGTTACCACTTTTTCCAGATTTAAAATAAGTCTTTTGTGTCTTCAGAATGTGTCTGTAAAGTTTCATCTAAAAACACCCATCAGATTTTTTTATTATACCTTTTATAAGGTTCTATTTTGTAGCATTTAGCATAGCGGTTTTTGTGTACTGCGCCTTTAAGGCTAGTCCTTCACGCCCACCGTTGGAGAAACTACAGTAAGAATCTTACCAATAAGTATCTGATGCATGTTGTGGAGTTGCAAGGATGAGTCACACACAATGTCGTTACAAAGTTCACGCACATACACACACACACACACACACACACACACACACACACACACACACACACACACAGCACGCGTTTAGCTTTGCACTGTTTTTGCATGCAAATGTGACAGGATACAGGTTAATCTCCACTGCTGTATGGATATCTGTTATGTTAATGTACAAAATAAACCTGATTTAACGTCCACAAACTGGGATTGAAGCGTCTTTTATGATTGTTCTGACACGCGGCTGTGGTAATGCAGTAAATCTGAAATAAATCGCTGTAATTCATGACACACATGCACTGTTTTAAAACATTTTAAATTTATAAAACTCACTCTTGATCACATTTGATGATGATTGATGATCCTAGCAAACTGAACAGACCTTTTATTTACGGTTGCTTAGTTTGCACACGTCCTGGTCCTGTGTCTGGTTGATATGATTATACAAGTCGCTTGCTTATTTCCAAAAATCTAATTTACTTTATTAAACTATTAGAATGGTCATATTTTAATAACCTACAAAAAATAGTTAATAGTTACATAAAAAAACATGCAATTGAAAAGCCATCAGCCTTTCGTTTTTGTTTTTTTTTTGTTTTGTTTTTGTGACCCCTAGGGTGATTACATTATATTAAAGACACAGCACATTGAGTTTATGGCACCAGGTTAAACTTTCTGACACCTTCACGGCACTCACATACATTCAAAATAAATACAGGCCACAACTAGCATGGAGGATGGTCTCAGAGTGGCGTTCTTTAGAATTAAATGATGAATAGACTTAGGCGTATTGGTATGTGTGCGTCTTTGTGTCTAAGGTTTATATATTTATTACCACCTTAGAGGATATTGGGGGTCGCAAGTCGCTGGCATTGATATTTTGGGGGTCGAGGGCTGAAGTTTGGGAACCCCTGTTTTAAGCAAGGTTTGGAGAACGGACCCCAGGCCTTTATTTGTTTGGTCAAAAATATAAAATTTAGTATAATATTGTTACTGTTTAAAATATTAGTTTCTCTCTATTAATATATTTTAAAATGTAATTAATTCCTGTGAAGTTTCAGCATCATTACTCCAACACAAATCATTCTAATATGCTCAATACATAATACATTGATTCATTTTCCTTTGGCTTAGTCCCTTATTTATCAGGGGTAGCCACAGTGGAATGAACTACCAGCATGTGCTTTATGCAGCAAATGCCCTTCCAGCCGCAACCTAGCACTGGAAAACACCCATACACTCTCGCATTCACACACACACTCATACACTACAGCCAAATTTGTTTACCCAATTCACCTATAGCTCTTGTCTTTGGACTGTGGGGGAAACCGGTGCACCCAGAGGAAACCCACGCCAACACGGGGAGAACATGCAAAGTCCACACAGAAATGCCAACTGGCTCAGCCGGGACTCGAACCAGCGACCTTCTTTCTGTGAGGCGACATCGATAAACACTGAGCCACCGTGACCACACATAATAAAGGCCAGAAATAAATAATTTATCTGAGATAATCACAATTTATTTTAGATTAAGGAAGTTATTTGAGTGACTTTCATTACTGATCAACATTACTTAAATTAATTGCTGGTTTAAAAAAAAATCTATATTCAGAGAAGCTAAAATGTGATGAAAGCCTCCGCTAGTGCGTTTGGATTTAAAGTAGTTTGTTTTTTCTGCCTTATAGTGTTTTCTGACTGCACATGTCAGTTCACATTTTGACCTCATTCTGATTTTCTGTCTCATCAGATAAATGGGAATCCAGCAGGGCCGTACAGGGCCGTTAACAGCCAGCAGAAACTGGCGTCCCTCCTACACGAGGGTGTGGATACTTTGGATAAAGTGTTTGAATATGCTGTAGTCCACTTTCCCGAACGAGACTGTCTAGGCACTAGAGAGTTGCTGAGCGAGGAGGATGAGATCCAGCCTAACGGGAAAGTCTTTAAAAAGGTGAGACACACACACACTCATGTTGTCTCACGCTCACTTGGCCAAGTTTATAACTGGTATTGTTGATCTGATCACATGTGGATGCTGCTAAATACAGGCGTAAACAAGGTCTGGAAGTTTTTTAGCTTATCCACTTTATACCACTTTCAGATGTGTGTAATGTAGATGTGCATTCGGTCAAATGCTTTTAGACAGCCACTAAAGACCACCTGCTCTCCACCTACTGACCTCATTCTTCAGTGTTTATCATAAATGATGAGAGATACAGATTGTGTGAAATATTATTTAAAATGTCTGTTTTAAAATGTTGTTTAATTCTGTGATTCACAGCTGAATTTTCAAGATTATTACTTGAGTCTTCCCTGTCACATGATCCTTCAGAAATCATTCCAATATGCTGATTTGCTGTTTTTTTTCTTAGCGATATTGAAAACCATGCCTCATATATTTGTGAAAACCCTGTGACATTTTTCCAAAATAGGAATCTTTAAAAAAATAAGCATTTATTTAAAATAGAAACTTGTATCAGTGTAACTATTCATTTAACTATGGAATAACATTGATTAATTACATGTACTACACTATATGGCTATACAGTTACTTGCATGATAATGCAAAATTATCTGTAATTACTATAGTACATAAAGCCTGCAACAAGGATACCTTATATTTAAAGTGTTACTTTTATAAACTATAAAACTGTAGTTTCTGTCAGTTTTGAATAATGCAATGTGACCTTACCAAAGAAATTATTAATTTCTTACTGACTCTAAACAAAGTCGCTTTAAAGAGGAAACTATGGTGAAAAATCTACTTTTCAAGCTGTTTGGACAGACATATGTGATGTGTAGGTGTAGTGTATAGACTGTCATATTGGGGTGATATAAACACACTCAGTCTTTTTTTTCAATTTAACAACATAAAAACGGTGGACCAATTGGATCGGTTTTGAGATCGACCGCAACTTGACGTAGGAGTGCGGTCCCTCCGCCCACCAATATTGATTGACAGGTGCGCATTACCATTCACATCCGCCATTTTCAGCGTGTGAGTCAAAGCGACGTCACCAAAGAAACACCCTTGCTTTACTTTTAGATGTAAGGCTCATTGGGCTCAACATTCACCATGTTATCGCTCTCCTCCTGAATTGTGTTTTGAACTGAACCTAAACTGGCACACTCAGAAGAACCATAATATTAATATTACATCTTAAAAAAGGGGTAAAATAGGTGCCCTTTAAGGCAAGTCATTGTATATCGAATCACAATTAAATTTATGTCAATAACAAATATAAGCTCTGGATTTTTTTAGAAATGTGCAACAATGGGAATCTAAAAGTGTGTTGATATTAGAGATGCACCGAATATTCGGCCACCGAAAAGTTATCGGCTAAAATATGTTATGCTATTTAAAGAACCCTCAAATTTTTGTGGTTTGAGTCATTGTTGGGGTACTCTTTTAAATCTGGAAGCATTAACAACTTATATCGAAATATATCGTTATTGTTCAATATGTAAAATAATTATCAAGATTGCATTTTTGCCATATCGCTTAGCACTAATGTCACTCTATGAACTAAATGTGAGGTACAATCTGTCCCATCTGATTCATGAATACCTGCCTCTGCCATTAAAAGACAAATCACATGACAGAAACTACTTTAAAATACACAGACTTCTAAAGAAAAGGTCATTTTGGGAGGAGATTTTGGATTGTCTGGATTAAGTCACTTGGTGGCTATAGGCATATGAATTATTAGCCCTCCTGTATATATTTTTCCCCAATTTGTGTTTAATGGAGAGAAGATTTTTTCAACACATTTCTAAGCATAATAGTTTTAATAACTCATTTCCAATAACTGATTTCTTTCATATTTGCTATGATAGTACATCATATTTTACTCGTTATTTTTCAAGATACTAGCATTCAAGTGACATTTAAAGACTTAACTAGGTTAATTACATTAATTAGTCATTGCATAATGATAGTTTGTTCTGTAGGGGCTAATAATATTGAGCTTAAATTGGTTTAAAAAATAAAAACTATAAACTTTATTCTAAAAAAAACTAAAAACTTTATTCTGGCTGAAATAAAACAATTAAGACTTTCTCCAGAAGAAAAAATATTGTAGGAAATGCTGTGAAAAATTCTTTGCTTTGGTAAACATCATTTGGGAAATATTTGAAAAAGAAAAAAAAAAAAGCCAAGAGGGCTAATCAATTTTGACTTTAACTGTATATTGTAAAAAATAAGATGTATATATATCGCAATGTCCAATATTGTGCAATCATAATTCAGTAACATGCAGTTAAAATATTCAAGTATATTTCGAGTCTCTGTAAGGTCATGTGTACAGATCTCAAGAGACCTCATTCACAGACTCTCTTGAAAGAAGTTCATTGGCCCACTGTCTCTGTAAACACAGTGTATCTCTGCTCTGTTGTTGTCCAGACCTGTTTACATGAAACTGAAAAGCTGCTGTCAAAGCCACTGATACAATACAACGCCACTCTAACTTATTTCTCATTCTCTCTAGGTGATTTTGGGCGATTATAACTGGCTGTCGTATCAAGACACTTTCCATCTGTCTCAGAGGTTTGGAAGTGGACTGGCCGCGCTGGGTCAGAAGCCTCTCTGTAACATCGCTATTTTTTGCGAGACTCGAGCTGAATGGGTCATAGCGGCACAGGCTTGCTTCATGTACAACTTCCCCTGTGAGCATTCACATCACACACACAAACACACACACAAAGGATGTTGACTTCAGTAGCTGCCATATTGTGCTGACTAGGAGAAAATATTTGGCCAAAAATAGCACTGCTGGAGTGGTTGAAGCTAGACAATATCACTGAAATCAGAGCATTTACTCATATGCATTAAAATATGCATGTGCAACTGGAATTATATGTACCATGGATCAAAACTTATCTTGGGCATTATGCATGAAGAGGTCAACAACAGCAATTCTACTATCGTATTGTTGTAAATGTTTTATTTATTTTTTATAAATTAATTTTTTGGGGTTTTCATCTTTATTAGATAGGACAGTAGAGTATTGACAGGAAAGCAAGGGGAGCAGAGAGAGGGGAAGGAAGGAGTAATAATAAATAGGGTGGCTCAGTGGTTAGCACTATCACCTCACAGCAAGAAGTCTGTGTGGAGTTTGCATGTTCTCCCCGTGTTGGTGTGGGTTTCCTCCGGGTGCTTCGGTTTCCCCTACAGTCCAAGTTGTCGGTTCATTCCACTGTGGCGACCTCTGAAATAGAGACTAAGCTGAAGGAAAATAAATGAATAATAAATATTAGTTTTATTAATATTATGCAAATTATTATTTTTGTTAAAACTTTAACTTTTTGTTTTTGGCTTATCAATACAGTAATATTGCTATAATATTGTATTTATTTGATGTAAATAATATAAAAAGTTTTAGTAATGACATTGTGTATATTAATATTTAATAAATGCTTATTTACTCCATATTACATTTATTTTATGTTGAGACAACCTTTTATAATATTTATCGTAATATAAATATTGCATTTATATTATATGTATAATATTTATTGTAAATATTGGTAATACTTATTTGTTTGGTTCATTTTAAAGCTGAAAAGTTATTTACGAAAGATAATAATTATTTCTTTATTGTTATTGTGTAGACATCGATTTTTTATGATAAAATATTGATAATATTATTTATAAGGTAACTTATTATTGTATAGTCATTCTTTCATTTTTCTTCGGCTTAGTCCCCTTATTAATCAGGGGTCGCCACAGCGGAATGAACCACCAACTCATCTAGCATATGTTTTACACAGCGGACGCCCTTCCAGCTGCAACCCAGTACTAGGAAACATCCATACACATTCATTTACTCACACTATGGCCAATTTTGTTAATCCAATTGACCTATAGCGCATGTCTTTTGCATGTCAAACCGAAGCACTCGGAGGAAACCCACGCCAACACGAGGAGAACATGCAAACTCAACACAGAAATGTAAACTGACCCAGCCGGGACTCGAAACAGCGACCTTCTTGCTGTGAGGAGACAGTGCTAATCACTGAGCCACCAAGTCACTACATTATATAGCCATATTGAAGGATTTTTTTTATTACATACACCCCAAAAAAGACATTTGCTCAAACTACTTATTTAAACTGAGCTGAAACAACACAATTCTTGAGTTTTTGGGGAGGACATCTTAATAGTTTGTTCAATCCACCTAAATTTGTAACTAACAAATAGGGCAAGACGGAATCTGCAGATGTTTTTTGCTATTTCTGCGAAGAATTTTGATAAAAATCTGCGGATTTCTGCAGAATTATTTTAGGAAAATCATAACTAAAACCTTAATATGTGAAAAAATATATATATATTTTTTTACTTTTTATTTAATGTTTAAAATGCAAATCCTATTAGATTCACATTTTTTGTAAACAAAGCAAGTCTCTCATATAATATATCTACTTAAAGACAGAAAATATGAATGTACAAACTGCATTGTACATAAATCAGATGAACACACATTTACTCAAGTAAATAAACAGAATTAATGATGGGCTAAAAAATCTGTGAGAAAATCTGTGGAATTCTGCGCGCACATATTCCATGTGGGCCTACTAATAAGTTAATTTGTTATAAGTTACCTTATAAATAATATTATCAATATTTTATCATAAAACAATCGATGTCTACACAATAACAATAAAGCAATAATTATTATTGTTTATGTAAATCACTTTGAATTGCCACTGTGTATGAAATGTGCTATATAAATAAACTTGCCTTGCCTAATTTATTTCCTTCATGTTGTCCCAACCAAATTAATTGTGTGGAACCCAGCATTTTTTACAGTGTACTGAATAATCTCCTACTACATATTCAAATCTCTTATGTTCATGATTTACTAAAAATAAAGAATAAAAATAACTTTCACTCACTTGTATCTAAAGGCATTAATGATCTGAATGGTTTTCAGTGGTGACTCTGTACTCTACACTGGGAGGATCAGCTATAGCTCATGGTCTGAATGAGACTGAGGTCACACACATCGTCACGAGCAAAGACCTGCTGCAGAGCCGCCTCAAGGTAAAAACACAACCCACACAATAATAATATCAGCCAGACAAACAGTTTCTCATTCCTGCTCTGCATGATCCTCCATCTCTCAGGCTATTCTGATGGAAGTCCCCAGACTCAAGCACATTATAGTGGTCGACAAGAAACCCACAAGCTGGCCTGATCTCCCCAGAGGCATCATGGTACATAACATGGCAGCGGTGCAAGAACTGGGCTCCAAACCTGAAAACAGTAAGTGGCACTTAAATGAATGTTTATATTAGCGATGTCAGTTCGAATTGCACAAATTGATGGTCATTTCAGTTAAAGCAAGACACTGCAGGTGAATATTAGAGGTGAGGGGGAAAATATCGATATAGTGTAGTGTTGTAATATTTTACGCAATACACGGACACCCATATTCATATTATTATTTGGTTGACTAATACATTTTTTTACAGTCCACTAGGTGGTTGAGTTTTTTCTGGTGAACTGGGTCACCATCCGCATGTCGTAAGTTAGTAAAATAAAGGTAGCGGTGTCACAAAAAGGTTCATACATTTATGACTGGTTTGTCTGCTTGGCAATCTCATTTTTCACTGTAACAATCAAATTTAAGTGATACAACAGACTTTCTATTTAGTTAAAGTCCACATAAACCGGAAGCTGCGACTATTAAATGAGAAAACAGTGGGCGTGGCTTGTTTTTCTACTGCGAGGTGATTGTATGTAGTAAAGTAGGCGTTTAATTCTAAAAGATCGGGAAAGAGACTTCAGTAGAGTTATTACAACCTAACAGACACCTCCTCCTCTCCATTTCTGTTTGTTGTTAAAACTGACCGTTGGAAAGGCGTGGTTAAGTATTTTAGTCACGCCCAATACCTCAGACAAATGTAATCTGACAATTGAACTGAAATCAAACGGAAGTGCATTTTTAGAATTGAATTATAGATTATATAAACAAACATTTTCTTAATGACATGCACAGATTAATTGTTCACAAAACTAGCAACGTAAGCTAACAAAATTATATAGTTAGTTTTGATTTCATGTGTACTTTAAAATTTTTGTATGCGTTTTTAGTTTATGTATCCTAAAAGTTTGTTGTCGGCTATCTTCATCAAAGGGATTATTGTTTTAATCCAATCGATTGCTCGGAGAAGAAGGAGAGAGCACCTCTTTATCAAAGAATTTATCCTGAAAATTCATTCATTTATTCATTTTCTTTTCGGCTTAGTCCCATTATTAATCCGGGGTCGCCACAGCGGAAGGAACTGCCAACTTATCCAGTGCGTTTTCACGCAGCAGATGCCCTTCCAACCACAACCCATCTCTGGGAAACATCCACACACACTCATTCACACACATACACTACAGACAATTTAGCCTACCCAATTCACCTCTACTGCATGTCTTTGGACTGTGGGGGAAACCGGAGCACCCGGAGAAAACTCACACGAACACAGGGAGAACATGCTAACTCCACACAGAAACACCAACTGACCCAGTCGAGGCTTGAACCAGGGACCTTCTTGCTGTGAGGCGACAGCACTACCTACTGCACCACTGTGTCGCCCCTATCCTGAAAATTTTTTTCAGGAAATCAGTGACTTTTTTTACTTTGCAATACAGCAGACACATAACAAAAATGTCTGTGAACAAATGAATCCTGAATAGAAAGGCAATCACTTTCACTTGTGTAGTTTAGAATTGTCAAAACACCTCTTCAAAGAATACATATCGAAAAACTACTACATATTATTACTACATATTGAAACCAAAAAAATGATCCAGGTCTGATTTTTTTATTTATTTAATTTTTTTTGAGCAAATGTGATTGACACAAAAGGAGGTTGTATTTTGTTAAATGTGCAAAAATTGTTGATAAACATTTTGGACTCATTGTGCGATGAACTCCTTTTCCTTTGTGGACATAATTAAACGTTGGAAAAATGTAATAAATTGCAATATATCCCAGAATATTGCTTTATATTAAAAATCATAATAATATTGTATCGTGACACAAGTATTGCAATACTATTGCATCTTGGGCACTGATTCCCACACCTAGTAAATAGGGTAAAAAATTAAACAACATTTATCACTATACTTATACTAGATTACATTTACTAGTTATTTAAAACAATCTCAAATGTTTTATTTAAATATGCAAATGAGGGATTGTTTCATTAAATATGCACTAGTTTGCATACATTAATTATTCTAATATATCCAATATGTGTTAAAGACTTGCCATTGATAAGGTCTATCACATAAGGAGCTGTGCAATGATTAGTATTTTGGCTTTCAGCAGTGACATTTACATTACACTGAACTAAACTGAATCTGTGGAAAAATTAAATTTACTAGAATTTATGTTAAGCTTCTTTGACACAATCAACATTGTAAAAGCGCTCTAGAAATAAAGATGAATTGAGCTGAATTTCCATTTAAAGAATTACTGACAAATAATCAAGCACTAAATTAATTGTTAGCATCCCTAGTTTATATGCATAATACTATGTTTGCATGTTGCATATGCTTACACACAATGCTACTTTTATTAGGGATAGACAATTTTCCAGATTTTGCCATAATTTAATTTGATTTATGTTAAAGATTACGAGAGCACATTACTTTAGAATGACGTCTGTTTTGATTTTATGGTTTAAGCGTGAAAGAAACTCAAACTAGCCACACTAGCGCTTTGTTTTTTTTTTGGTAATGTTTTCTAGCGCACTAAACAGGCTAAGCACCAAAGGAGCTGTAAGCATTGATTTTGCTGGTGAAGAAAGACAACAGGATCTTACTGTCAGATGAAAAGAAGACATTCGAGGGCATGTGAACCGGTGTTGAGAGCATTCGTGTCAGATAAGAGCAACTGCTTAGAAAAGCCCTCAGGAGATAAAAGAGGGAGATGATATCATTGTTTGAGCAGGTTTTCTCTGTTCAGAAAGACTGAGATAAAAGGTTCAACATTGCACCGGAGTTTTAGACCTTTGTTTTTTTTTTATGTTGTCTGTCTGTTCTTACACACCTGATGATGAGGATGAATGATCCTTGATGTGTTGCATTAAAAAAGATCATGTCTACAACTTATATTTCCTCTGACAGCATCATCCTCCACAATGGCATGACAGGGTTGTCGGAAACTAGTTGCTTATTATTATGACCATTATGAAGATATTAACGAACCCACACGAAATCTGCAGGGTTTTTTAGCTCATCATTGAGGATATTTATTTAGTTGTGCAAATGTGTGTTTATTCAGTTTTTTCTATCATTTTTAGTAATATTATGGACTAATATGCAAATGTTTAGAGTTATTTTTAATACAGTGTAAAGTAATATTTTCTGTCTTTTAGTAGATATATTTTATGAGAGACTTGCTTCGTGTAGCAAACAAGTGTGTCTAGTTAGATTTGCATTGTAAACTTTAAATAAAAGTAAAAAATATATATATTTATTTTATGTTTTTAGTCACTGGAATCCCAAAATCATTCCACAAAAATCGGCAAATTCTGTGCAGAAAATGTCCACAGATTCTGTCTGGCCCTGTTTATAATAACTTATAAAGTACATATTCTGCATGATCTTACTCTACATCCGTAATCCTACCCATACCTAAACCCAAGTCCTACCTTAATGAGTATTAATAAGCAGTAAACTAGGAGTTTGAGGCAAAAGTCATAATGGTTTATATTAAAAATGAGAATTATACCGTAACATGAAGTGGGATTTAATTAATTGAACTTAAATTAATTAATTTAGCACACTTTAATAAAGCATTTTTAAGCCAAATGTTCCACAATTACATTGCTGAGGATTTTATTAAAATATTTATATGAATTAATACAAAATAATTCAGCAAGAACGCACTAAATTGACTAAACCATTGTTAATAATTAATAATGGCTGTTGAGTTGACCTTATTATGTTGGATGTACACAGAATATTATGTGGATACGTACACAGAAAGGTATAAAACTGACAGATGAGAAGACTGAGACAGTCATTTTTGCTTTGCTCTAACCCCTGTCTGACAGATTTCTACAACACAATTAGGCCTGTCATGATATCTGTTTTTGTTGTACGATATATTGCACCAAAATATATTGTGATAAACGTCATTTTATGACTATTTTATGCCACTTATTATATAATGCCAGAATAACAATATAATATCATCACAATAATAATAAATATTTCTTGACAATATTCCTTGAGCACTAAATCAGTATATAAAAATGACTTCTGAAGCATTGTGTGTCACTGAAGACTGGAGTAATGATGCTGAAAATGCATCATAGGAATAAATGACGTATTAAAATGCATTATTTACACTATTTTAGAGCATCAAGAATAGCATTTATCTGCCTTAATGAAGGGGTGTGAATGTCTCTGTGTGCAGTAATGGTGTCCCGCAGGCAGCCTGTCCCATCTGATATCGCAGTGATCATGTACACCAGCGGATCTACGGGCATTCCTAAAGGAGTCATGATCTCTCACAGCAACATCATTGCTGGCATTACCGGCATGGCTGAACGTATCCCGAATCTTGAGTATGCCTCTCTAAAACATTTTTTTTTTCCCCAGTGTGGTTTCATGGTTTCATTCTTACCCCTTTTTTTTCCCAAAGTAAAAAAGTTCAAGCACTTTTCAAGCACATTTAAGGTGCATTTTCTAACTTTTTCAGTACTTTACAAGTGTGGCAAATTACATATTTACAGTAAGGTTCCAATGGCTGCATCTGCTCTTGTACTATATGTACTACATCTAATGGAAGGCAATGAGTGTTGTTGTTTGTGTTAATGCTGTTTGTTTTTGTCGCGGCAGTGAGAATGACACCTATATTGGCTATCTGCCTCTCGCTCATGTCCTGGAGCTCAGCGCTGAGCTGGTGTGTGTGTCACATGGCTGTCGCATTGGATATTCATCACCTCAGACTCTTGCTGACCAGGTGCAAACACGCACATCATGCGTCATGCTGTTGTGTCGTCATCACGTCTAGAAATTTCAATCTCACAATGCTTTAGATTGCTAATGTGTTTGCTTGAATAACTGCAGACCATCATATAACTGCTTTATTTATGTACATATTAACTTTATATACATAAAATGTTTTTTAAATGCAAGTTCTGTACTTCAATGTTTCAAATAACTGTTAGAAATAAAATGTGTAAAATAATGTTCTATCAGTTTACATATATTTATATAAAAATGAAACAACATGCTTATTCTGACCTGAATTTAGTAACATATATAAAAGAATAACTGATCATAAAAATATGATATTTTAAATGATAAAAAACTGTTACTGTAAACTGAGTATAAAAACAATAAAGGATATAGAAGTGTATAGATTTACAATGACATTTATTAGTACTTCAGAAATGTGATCCACAATGGTCTTTTAATATTTCATCAAATGTGTATTATTCTAAATATTACTTTTGGCACTATTTGGTAACTTTTTGGTAGTTTTAGTTAGTCTTCATGATAAAGATCTATGATGGTCATAATGTTTGGCTCAGAAAAATATATATATACACATTACACCATATTTTGTGAAAAGTGTGATATGCTAGACCATACCTGTCAACATTGGGATGTGAAAATAAGGGATATGCCCACCATAATAAGGAATTCCCCTGACGCTACCCCCCCTACCCCCCTTAAGTTAAATGGTCAGTAATATGTTTTATTAATATTATTTACAAAAGAAAAAATAAATAGTATACATTATCAGCAAATACATTAGCAAACAGTTCAGCTTATTAAAATTAATAGCTGTTATAATGAAATAAAATCAAGCTATCAAATCTCATTAGCCGTTTCTTCACTGTATAACTTACACATTCTGATTAAAGAGCAGCGAATGAATCTCTCATTTATTTAGAGTTTTTTGTTTGATTACATTAACAGGTGTCACTTTAAAAGCGCAACCATCTAACGTTATAATGAAAGCATTCAATTGCTTTCCTAACTTTATGCTCATTTACGACGAACTTAGTTGTGTTTGAAAAAAAAACCCACCAAGATCGACATCTTTAGATATTATTATTATTACTCATGTGTATATGTCTGTTTAAACACGCACCCAAAACCCAGACTTTCGCTCCGTTTCAAATCGCGTGTACAGAATCTTTGGGAAACAGCCTCTATTTATCACTATGGAGCGTGTCAGCTGACAGTTACGCACCACTATATGACTGTTTTGAGGATTGCATATGAAGCGGAGACAGCACCTGTAATAAAAGGAAAGGGAATACCACCATTTTTATATTTATTTCAAAGTGTTTTCATGCCTAAACAAAGCGAAAGCACAGAACAAACTCACATTTAAGAGCAAAGGGCGGCCCTTGGTGATTTGGCGGTATGGGTTGCGTATGGGGAGGCTCTGCTCTTTAATGTTTATTGCAATCCTTCAGAAAAAGACAGAAAATACGGGAGAAATATGGGAAAATACCTTTACGGGATTATAGCGGGATAGAACTGTAAAATACGGGAGAATCCCGGGAAAAACGGTAGGGTTGACGGGTATGTGCTAGACTAGGTCAACAGGTACTATTTTTGGAGTCAGCACCCCAAAAATAACGAGAAACAAGTTTTGGATTGAAAAATGATGCAGGACAGTAAAATAAAGCAAAGTAAATCAAAAGATTGTAATACTGGGTCATATTTTTCTCAATGTTTTTGTCCTCAGTCATCTAAAATTAAAAAGGGCAGTAAAGGAGACACCAGTGTCCTCAAACCAACGCTGATGGCAGCTGTTCCTGTAAGAAACCTTGCATTTACACACACACACACACACACACACACACACACACACATGCGCACACACACACTTTTCAGAATAGCTGCATGTATTAAATATTTCCCCTTTGTTTCTGTAGGAGATTATGGACCGTATCTATAAGAATGTGATGACTAAAGTTGAAGAGATGAGCAGTGTTCAGAAAACGCTCTTTGTTCTAGCATACAACTACAAAATGGAGCAGATCTCCAAAGGATACACCACACCGCTCTGCGACAGGTAAAAATGCCGTGCCACATATAATACTAAAGAGCTCCATTATGCTTTTTTAAAATGTATATTAGCAATCATGTAGTGTGAAAAACATTTTGTGAATATAACAGGTCTGTGAAGTTCAACTATCAGGATAAAAGCAGCTACCGTCTCCAATTAGAACCAGTTATTATAATGAACCAGTGATATCAGCCTGGCATTGGGGGTAAAAATGAGTATAACGCAAGCTTTTGGTGTTTATTTATTGCCAGTGCTGTGAGCAATGTCTTTAACCCTTTAAACACTATAGTTGCACCTGAGACCTGAAGTTTGGTTTGATGTGGTTAGCATGTGTAGAAGATGCTGTTTGGTTTGTGCTGCAAAAACTAAGAATTAATCATTGATGGGTTGAACTGACACTTTTTTTTACTGTTTATACAAGTACTGAGGATGCCTACCAGTGATGGGAATAATGACGTTACTAACAGCGATTACTTTTTTCAGTAACAAGTTGAATAACTGTTTCCTCCATTACAATGCTGTTATCGTTACTGACAACAAAATGCGCATTACTATAATTGAGAACACTGGTTTTCATGCAAGCAACGTCTCTCTTAGCCATAGAGGAGCTCTTTCTCGGAGGTGTGTGTTCGTTCGGGGCTGGGACGGGACACATAAACAACCAGTGTTGATGATTGTTGTGTCTGTGATTGTGATGATGGGCTTAGAATAATTTCCTTCTTTTGTCAATCAGAGGCGGAGTAGGGCGGGTGTTCACACACAAGCACACACCAACGACCTGGAGTCAGAACAATGACAAATCCAACAAGTTTAAAGATTGCGTTTGCAAACTGAAAGTATAAGCACTACTTTTCTTTCATTGAGGTGAAAGGCAAGAATTTTTACATATCGTGCAACTTATGCCCAGGAAAAAAAGAGTCTCTCTGCATCGATGACATAATCCTAATCTAATGAAGTACCTCACGTCATCACATGCCACCACAAAATTAGTGGCTACGCAGGTGATAACATGAGCTCTGCTACCGAAGGAGGAGACGAAGCCACGGCGTCATAAGCACAGTGTTTCTTCTAGGATTTGTTCCAGCTGTGGCAGCAGACTCGGTTGGGCCTTTTACACAGATCCACCAACTACCTGTGGCGTTATTTCAATGACAAATGTCGTAAACGTACTATTATAAGTCGAGATCGCATACATGTAATGTGAATCTCTTTGCTTACGTCCCGAATTTCTCTGTTCATGCACAAAACTTCTTGCATGCCCTCATATATACTCTGCTCAAGTGCAGATTTTCTTGTGCGCTCTCAAATAAACGCTGCTGAAGTGTGATTATTGCATTTATGTAACAAGTCAGTCTCCAACAGGTATTAGATTTGCTAGAAATCTTTATGAATGTCTCCAATAGACCTACCGAGCGGCATTAATGCTCCATGAAGTAAAGTGAAACGGCTATAAACTCCAGCAAGATAAAGTCATCTATACATTGTAAATAGTTAATTATCTAACTCAAGTTACTATTTGTGAGAACTATAAATATTATAAAGCATTATCTTTTATCTATAAAGTATAATTATGGAAACTGTGTTAATCTTAACTGAAAGCTACGCTGTCTTTGCTAGCCTCACGCATCACGCACCTGTCAGTCAGTCAGTCGGTCAGCATGTCACCTTAAAGGGTTAAACAAATGAAGCACAGCCCTACTATGATTACAGAAAAGTTTGCGCTGTTATAATTCACTTACCCTTTAACACGTTTTGGTGAGATTATATCCCGCTATTAAAAAAAACAACAACGACTGAATGTTTTGAATGAGAAGTAATGTAGTACTAACGGGGTGAATTTTGGTGTGGCGCCCCGCCATGGAAGAATGAATGTAGCGGAAACCATGCATAAGCAAATAAAACTTCATTTTTCTCCACTGCAAACTATTACTCAGACAGAATTAAACAAAATAATATCTAGATGTATAGTTGAGGACATGCTGTCGTTGTCTCTCACATTGTCCCACAACAACATTAAAATAGTTTAGATTACTGTACAATATTTTTAATATTGTATTTTATAGTCATTTGACAAATTAGATTTTTTAAAGTAAGGCAATAGTTACTTTCCCTGGTAATTAGTTACTTTTATAATTATGTAACTCAGTTACTATTTGTGAGAACTATAACCAATTACTCTTTTAAAGGAACGTGCCCAACACTGATGCCTACTAATCTAAACTACAGATATGCTAACAAGAGTTTAGTTTAAAATGCGTGAGGTAAAAGATAGACCAATAACAACAGACAAGGCCATGATCTGACCAATCAGAACAGAGCAAACTCTCACTAAGGATTGGTTTAGAAATATCACATACTTCAACAAGCCATTTCATACAATATGAGAAAAGAGCTTTTGTTATATAGCTATTATAGATAATGAATATTATGAGAACATTTTATTTTATTTTTTTACTTAAGCCAATTATAGGACAAAATTAGGAATGGTAAAATAGCATAATGGGGCACTTTAATGTAATGATTTCTTTCAAAGCTCTGTGGGATTTTATGTAGCAGCCTGTTTTCTCTGTAGTATTTCTAATGTCTAATTGTTTGTGTGTTCTGCAGGCTGGTTTTCAGGAAGGTTCGCTCATTGCTGGGTGGTAACACGCGTGTGCTGTTGTCTGGTGGAGCTCCTTTATCTGCAGCTACTCAGCGGTTTATGAACATCTGTTTCTGCTGTCCTGTGGGACAAGGCTACGGCCTCACAGAGACCTGCGGAGCCGGGACCATCAGCGAGAGTAAGCACAAAATTGACTGAGCAAGAACCTTAGTCAAGATAGCATGAGTCAATCTACAGATATCATGAGTCAATCTACAGATATCATTAGTCAATCTACAGATATCATGAGTCAATCTACAGATATCATTAGTCAATCTACAGATAGTGATGATAATATAAAAAAAAATCTGATGGAATTAGAAAGTCTGATGTAAAAAAAAAATAGATAAAAAAAAATGGAGAAAAATAATTGTACTAGTACAATTGCTAAAAAGACTATAAACATTTAACTATATTTTTTACTTAAAAAGCATAAAAAATGAAAAGATATGAAAGGAAAAGGGGACCCATGCAAAAATCACTTTTATACAGGGTTTAAACACAGTTGTGTGGCAACAGTCTGTAAATATAACTAGCTTCTAATGGTAAAATGTATTAATTATATTTTTTTATAAATCACACTTGACAAACACAGTCCAAAAACAGTTTGTCATCAGAGGGAGAAAGCCCCGCCCATTAGTGACAATCTCTGCCTCATAAAAATAGGACCTTAGTCTTGTTTTTGAATCTGCCACTATGCTGACACAAAGGCATTTGTAGCCCCACCTTCTTTTAAAAAGAGCACGACAGTAACCAAAATGGCACAATTAGAATCAAATCCTAAAAGGGGCAATTTAAAAGAGTTTAAAAACATTATTCATGGGGTATTTTTAGCTGAATATTCACATACACACTTTAGGGACATCAGAGACTTATTTTAGATCTTGTAAAAACTCGTATGGTTTGATTCATATTTGACCTTTCATGAATTGTACAGTTTTAACATTTTCTATGATCTAAAAAAGCTTAGAATATAATTATTTTAGAGCTTTTTACTCTTGAACTAGATACAAAAATAAATAGATCAAAATCTGTACAAAAAGAAAAGTAATATTAAAGTAGTATTAGTTGTATATTACGTTTTAATATTTGACCAAATAAAATGCAACTTTGGAGAGGGCGAGACGTCTTAAAAACTAAGCAAAATTGTTACTGCTAGTTCAAATTTACATTAAATCAAATCAAAAGAAGGTTTGATTTTTAAAATAATGTTCAAAAACCAGGTTTAAAGCAAAGTTTAGAAAAATGATAACCACGTACAGACTGCACAGTGGCTCAGTGGTTAGCACTGTCGCCTCACAGCAAGAAGCTTGCTGGTTAGAGTTCCGGATGGACCAGCTGGCATTTCTGTGTGGAGTTTGCATGTTCTCCTTGTGTTCAAGTGGGTTTCCTTCAGGTGCTCTGGTTTCCCCTACAGTCCAAAGACATGCAGTATAGGTTAATTGGGTAAACAAAATTGGCCATATTGTATGAGTTTGTGAATGTGAGAGTGTATAGGTGTTTCCCAGTACTGGGTTGTGGCTGGAAGGGCATTCTTCATATGCTAAAATAGTTGGCGGTTCATTTCACTGTGGCAACCTCAGATAAATAAGGAACTAAGCCGAAGAAAAATGAATGAATGAATGAATGAATGAATAACCAAGTACAAAGCCCTTGTGTGTTTCCTTCCTTTTGACATTGTGTATTTGTGCATTGTTTTTGTAATTATACATGCTTTCTAACTAAAACTGCTATATAAAATGCTGCTTAAAAGGAATATAAATCACGATGTAAATACAAGGGTGCCATTATAGTTTATAGCATGCTATTAAATTGTAATAGTATAGAAATAATACTAAATAACACTGGTTTGGGCAGGACAATTAAAAACTGGACCAGTAAGTTAGTCAATAGTGTGAGTTAGAATTTAAAGATGAGTCAGTACTTTAGGACAAGGGTGTGTAATGCATTATTAAAATAATTATATGGAATTAAAAGCTGGTGCTCCCATCGTCATGGAAAACCTAGATGTATTAGAAGTCATACTGGAAGCTTAGGAGTGTATTTAATAAATAAATTTCCTTCATGTTGAGCTCTGAAATATTTATTTGGTTAAAAATGACTCATTCAAACCGAACACGTCTTTGCTTCTAAAATGCGAGACTAAACAATTTGGAATGGTTTGGAAAAATGCACAGCATAAAGCACTAGGTGTCCAGACACAACCACCGAGCACCTGTTAACAGAAGCTTGCAATGGTTGTTTCGCCTCCGAGCTCTTCTGCTGTGGAACTGACAGTAATGAGCTACGCTGCATGTAAAAGTTGAAGATCTTTTACCTTGACATAGCGTCTAAAAAATGTGGCACTCACGTGTGCGACGTTAAAGACAGAAGCGTAACAGTCACACACTTCTGTACAGCACGTGTTTACATTGAAAACAATAGGAAAGTAGCGAATCGGAAAGAAAAAACATGTTCACAAGCAACTTAGGAAAAAAAGTATGGGTCTTGTTTTAATAATTTTTTTATAGGAAGCATTATGGTAAATGGTTAATTATAACTAATTTATGTACTACACTGATAATAGTACAGGAAAGAACAAATTAGCTAAAAATAGAACAACACAAATAACACCTTTAAATGAATTGACATTATATGAATGTTTCAAATTGTGTGCTAATGCTGTGTATGTTTGTGTAGTGTCTGATTACAGCACTGGTCGTGTTGGAGCTCCTCTGGTATGTTCAGAGATCATGCTGAAGGACTGGGAGGAAGGCGAGTTCTGCTTTTATACTTCTATTAAGATGTAATTTCAGGAATATTAAAAAAATTTAATTTAAAAGGTCTATTCCAGACATTGAAAGTCAGGGAATTTTCTACTTTTTTTTATTTTATTTACAAGTCGTGGAATATCAGGGATTTTGGTTTGTCATTTAAATTTGACCTTCAATTCATCAAAAGTGCTGATTATTGTAGCAAAAAAATCTGATTGGCAGCAAATTACAAAACAAAATGACAGAAATATTTAGTTCTTCATTACTTTTTTGACCTGAACCATTGGTCTCTGTAATTTTTATAAATGGAAACAGTAAGAGAATGTGTTTACCTCTTAACCATATAAAGTCTACTTATTATATTTTATAGATTACTCTAAATGATGAAAATAATAAAATCTCTAACAACAGCATCACGAGAATCTTGATAAAATTGATCATTTAAGTTATCGAGTGAACAAATGTAGCTTTGGCTGAATGTCCATTGCAATATTCACATGGCATGTTATTTAAAACAAAACAATGCAGAAGCTGTGGAAGGAATTTGAACAGTGTTCTTAATGGCTAAAGGAAATCTGCATCAATAAAATTTTTTTTTAGAATAATACAATTTTAAATATAATAATTAAAAAAATAAAAAGAGTGGGAGGCCTGTGATTCACTGTATGCTCAAGTTTGAAAATATATATATATATATGCCATATTAATGTTTTCACTTTGTTTCTGACCCTAGGTGGTTATTTTAGCACAGATAAACCAAACCCACGAGGTGAAATTTTAATTGGTGGTCCCAACGTCACCATGGGCTACTATAAAAATGAGCAGAGGAACCGAGAGGACTTCTTCAAGGATAAGAATGGCCAACGCTGGTTCTGCACTGGAGACATCGGAGAGTTTCACCCTGATGGCTGCCTCAAGATTATCGGTGCGGAGAGACATACATTTTTACTTTACTCAGAGCTACATTAAGTACTTCAATTATGTTATTTTAAAGTTACCCGGCTTAGTTTTGGAGGTCTTCTACAATAAGTATACATGCATTTATTTATGTATTTTTTTCCCATAATTTACATTCCAACAGCAGCTTTTTTCCCTCACAGTGTTTGAAATGGATCTGGTCTCTGTAAACCCTGTCTTACTGACAGCCTTTATCATCCTAATTGTTCAGAGGGCTCAGGCTGTTGTGTTTGGTCCCACATTTATGCTGTGTTGGATCCAAATCTTTTTACTTATGACAATTGACCTTATTATTTCACATACGAATGGGCACAGCCATTGGAACCTTATTGGTTCAAGACTCTTCCTTATTGGTCTCATTCACTCCCAGTTTTAGCTGTAAATACAGCTTGTTATGCTACTTGATGTAGAAAACCTTTATATTTTTATTTTCACTTTTTTTTTTGTAGAGCAAGTAGTTTGACAGTTTACTGTCGTTTATTATTCCTAGTATTATTTCAATTATTTCATAGACAAATGAATCAGAAATTATAAAACTACGGCAAAAAAAGAGCTTACTTCAGCATTGCAGATTAAGGCCAATAACTTGGAGTCATAAATTTTTATATTTAAAACTTTGCAAACCTTTTACATTCACCAACAGCTATATTATATCCAAGAAAGCATAGTCGGGGCACTATAAGTATTATCATAGTCATTTCTATAAAAGTTTTACTAATTAATTGTGGCACTTGTGTAGATCGAAAGAAGGACCTGGTGAAATTGCAAGCAGGCGAATATGTGTCTTTGGGCAAAGTGGAGGCTGTGCTCAAAAACTGCCCACTCATCGACAACATCTGTGCTTATGCCAACAGGTACATTTACACACAGGAACATGACAAACACTCTTCCCCAAAAAACATACACATATATATTGTGACAGTTCAACATACTCGCTTCCCAAATATATTTAAACCTTTCCTTCTTTACACAGTGATGAGTCTTATGTGATTGGGTTTGTGGTGCCCAATCAGAAGCAGTTAACAGCTCTTGCTGGCCAGAAGGGCATCAGGGGATCGTGGGAAGAGCTCTGCAACCATGCAGAGATGGAGAAAGAGGTTCTACGCATCATCACAGACGCAGCTATTACAGGTTTGTAAGCAGCGAAGCAAAATAAGTTGAAATTTGAATTGAATTGTCCAGGATGCTAAATTGGATTGACAGCTTAAGTTACTGAAGTGCAGGAATTTCAGGAATTCCAACAGTCACATGATCACATGATTTATATTTGAAATAAATGCTGCTGTTGACAGAATCTAAGAAAGACTGCGGTTTTTGGTTGACGTTAATAACAAATGTTTCTTAGGAAGCAAATCACCATATGAGAATGCTCTCTGAAGGATTATGTAACACTGAAGACTGGGTAGTGATTTAATGATTAAGTTTACTTAGTTGAGCCAACAACTTGCGGTTCTTCTATATCAGAGATGGCCAAAGTAGGGCCCGTGGGCCAAAGTTGGCTCATTGTAACCTTTGATTTGGCCCACCATCCCATCTGAGAGGAGAAGTGAGTACAATGGAGAGGATTGGTACGAACACCTTTAACGTAGAGATTGTTCTAATTTGATGTAAAGTTTTTGTTTGTTTTATTGCTGACCTAAGCAAATCAAGGCAAAAACTAGTGTAAATCTGTTATAAATGAGATTGTTTTGTTTTTATTGATAGAAGTTCAATATTAAATGCAAAAAAACCTGTATTAGTTAATATGAAGCAGTGTTTTTAGTAATTTCTAAACATTATTAAATAAATTAAGAAATTACCCATGGCAACTATATTTACTTTTGGCCCTTTATAAGAAAATGTTTGGGCACCCCTGTTCTAAATGGTGCCTCTTTTCAAATTTGAAGCTATATTTACTGGTACATGCATAGCATTAAAAAAGCTACAAAATATTATCCAATACAAGCATGCAGACCCTTACATGGCATGTTTATGCAAGTAAAAAAATGCTGTAAAGTCTAATACACTGACTTATTTTGCCCATTTTTTACAGAATAATAATTATCTAATTTGGCTCACCTTTGCCAAAACACCATAAAAATTTATATCTTTTTAGAAGTTTTAATTTGTTTTACATTTGTGTGTTTGCTTCAGTACAATTTAGAGCTTAGCAAGGCACAGTTCTCAACACCACAAAGCTGTGTGCCCGGTTGCATTAAACACTAAGGGTAATTTTCCCTTAAGATCACCTCTTATGTTTCACTTAAACTTAAGGGTTTTGCATAAAATAAACCCTAAACGTTACTTTACTAAGGCTTTCTATAAGTGAAACGTTACAGAACACTTAGAATTAAAGTTTAAAAGTTGGCGTTTAAGTTAACAGCTAAGTGGTTGCATAAAGCGTCATTTCCCTAAGTATAGTCTAAGGTTGGGAAAACTCTACCTTAAGAGTTTCACAAAGACAATTCATGCAAGAATATGGAGTTGATCGTCGTGGAAGACCATTAAAACTATTATAAGAAAGAGGCTTCAACCGTCACCCAGTGTATGATTTAAATTAAATGTATTGCTAAATTAATACTACTTAATGTTAAAGTAATGTTAACAGCGTTACCTTAGATAATTTTTTTTTATCTTTAAGATCTTCGCAGAATGTGCACAATCAGATGCACAATGTGAGATGCTAGACTGCACGAAAGATCGCTCTCTTCACAGCTGTCTACAGATGTGGTGCAAGTGACTTTTGGTTATTGTGGATAATTTTTAGCTCTTGTTAGGCAAACACAATGATCTTATAAGATCTTCGAGCCCAGGGCTCTCTCCTGTTTGCAGGGCGAGAGGGGAGTTTGAGCTGAGACAGATCTCGAGAACTCCCCTGGCTTATTTATGGCTAATGACAAATTCGGGATTGCTATAGAAAGATATACTGCTGACTAAGAAATCATCTATGGTGCCAATTTGGTTTGGTCAACTCATTTATGTCGAATGACTTTGGACTGTGGGAGGAAACTGGGGAACCCGGGGAAACTCATGCGAGCACAGGGAGAACATGTAAACACCCAGAAATGTCGACTGGCCTAGTAAGGACTTGAACCAGTGACATTCTTGCTATAAGGCAACAGTGCTAACCATTGGACCACCGTGCTGCCCTATCTAGGAACAGAGAGGAGGAGTAGGGGTGGAAGGGGCTATTCTTCAAGATAAAAATTAACTGAGGTAAAAACCAGGTTATTTATAGTGAGTTAGGAATCATCTGATTGGTGAATCATGTGTTGGCTAATGCGGGACCAGCCGTTGTCAATCATAAGCATGTGATCTTCTCGAAATCAGTTCATAAAATAACTTATGCACTGAATTTTGAATGAAATGTGTTCGTTTTGATTGACAGGTAAGCTGGAGCGCTTTGAGATCCCAAAGAAAATCTGTCTGAGCGCTGAACCGTGGACACCAGAGACGGGCCTGGTTACTGACGCCTTCAAATTGAAACGCAAGGAACTAAAAACACACTATCAGGACGATATCGAGAGGATGTATGGTGGCAAGTGAATGAAACCAGGGGTCAGTCATCAGTGTGACGTGGGGGGAGGGAGGGGAGGGGCTTTAGGACACACCATACCACAATGCCTAAATACAAAAAAATAAACCCACAGTCCTCTGCCTTCCTGCACCCTGTGATGCTCTGCGATCAAAACAGGGACACACTTGAATTGTTCGATGAAAGGAAACAGAACGACTTGTACTCTATTTGTAACTGAAACGGGTTACAAATAATGCACTTTTTTCAGATGACTCCCTGGAGGGTGACTCCTGAATGACACACAATGCAACCTACAGACTGAGACTTTTGGATCCTGCCCACATTTCTTTCTTCACTCTCATTGGCTCTCTTTGATAGACACGCCCCTTGCCCCACCCACACGTTGTTCTGCAGGCAGATGCGCTTAATGGTTCCACCCTGTTGCGAAGCGGTCACACTGAATTCTCATCTCGAGTCTGTGCAGGGAAACCTTTTACGATTTGACTTTTTTTTTTGTTGCTCGTTTCTGCTACCAATTTTTTCAGACTTTATTTTTTTACTTTGAAGATTGTCGCTGTGGTCTTAAGCGCTTTTTGAGCCGTGTAAGATTTGGATGTATATGGAATGCTTCTTTACACGTGTCTATTACAATGCTATTTTTTTTCTAAATGAACTTTGTCCTTTGTACTTGGCATTTTGTTACTTTTTAAACCTCAGTTTCTGTTGTTTACCTGCATCCAAAGGCTGTTATTGTTGCCCTGTATGACACTGAATGATGTAGTTCAAGTGCTAGTGCACAATGAGGACTGTGTTACTAGAAAAACAATGCAGAAAATCCCATCAATCCAGACCAGTATTACACCAGACAGCTGTTACAGAGAGCATTCTTAAGCCAGAGACTTGCTCAAATACTACAGCAAGCGGTGAGTTTTTTGGTCAGGGCAACTTTAACATTAATCCAATTTCACATTATCCAAATATTGTGCATTTCCATGTCAATGAGTTGCCGTCCACCCAAGAAGTGAATGCATTTAATATTCAATCTCCATCTGAAAGGTTCACTCCTCGTATCTCTCCCACATTCCTTTCATTACGTTTTCATGGTTCACACTCCATATTTACGGCATATTCCTTTGAACTCATTTCTTATCTGCATTTGTAAAGCCTTTAAACTTACTCCTTTTAAAATGTCATGTGATCATATGATGTCAGCCATTGTGTTGCATGAATGTTTTGCAGGGGAGCCAAGTGTTGGAGTATTTTTTTTTTGTTTGTTTTCTTATGAGGCCATTTTTTATTATTATTATATTGTGATATTGTAATTGTAGAAAACAATTAGTGACTTCAACAAAGAGGACAAGTATGAATTTGAATGTGCAATATACTTAAGTATTTTGAGATCCATCAAATAATACGCACAGTCCGGCCCCGAGAGCATGAATGTCTCCAGGCTCTCCGATGTAACAGAAGGTACACATTTATTCTGCTTTCAGACTGATGCATCATGATTCACATTAGCTTTCGCATGATTGGGGAGATGTAAACCAAACAAAGCTCTAAATAAGAACTTCTTGTAAATGTGGCATTTGCAAAATGGAGGCAAATCTGTACATTTGTTCATTATTTATGTAGAAAATGTACTGTTTGTGTTGATTTTCAGCATTTCAATTTTTCAAGACCAATTGTTCACATTTTGATTCATTCTTAATGTTTTCTTTAGACAATTTTTGATGAATATTTAGTTATAGAAACACTCCAGCTTTATGATGCTCTTTACTATAAGTACTTTTTGTTTATCCAAAAAGGAACTGAAGGCAAGTAGTGTTCCTAGACAAGTCTGCCTTTTCTGAGCTTGATGGATGATGTTGATTGCCTTTTTTTTTTACACAGTGGAGATTAATAATAGGAATTTTTACTTTTTGATAATTTATTACTGTCTTCTGATTCAGGGAGTGACTCATCCCGAGCTGCTGTACTGCTCACCTTGATTGTGCATCATTTGCATCCCGCAATATCATTGGTTCCAGCCACAAAATGCAGCTGGCCAATGCCATTAGTCCAGAGAGAACTCCTCAGCATTGCTGACTGTAATCTGATTGGTGTGTACACCTGTCAGTCATTCCCTTGGCAACAGCTAATCCAAATGAATCACAGCGTTCAGCTTGATAGACGCTGCTGATCACGCCATCAACAAGTCCGCATATTTAACCACATCCCTAATTTTATCTGAATGATGTTTGACGGCTGCACACAGACCTACTGAGCCTTTTTAGACGCTGGTGGATTAATTCTCTCTCCTGTTACCTGTCGCTCTGTACTGTAAATATGACTTTTGTCAGAAACTCAGTTGCATTTAGCAGATGTACAAATGTAATATCTCCTTTAAATATGTTTAATCTTTGTTACTGACTGGGTTTAGGCTTTTTTTCTCCTCTTTGTGGATGGTTACTGTCTTAAGATAAGGAGGCCATAGCAAACAACTGCTCTATTTATTTGTAATTTGGCCTTGAAACTATGTTATACAGAATAAAGTTTTGTGAGTTACCAGGAGTATCGCTTTATTATTTGTTTGTCAAAAGTTTTAGCTTTTATGAATTTTAACAGAAGTTTTAAAAATGATCAGGGTTAACAAATGTATGTTTGTTGTTTAGGTTTATTATAAATGAATTAGCATGTTTATATATACTATAAATGTATAAGATAATGAGAGTAAAAAGAATTTAATATTACATTTAAGTGAATCTTATAACTGTTATTCACCAGTAGATGTCACCATCAGATAATGTACCCTGGAGAGAATCTCACTGAAATTGACTGTACTGCAGTAGTAGAATAAAATACTAGTAGTATATAATAATATAATATAATTTCACAAAAATAGGGCGTCACAGTGGCGCAGTGAGTAGCACAATCGCCTCACAGCAAGAAGGTTGCTGGTTCAAGGCCCCAGCCCTCAGTTGGCATTTCTTTGGAGATTGCATGTTCTCCCCATGTTCGTGTGGGTTTTCTCTGTGTGCTCTGGTTTCCCCTACAAGTCCAAAGACATGGTATACTGTAGGTGAATTGGGTAAGCTAAATTGTTCGTAGTGTATGTGTGTGAATGTGTGTTTTCCAGTGATGGGTTACAGCAGGAAGGGCATCCGCTAAGTAGAACATATGCTGGATAAGTTGGCGGTTCATTCCGCTGTGGCGACCCCTGGTTACTAAAGGGACTAAGCCAAAAAAAATGAATGAATTTCACAAAACTAAGTTGTTTCCTAAGCAATATTTACTGACATTATGCCACATTCTAAAGTTAAAGAATTAAAAATTCAGTTTAATTTCCAAGATCCAAATTAGCAGATACAGAATGATTTCCAATTTCACTCAAAAATATCCTGTTATTAAATATATGTCCACCATTTTTGCCTACATTTTCTTCATAATATTTAGTTTTATAGAAAATATTTCTTTCAGAATATTTTCAGAAGTGAGAAATTCATAAATGTTTCGACTCACTTGAGTCTGAGTAAATAATGAAGAAATGTTGATTTTCTGGTAAACTTTCCCTTTAAGTATTTACTGCTAATCTTTTACAGTTTTTCTCAGTCACTCTGGTACATTTCTCAGATCAGATTTGAAATTTGCAAAACAGTAAAGCCTAGTTCACACTACAGGATTTTAAACATCGGCAGATCGCTGTGCAGTTCACACTACATGACTTGATTTTGTGTCTTTTAATCACTGTGGTGTTCACACTACATGACACTACGTAAATGATCCACAAGAGGGGGGGGGGGGGGGGGGGTTCCCCACAACAAGTCATTTCCCAACAACAAGTCATTTCCCAACAGCTCGGTCAAGCTACCAAACCACAGCCAATGAAATTTTGAGGGAGGAGTCGTCAGAAAAAGCTGAACACTATTGGCTGCTCGTGTGCTGATTACATCACTGGCAGCGTTTTAAGCTTTCAAGGAAGCAATTTAAAAACATCGTCAATCAGCTGATGCATCAGCGGATCAATCACTCATCTGCAAGGTTCAAGTGGATAGATATACAGTTTTTTATTTTTGTAATTTAATAAATCTTTGAAATAAAACTAACATATCTACAACACCCTGATGTTTCCCAAATATCTGTGTAGTTCTTTCTAACATAGTTTTTTTTTTATTACAAAAGAGTAAAGAACTGAGCATTTCTAACTACCATATTGCTCAAAATGACTGCATGCATGTCTGCTACTTTTCGCTGTGACTTTAAATATGCATGCATTTTTTGCCTAGAAATTTCCTGCTAACATGAACTTACTTTCTGATAGCAAAAACATAAATTTACTTCAACAGCATATTCTGTGCCGCAAAATAGCTCGATTGAAATGAAAATGAAAGCGAGGCCCAGACCGTTTTCTACACCGTTTTCTAGTATCTTAACTACATATTTATAGGGTGTATTACCAAAAAAGACAATATTTTTAGAGTAATGATGTCATAAAATATGATGGCAGACATTCAAAGCTTAATTTTAATATCTCAATAGAAGCTTTGAATGTAAATATGATGTGACAATATGACGTCTTATATGCGAACGGTAAGTGTGGTAACTCTAATAGTTACAGAATTCTAGTTTCACTGTTAATATAACCTACTCTCATGTCTGTGTTAACGCAGAATAAAGCGAGTGCATCGATGCCTCGATAAGTGTCAGCGAGCCTGTCTGATGCATTGTTCAGTAGTTCACAGTTCCCGACCACAGCCCGATCCGTTAGTGAGCTCGTTAACTTCCAAATTGGGCTCAAATCAGGCTTAAAATCCTATAGTGTGAACTAGGCTGAAGTGCACTTCTCAAAACAACGCATACAAATAGCAAAACACCATGGTTTACCTGCAAAAGTCAGTCTCTTGCCTAAAATCCTAGTTCATCTCAAAACTAAATTTCTGTGTCAATGAATGCGTCAGTGCCGTGTCAGAATGACGACAAAACAAAAGTGGAAATGTGAACATTAGACAATCCCCTTTGAGAAAAAGTCAGATTCACTTGGGAAAATTACCAATTTTAGACAGATTTAGAAAAAAAGTCTAATGGAAATGTATAGAAGAATGCATTATGACAAAGTACTATGACAACTTTGATAGCATGATTCCATTTTGCATGTAAAGACTTATGCGATGATCAAATGATTAAATCTTGTGGAAGGTAAGACTATTTAATAGACCAAAATAATCCATTTTGATCAAGATGACAAGCAATTGATAATGTAGGAAACAGCAGAGAATTGCACACAATCATTTGCATAGATGTACAAAAGCATTTGCAGCTTGTGCAAAAGAATAAGAAACTGCTTTTTTGATGTGCACAAGTGACTCAATGATCTGAAGATTGAACAGGTCATTTTGAGAATTTCAATTCTGATCTGAGAAATGTACCAAAGCCACTGAGAAAAACTGTAATAAGTATTAAGTATTTATTAACTATAAAGTGCAGTTATGAAACTATATCACAAGAAATTTCAATTAAAGTTTCTTTTTTATCTCAATTTTGTGTCAGAATCTTTCAAACTCAAGAGTGGGAATATGTTTGCAATAAATAACTGACATCCATGACCTTGCTCGGTTAACATGAGAGTTTTTTTCTTTAAAGATCCAGGCGTTGAATCTTCAGCGGATGTGCTCAGCAGAATGATCTTTTAAAGCGCACATATACAACTAAACAAGTCAGTCCTTAGAACAAGTATCAGTGGCCATGGAAACCAAGGCCAAAAGCAGACAGCGGCGGTCTTTTGAGATCATCAGGAGGTGGAGACGCAAAGGAGACAAAGACATTCTTAGAAACTTGGTGACAAGTCAGTGAATGGCATTATGGAAGAGGTGTTGAAAACATCAAATCAAAGATCAGGCTCTTGATGAAAAAGAATGAGTCAAGCGCTGCACACAGCTGTGGATCAGGTATACATTCCTGCAAGATGACTCAGACATCCGTTATTCATGCTACATCAAATTTAATACTGCTATCACTGATTGATAGATAGACAGACAGACAGACAGACACAGATTTTACGAACGAACGAATGACAGATTTTACAAATGATTGACAGAGAAACAGATACATTTTATGAATGATAGACAGCAGGCATGTGACGAGATCTCGTGAGACTAAATTGCAACGAGATTTATGTTGAGGTGAAAAGTGGTCTCGTGAGTTGTGATGTTATGATGGAGCATGAAGGTGAATTTAGCGCTGATGTTTGGAGGCAGGATTGGATTATAACCGCACATCAAATGCTTTGCACACACCTGACAGGCTGGTCTCCGAGTTGCTCGTCACTCGTTTGGGGCCGCTGAGTGTGACATAACTGGTTTTTCTTCACCAGAGTTCAACAGTTGCCGCTAGGCATGGGCCGGTATAGGATTCTGACGGTATGATAACCTTGGATAAAAATATCACGGTTCCACGGTATTGTGATTACTGCTCTAAAATATATTCTTTTTAAATGTCTGTGTAAAAAAACTAAGTTTTTTCCCTTTAAACACAATATATTTTATTTTGAGAAACATTTATAATATTTTGGAGCAGTAAATGTGCCAGGACAAATAATGAAAATGAATCATTGACGTCTGCTGTCTTCATTAGTTTCAAAAACACAGATTTATTTACAATTTAAAATGGCATCTTTGGATATCTTTTCTGCTGGAGATGCTGTTGTTAAAAAAAAATTAAATAAAAAAATCGTACACATACCTTAGAAACGGTATTAGAGAAAATTTTGGCGGTATGAAAACCTTGACTTTTCCAAAACACGGTATACCTTGAAAATGGTTATCATGCCATGCCTAGTTGCCACGTGCAAAAGCAGAGGCTGCTACAACTGCAGCCACACACATTAACCACAGCTCATAACATAGCACTTTAAATATGCTTAAAGCCATAATCGTCAAAAACACTAATCGAATTAAGACATGTGGAGTATTCCTATTTCAGTTGCATTATTGAAGTGCAGTACAGATATGTAAACGACATAATCAAACTATTACCGCTGTGTAGGACGTTTAGCTGCATTTTGCGACAAGATAAGCCATACACACTCAGCTTTTTGACACTTCTCTGCACCCATCGAGCCAGTAAGTGACCACAGACACACGTCTCTTCTTCTTTTCCACACACACACAAACACACAGTGAACTCCTGGACACACATATACCCGTCGTCGTCATTAATATCATCACCGAACACACGTTTAAGCTGTCCGGTAAAAACACGGAAGCTGTTGCTTAATGAAGGTGAAACTGTTGAAAAATTAAAAACCAAAAATAACATGATTACTTAAATTATTTTTTTTTTGTTCAATTTGTGGAATATGAGTTCATATGTGAAATTGTACAGAGAAGAAGCCAGTCAGTAACGTTAAGAGTTTATAGCTAAATATTTAGCAGTGTTTGCATGTCCTTTATGGCACAATTCATTAAAATAAATGTAAAATAACATTCATTCCGCTGTGGCGACCCCGGATTAATAAAGGGACTAAGCAGAAAATAAAATTAATGAATGAAATACATTCATTACAAGTTGATTTTTAAAAGCACCTGAATCGCTTTACATTTTGTAATTTTTCTTCAGTTGATTAAAAATCTATTTTCTATTTCTATATTAGCAAATATTTTGCAGTGTTTGCATGTTCTTTACTGCATATAATTCATTAAAATAGAAGTAAAATAACAATATAAGTTGAATTAAAAAAAGGACCTAAATTGTTTTGCAATTTGTGATTTTTTTCAGTTGAATTAAATTTTTTTCCATTTATGTACAGTACTTCATTACTAAAGGATTCTTAAAAATACTGTAAAAAATCTTGTCTTGATCTCGTGAACCCAATCTCGTGTCTCGTCTCGTGGAGTAAGCGTCTCGTCATACCCCTAATAGACAGAGACTATTACGACAGACAGACAGACAGATAGATAGATCTAAACCTGGCATGGATATATCTATGTTTAATTCCACTCTTTGACTGGATCACTGGCTGCAAATCAGTTGACAAGCGAGAGAAGGAATATCTCTCAGAGGATCCGCTGGGAGCTAGTGGTAAACATGGATCATTGCCAGATGCATCATGGTTCTCCCAGTCTCAATTTATGACTAATTTTCTCTCTAACAGCATGTTTTATTTTGTATTTACGACGTGCACCTTTTGTTCCCACCTTACCTTAATGAACACTGAAGGATCTGGACATAATTTTCCATCCAATCAAACACCTTAATTAAAAACATCACTCACTCCGAGTCGATAGTGTTGATTATTGTCAATGTCTCACTGGCCACCAACACACACGCACGCACGCACGCACGCACGCACGCACGCACGCACACACACACACACACACACACACACACAAGATTAAAAATCAATTGGGGCTTGCAACATAATTAACAACATAATTTGACTTACAATAAGATTATCGTAGTACAGTATGCAGATTTTGTCCTCCTTTGCTTTAATGACATCATTATATTAAATATTTACATACAGTTGAAGTCAGAATGGGCAGCACGGTGGCGCAGTGGGTAGCACGATCACCTCACAGCAAGAAGGTTGGTGGTTCGAGCACCGACTGGGTCAGTTGGCATTTCTGTGTGGAGTTTGCATGTTCTCTCCATGTTCACATAGGTTTCCTTCGTGTGCACCGGTTTCCCCCACTAGTCCAAAGACATGCGTATTGTACTAGATATTTTTCAAGATGCTAGTATTCAGCTTAAAGTGCATTTTAATGCTTAATTAGATTAATTAGGCAAGTTAGGGTAATTAGGCAAGTCACTGTATAACAATGGTTTGTTCTGACAATCGAAAAAAAAAAACATTGCTTAAGAGGGCTAATAATAATAATAACCTTAAAGGGCACTTAAGATGGAAATCGTCTTTTGCAAGCTGTTTGGACAGAACTTTGTGTAGATATAGTGTGTCCACAGTCATATTGGAGTGATTTTTTTTTTATTTCCAGATTTTAAAATAGGATCCAATTCCCTCTCATTTTGAGGCCCACTCAACGTGACGTAGGAGTGCGGTTTTCCAGCACACTGAATTGATTGACAGACAAATTAACATGTCTCCATAGTAACACGATTAATCATATCAACAAGACAGGACGAGACAAAGCAACCGGGATTAAAAGATCTGTTCAGCTTTCTGTGATCACCTGCACCTCAAGAATGAGTTTTTACTGTGCATGCTTGTAATAAAGATAGTAAAATTGCTACGTAATTCAACACCACAGCCACATTTCAGTACAATTATAGAAGAAGATGCTTCAATCCAGGTTCGTGCACTTAAATCAGGCTTATTTTGTACATAAACATAACGGATATCCATACAGCAATAGATATTAACTTGTATCCTGGCACATTTGCCGTGCAAGAACAGTGCAAAGCTAAATGTGTTTGTGTCTGTGCACAAGAACTTTATAACGACATTGTGTGTGACTCATCGTTGCAGAAAGGCTTGAAATTACTCCACAACAAATATATAACAGTTGGGAAGGGAGATCTGCTTCATTCTTGTCTGTCACAATGCTGTTTATCTACTTGAAGGCTACACACATCAGAGAAATACTGAGAGATTTCTGTGGCTCTGACAGGCACATGGAAACAGTGGGCGGGGAGAACTAGCTCATTTAAATTAAAGGCACAGGCAACAAAAATAGCTACAATGTCATAACAGCTCAAATTTCCCAGATTAAAAAAAGTATAATAAATAATCTGATGGGAGCTGAATCTTTACAGACACATTCTGGAGACACAAAAGACTTATATTAGAGCAATTCCAGCGTTATGGATGTGACATTTGCAGTAAAAAAACTCAAAACATAAATTCACATAGAAAGTATATGTTAACATTATATTAAAACATCTGTTTATATTTTCCAAACCAACTAACCACAAAGTTATGGGACCAGAAAAATATCAATCTGTAAACATGTTTTGTACTTTAAATGAGGAAAATATACTTGCGTTATGGATGTGACCAAAAAAGTCTGTGAGTTTGCAGTATACAACATACTTTGTAGAAATTCTGTGAATTAAACTGCACAACCCAAAAGAAATAATGCTAATCTAAAGGATAAGAGTTAACTCTTTGTAGAACAAACATTATTGATTTTATTTTATTTAACATTTCTGCATTTATGAGGAAAAAGTGTTGTTATGAATGTGAAATTGCCACTTGTGTGACTTTGGTAAATCAAATATAATAGTTTGAAAACATTGACAGATACATTTTTGAGTATTTCTAAAAGTACTGTAAAATAATTGCTTACGAAAAACTTAGAAACGGTTTCCGTATTCTGGTGAAAATGCAATTTTTTTCATGACAAGATTGACATTTGCATGGAATTGGCTCATTAAATCTTAAAAAGGGGGTAAAATAGATGCCCTTTAAAATGTTTTTATTTAAATTGCTTTTATTGTAGCTGAAATAAAACAAAATAAGACTTTCTTTAGAAGAAAAAACATTATCAGACATACTGTGCAAAGTTTCTTGCTCTGTTAAACGTCATTTGGCAAATATTTGAAAAAATAAAAATTAATTCCCACGAGGGCTAATAATTTTGACTTCACCTGTGAATCGTTGTTTCAAGAATTGTACACATTTAGTTAATTTCCATGTTTAAACCGAAATTGGAATGCCAGATGTTAGACCTCACTGTACGTTACACAACATGTCAATGTCAATTACATCACCAGTTTACAGAACAGAGTGGTTGTGTACAGATTCCAAAACGATGAAGAGGTGTGTGTGTGTGTGTGTGTGTGTGTGTGTGTGTGTGTGTTGTGTGTGAAAGAGAGAGACGGCAGACTGACTGTCAGGATGTGTTTGCTGTTCTCCATCTGTGGCGTTGGCAGGAAGAGATGGCGAATGACACATCAGAAGAAAAGCAATAAACAATATCATCATCGGGGGAAGATGAGGGGAAACCTTTGATTGACTCCTACATGCGGTATACATATATACATGCATATATTTAACCCACACCCATGGACAGATTGGAGTGGGCACATCTACATACAGTATGAGTCACCGCTGCTCAACCTTTCTCAGTCTCTTTGTCTATTCAATTTAGCCTGTTTTATTGGCTTGACAAACAACTGTGCATTTGAAGTGGCAGTATTTGCAGTGTTTTTAATTAATTGCCTGTAGAAAAATATGATTGCTTCTGATGCTTGACACAATGCCAGGATGTTGCTATGCCTTTGCTGGAATACACTGGATGGTTGCTAGGTTGTTGGATTTTCTAGTGCATTACTGCTTGCTCGTCTTTTCCAGAGGTTACAGATATAAAAAAAAAAATAATAGAGCAAATGCAAATGTCAACCTTGCCATGAAAAAACTTACACAAAAAGTGTAGAAACTGTTTCGCTATTTTGGTGAAAATGTAAGGAAGTATTTTACAGTACTTTAGAAATATTCAAAAATGTATCTGTCAATGTTTTCAAACTATTAAATTTGATTTACCAACGTCACACAAGTGGCAATTTCACATCGGTCACATCCATAATAGACGTCACATCCATAACGAAGATTTTTCCTCATAAATGCAAAAATGTCAAACAAAATAAAATCAACAATGTTTGTTCTATAGTGAGCCGACTCTTATCCTTTAGATTAGCATTATTTCTTTTGGGTTGTGCAGTTTAATTCACAGAATTTCTACAAATTATGTTGTATACTGTAAACTCGCAGACTTTTTTTGTCACATAAATAACGCATGTTTATTTTCCACATTTAAAATATAGAAAATGTTTACAGATTTATATTTTTCTGATCCTATAACTCTGTGGTTAGTTTTTTGGAAAATATAAAACAGTTGCCTCAATATCATGTTAACATACTTTCTATGTGAATTTATATTTTGAGTTTTTACTGCAAACATCACATCCATAACGCTGGAATTGCTCAATAATAATTTTATGTTTGTGTCAGTACACACTCCAAGCATAAATGAGTACACCCCCTATGAAAATGATTATTTATATCAATTTCTCAGTTCATATAGACAGTAGGGATGTTAAATTGAATTGTTTCTTCAATGTATTGCGATGCAGACGTGGAAAAAAAGAATCATCCAGACTGTTACCAGCAACAAGTCCAAAAGCCAGGTTCTGTCATGGTATGAGGTTGTGTCAGAGCCCTTGGCAAAGGTATTTTGCACTTCTGTGATGGCATCATTAATGCTGAAAAGAGATTTTGGAGCACAATATGCTGCCTTCTTTTCCATGGACGCCCATGCATATTTCAGCAAGATAATGTAAAACCACATTCTGCACACATTACAAAGTCCTGGCTGCGGAGGAAGAGGATACAGGTACTTGACTGGCCTGTCTGCAGTCCCGCCCTATCTCCAATAGAGAATGTGTGGCGCATTTTGAAACGCAAAATGTGACAATGAAGACCCTGTACTGTTGCCCACTTTAAAGGGCACACATGGTGAAAAATCTACTTTTCAAGCTGTTTGGACAGACATGTGTAGGTATAGTGTATATACTGTCATATTGGGGTGATATAAAATCGCCCAGTCCTTTTTTTCAATTGAACAACATAAAACGGTGGACCAATTGGAGCGGTTTTGAGACCGACCGCAACTTGACGTTGGAGTGCGGTCCTCCCGCCCACTGAATTGATTGACAGCTGCGTATTAACATGTCTCCATCGTAACATGTATAATCATATCAACAAGACATGACGCGCACAAAGCAAACGGGAATAAAAAGTCTGTTCAGTTTGCTAGGATCGTCAATAATCATCAAATGTGATCAAGAGTGTGTTTTACAAGTTTAAAATGTTTTAAAACAGTGCATGTGTGTAATGAATTACAGCGACTTACTTCAGCTTTACTTCATTACCACAGAACAATTATACAAGACGACGCTTCAATCCTGGTTTGTGGACGTTGTTTCAGGTTTAATTTGTACATTAACATAACAGATATCCATACAGCAGTGGATATTAACCTGTATCCTGTCACATTTGCGTGCAAGAAGAGTGCAAAGCTAAATGCGCGCTGTCTGTGTGTGTGTGTGTGTGTGTGTGTGAACTTTGTAACGACATTGTGTGTGACAAATGCATCAAATACTCATTGGTAAAGTTCTTACTGTAGTATTTTTCTCAAGCGTTACGTGAGATCTTATTCCTTTGTGTTTGTCTGTTGTCTGACGCAGCCGAGGGAGCCGCTGACAGGCACGTGGAAACGGTGGGCGTGAAAGACTAGCCTTAAAGGCGCAGTACACAAAAACCGCTACCTGATGCTAAAAGGTACAAAATAGAAACTTATGAAAGGTATAATAAAAAATCTGATGGGTGTTTTGAGCTGAAATTTTACAGACACATTCTGGAGATACAAAAGACTTGTATTAAATCTGGAAAAAGGGGTAACCTAGGTGCCCTTTTAAGCTTTGTTTGCAGGAAGAATGGGACAAAATGACACCTTAAACATTACATAATTTTGTGTGTTCAGTCCCTAAACATCTTTTAAGTGTTGTTAAAAGGAATGGCAACATTACAAAGTGGTAAATGCTTCACTGTTACAACTTTTTTTGAAATATTGCAAGAACCAAAATTGGAATGAGTTTATTGAGAAAAAAATCATGAGGAACACATTTGTTATATAGTCTGCAATGAAATACAAGGCAAAGTACATTTAGAAATCATTACCTTCCTTATTTTTATTTGCGTTTTCCATACTGCCCCAACTTTTTCTGATTTGGGGTTGTAAATATCTTAGTACATAGCATCCTACAGAAAGTATTAATTTAAAAGACATGTATGAGGAGTGTACTCATTGGTCACTGAAAATACACAAAAATTGATATGTTTGCTCAGTGCAAATAACAGATTAATGAAATGATCTCTAAAGCATTAATGCTATATGTCATTTCTTCTACACGAATCTCACTATTTAGCACAACTGCTGACACAAATAAGTTAAATTAATATAAACAGATGGGCTGCACAAAATATTTCATACAATTACCCACCTCTGACAACAGGTTTTTGCTAAAAAGCAATTTCACTATGGACAAAATGAATGGAGCTTTTACTTCTAGAACCCAACTGAAGCATGAATGGATCAATATAGACTGACAAATAAATAACAAGCAGAGTGCTAAATATATAAAACAAACAATAATAACAAAAATAATCATGCAATAGGAAACTTATTATTACAAAATAATACCAAAAGTATGTTTAGGATTTCGCAAATTCAAATTACAGCAGTAGTTGGTGTGAGACTGAGTGTGTTCTGTTGGAGTGAATAAGTGTGTGAGAGAGAAGAGAGAGAAAAAGAAAGAGTGTGCGTAGTTGGAGATATTGATATGTCTGGAATATGAGTCATCACTGGGATATATTTATAGCCCCTCCACTGAGAAGAGAGAGCGAGAGCGAGTGAGAGAGAGAGAGAGAGAGAGAGAGAGAGAGAGAGAGAGAGAGGGTGTCACTGTGTACGTGTGGGAAGAGAGGATCTAATGAGAAACTCGCTGTGTGGTCAAACTCTTGGCACTTTTAGCACTGTGACAGGACTGTCACCCCTTTCCCTTAAGTACAGGCCTCCTCCGGCTCTCTCTCCATCTGTGCAGATGTAGAGCTGGACCATTTTAATGAACACAAAGACTCCAACTGCGATCAGCCACACAAGAAAAGGTCATTTTCCTGTGTTTCTCCTCAATGCTTAGTGTTTTTCTCAGAAGTGTGATTCATTAAAGGTGTGAAAACAATCTGGACAAACACACACACATGCAACCATGCAGTTGCTTGGCTCATTTCTTGACTGTTTATAATTATAACCAAATCTGCAGCGTTTTGTATGAGGAATCTAATTTCACACAATCTGCCACAATAACAACAGTGGGTTCGTGCTGGTTTTGCGTGGGCTGCCGGGAGTGTCGCAGCCAGTCTCTGTCAGAGATTCACAAAAAAACTCCATAGAACAAATGTGTCATATACACAATATACCAGTCTCAACTACTGAAATGACAGGAGAAGATTATCCATTATTTTCATGTGGATCCTAAAACCTCGTATGACCTTATATATGATTTGTAAATACAGACACACACCTAACAGCAAAAGGGGCACTTACAGTGGTGTTTCCACAGGTATACCAACACTGCACATTGAGGACATTTACATGGACACCAATATTGAGATTTTAATATGGTTAAGACCATACTCTAACTAAGAGTCTACCATGCAAACAGTCATTTTATATTACCTTAATCTGACTGAAGTCATAGTCGAACTAAATCGAAACGGAATTAAGACCTGGAGTATGCCTATTTTAGTGGCATTATTTAAGTGCAGTACATACATGTAAGCACCTTATTCAACCTATTAATAATAATAATAATAATAATAATAATAATAATTCCTCACATTTATATAGCGCTTTTCTGGACACACAAAGCACTTTACACATTGAGGGTGGGGGTGTTTCCTCATCCACCACCAGTGGGCAGCATCCACCTGGATGACACAACGGCAGCCATATTCCACCAGACCTCACACCACGCACCAGCTGATTAGTGGAGAGGAAACACAGTGATGAAGCCAATTATGATATGGGCATGGTTAGGAGGCCATGATGGACAGAGGCCAGTGGGCAAATTTGGCCAATATACCAGGGGTTAAACTCTTACTCTTTAGAGTCCCCTTCACTACACTGGAGCATTAGGACCCACACAGACCACAGGTTAAGTGCCCCCTGCTGGCCTCACTAACAACACTTCCGGCAACAACCTAGCTTTCCCATGTGGTCTCCCATCCTGGTACCATGTGAGAGTTGCAGAGAGCTAGCATCATCTAAAACTTTTTGTCACATTTTGCAACAGGATAAGCCATACCACAACACAGCTGTTTGACACTATTCTCTGCACCTACCGAGTCAGTAAAGGACCACAGACCCACATCGCAAACGTTTTCAGTGTGTGGTATCAAATTCCATTAAACAACACTCTTCCACTGGTCCTTACTTCATACTCGCTTCCAATACCTTAGTTTGTCACAGGGGCATTAATGAAATGTTCCTGAATTAAACTGAAACTCCTAAACTACAGTTAAAGTCAAAAAATATAAAATGATCCACCCGAAAATACATGAAACTCCGGAGGAAACGTTGGATAGCATGGTGACGCAACAACATTAATCGATCTATGTGCTATAACATGTACAATAGGATCATGAAAGTAACATTCAAAAAACAACTCGGGTAAACGCCTTAATCTTATTATTGACTTATTCAGATTAAAGCAAATAATTAGATTACTTATGTCCATGTAAACATAGTCACTGTAATCATATTAACATGTCTCCATAGTAATGCGTATAATGATATCCACAAGGGAAGACTTGCAAAGAAACTGGGATCAAAAGATCTGTTCCAACTCACTGATCAGCTGCACATTCAGAATAAGTTTTACAAGTTTAAAACATTTTTTAATCAGTGCACGTTTATTATAAAGAAAAAACAGTATGACGGTAACTGGAATCACTACAGCTGCATCAGAGAATGCTTCAAACACACAAGAGGAGTCCCGGTTAGCGGACGTTAAATCTTGTTCAATTTGTACAGTAACGTAATGGATATAGCAGTGTATATTAACTTGTATCCTGTCATATTTGCCTCAACTTACTTAGACGTGCACAAACAGTGCAAAGTTAAAGTGTACACGCGTGTGTGTGTGTACTACCAAATTTCAACGGCATTTGTGTGACTCATCGTTGCAGAAAGGCTTGAATATACTCCACAACAAATACATCAAATAAACTTACTTGGTATTTTGATTCTTAACTGAATATCTTCTTCATTGCTGTCACCGACTGCTGTTTGCGTTTCTCAGCAGGAGAAACAGACTCGTACTTGGGAACGGTGGGCGGGGAGAACCAGCTCATTTGCATTTAAAGAAAACAGCTACAATGTAATTTTACTCCGAAATTCCCATATTGAGCAGGGTATAATAAATGATCTGCTGGGTATTTAGAGCTGATACTATATATGGATAAACTATACAGACACATTCTGGAAACACCAAAGACTTATCTTACATCTTGTAAAACGAGTAAAATAGGAGCCGTTTAAGAAGAGCAGCTGCTGCAAACCTACACAGCACATTCAACGAGACCCCAAGACCTGACTAGGCATGGGACAATAACCGTTTTCAAGGTATACTGAGGTTTTAAAAAGTCAAGGTATTAAAACCGCCAAAATTTTCTGCTATATCGTTTTCATGGTATTTACAAGGTGTTTTTTTATGTTTTTTTATTTTTTAGTATCAACAGGATCTTCAGCAGAAAAGATATCCAAGATGCCATTTTAAATTGCAATGAAATCTGTGTTTTTTACGGTTTTTTAAGAAAACAACTGAAGAAACGTGCTGCATTTTGTCACAACACAAACAACTAAAGAAATTTGCTGCATTTATTAAACATGCAGCATACTATTAAAACGTTTTACATTAAATCATCAGTTTATTTAGGCTACTACTTACAAAAGACAATGAAATTGTGTAATCAGGATATAAAAATAAATAAATAAAAACGCACCTTTAAAAGACCACTAACAACTTCACTGAGCAACAGTTACGGCATACAAATAGGCCTGTCACAATAATCAATATATCGACACAACACATGGACATCAATTCAATTATTTTTAGTGATGCAATATATATCGCCCATACATAAAAACAATTCTAGCAACATTTTAACTGATTGTGCAACATCTCTACCTCTACTGGAGGTGTCAATATGGTTAAAAAACACTATAGTATTTACTATAAATTACGATAGTATATTTTCATGTGGATGTCTGACAACTGAAAATAGATCTGGTAGCAGATATATTACTTTTCACCTTGCACTTTTTTGTTAACACTAATTATTATTTATTTAGGATATGCGTTTTCACATTCTGATTCCAATGCCTAATTATTGAATTGTTAAAATGACTATAATTAAATTAAATATTCTTAAGCAGGGCTCAAAATTAACTTTTTTACTTGGTAGCACCGGTGCTCCCAACTTAAAAAATTTAGGAGCACCAGAAAAAATTTAGGAGCACCCACCAAAAATTAATGAGCACCACTGCAAATTGTATATTAAGGGATTTATTGTATTTGAAAACAACATCAATCAGAACTAACAAAAACCAGAAACAACTAACTAATGCTATGATGACTTATTGATATCTGTGCAATTCCAAAATGAATGTCTAATGATGATGATGTCAATAATACTTACACTGAATTACATTTGTCATTATCATGCTGCCCTGAATGTGCTTGAATGCGAGTTATGTACTGTAAAAGGTCCTGCTGTTACTTTATGAAAAATAAATGTATGGTTTGCATCGAACAAAAATGAAGCATTTCAGTAAGGAATATTTATTTTGCTCTATTGTTTTTATATGCATGTCAATTTAATAAATAATATTTCTGCTACAAAACAAACGTAAGATTATAATAAATCATTCAATTCAATGCTGAAAGCTGCAAAGCAGTCATCAGTAACTACAAAAATAATATACATCTCAAGAAAGAATGGACCAAAGAAAGTAAGAAAAGTCTCACTTGTACCACTCTTTAAAAGTTTTGGTTTCGGTTTGTGTCATTGTAAATGCACAGTCTCGTTATGAGGTGATTTTCATTTTTCTGTGTTTGTGGAAAAGCAGGCGAGTCAGTCGACCCAATATAAGAGCAGGCAGAGCAGGATTCTTGTGATGACCACCGGCGCAAATACCGTTCTTTGTTGTGAGCCGCAGATTCAGTTTAAACTTAGTAAAGGTGAGCTACTTTGGAGATGATGTGTACAGTGTTGGATTTTACATTTAGCGGACATTTGCGCTGAACACGCAGTGAATGCAACGCATCGAGATTCGGGCACCTTCTCTGAAAACACTTGATTGATCTTGGCTGGCGCCCTTAAAAGCTCCCTGTTTTCTGAAAGTGGAAAGCCTTGAGTGATTGACAGCTAATATGAACCAATATAGCGGCAGGGAAGTCAGATTCAGCATGTTTTTAGAAAAAAATAGAAACAAGTCGCACCACAACTATTATATGCAGTCGCACAAATGCTCCCAAATATATTATGAGGTTGCATAGATTAAATTTCGGGCGCATATGCAACCAAAATGGTCGAAATTTCGAGCCCTGTTAAGAATAAAATATTGTGTTTTTTTTGAAAGAGTGTACTTGCATTGTGATATTATGTTGTCATTCTGGCATTATATAATGAGTGACATAAAATGGTCTTAAAATAACAATAGTATCGTTTATCGCAATATATTTTGGTGCAATATATCGTACAACAAAAAATAGATATTGTGACAGGTCTACATACAAACACATCCATATCTCAGCAGGGTGCGTCATGCTTTTGGGTACCCTTTCTTAATTTGCTGGTGTTTTTTGTAATTCGCTTGTGTTTTCTTAAATTGAAGCCCGTTAAGCTCTCTCGGCCATCATAGGTTTTAGCCCCAACAAAGACAGAAGTCAATGATTCATTTGAATTATTTAACCTGACATGTTTACTGCTTCAAAATATTTTAAAAGTTTCTCAAAACAAAATATATTGTGTTCAAAGGGGAAAAAAATTAGTTTTTTACCCAGACATTTATAAAGAATATGTTTTAGAGCAGTAACCACAATACCGTGAAACCATAATATTTTTATCCAAGGTTATCATACCGTTAGAATCTTATACCGGCCCATGCCTAGACCTGACTGAAATGAATGAGTCCGATAAGGGAGATAAAATGTGCTGTTGGTGAGCCTCCAGGAGCAGGGTCAGAAAACAACGATTAAATGATAAATTATCCCTCTGTGAGCAGCGGTGACTGGTGCTAAACATTTTTTGAGAGAGATGTAACAAACTGAAAACCACACTGTCAGTAGTGCAGGACTGAATGTGTTGATGAATACAACATGTTAACTAAACAAACTAAATAACACATTTAAATTAAAGCATGTATTAATTTGTCTGTAACTTTACATTAGAGTGAAGGTTTGCTTTATGCAACGTAAGCCAAGCTGGTGCGCAGCAGTTAGGAGTTATGAGCCATCATTAAGCATATATTTAATATAAAATGAGCGCACTTCCTTATTGCAGAATAAGAGCAATAGCTTACAGACTAAACAAATATAAACAGGATATCTTGAGTGGTGCACCCTACTGACCAACAGCCCAAGTGTGCTATTTTGAACTAAAACTTTAATAAGACCCCTTTAAAGTCAAATCAAGTAAAGCATTTTTGATCAAGCTGGATGAGCAATACTGAGCCTCAGCATCTCCGACACAACATGTTAGCTGAAATTCTCAGTATTCATTCATTCATTTTCTATCGGCTAAGTCTCTATTTCAGAGGTCGCCAAGGTGAACTGAACTGGCAACTATTCCGGGATGTTTTACGCAGCTGATGCCTTTCCAGGCGCAACCCAGTACTGGGAAACCCCCATACACACTCATTCACACACACACAGTTTAGCCAATTTTGTTTATTCAACTCACTTATAGCGCATGTGTTTGGACTGCGTGGGGAAACCGCAGCACCTAGAGGAAACCCACACGAACACGGGGAGAACATGCAAACTCCACACAGAAATGCCAACTGCCCCAGCTGGGACTCGAACCAGTGACTTTCTTGCTGTGAGGCCCCAGTACTAACCACTGAGCCACCGTGGCACCCAAATTCTCAATCTCAATGATGCAAATGAGTGAACCATCCAAAGATATTATCTTAAATACGGTCCCATCTGCTACAAACGCTGCAGAATGTGGCTCAAAAAGGACGGCAAACTGTTCCAGAGTGAAACAGATGGTGCTGGGTTTATCACAGCTGGTGAATGTGGCAGCAAACACAACACATCTGACCACCAAACAAGATGCTTTGACAAAAATGCAAGGTCACCAAAAAGACATGACTATTTTTGGACATTTCAATGTTTCGAAGAGCTCTGAAAAAGGACAAAGCTGGTTTGGGAGTGAAGGATACTGCAAGAGACTGAAAGACTAGGAGAAACTGGTTGACGTCGACAAGCATTTCTCCTCATTAAGGATTCTGATGTATTGTTAGAGATAGAAAATGAAAAGAGCTTCTTCGCTCCGCACGTAAGAGGATACGTCATTGAGAAGCATGAGTCAGAGAAAGGTGAAGGAGTAGGAAGGGAGGGGAGAGAGAGAGACTGAATAAATGAACGAAAAAGAGAGAGAGCTAATAAGACTAAAGTTGAGTTACAGAATAATAAACAGCACTAAAAGAGTGTGAAATGCATTTATGTATATTAAAACTTCAAATTTCTAATCAGCCAATCACATGGCAGCAACTCAATGCATTTAGGCATGTAGACATGGTCAAGATGATCTGCTGCAGTTCAAAGCGAGCATTAGGATGGGGAAGAAAGGTGATTTAAGTGACTTTTTTCCAAAAACAAAAAAGTATCCAGTGAGCGGCAATTTTGTGAGCGCAAATGCCTTGTTGATGATAGAGGTCAGAGGAGAATGGCCAGACTGGTTTGAGCTGATAAAAAGGCAACAGTAACTCAAATAACCACTCGGTACAACCGAGGTATGCAGAAGAGCATCTCTAAACGCACAACATGTAAATCCTTGAAGCAGATGGGCTACAGCAGCAAAAGACCACACCGAGTGCCACTCCTGTCAGCTAAGAACAGGAAACTGAGGTTACAATTCACACAGGCTCACCACAATTGGACAATAGAAGATTGGAAAGCGTTGCCTGGTCTGATGAGTCTCCATTTCTGCTGTGACATTCGGATTGTAGGGTCAGAATTTGGTATCAACAACATGAAAGCATGGATCCATCCTGCCTTGTATCAATGGTTCAGGCTGGTGGTGGTGGTGTAATGGTGTGGGGGATATTTTCTTGGCACACTTTGGGCTCAGTACCAATTGAGCATCGTGCCAACACCACAGCCTACCTGAGTATTATTGCTGTCAATCCCTTTATGACCACAGTGTACCCATCTTCTGATGGCTACTTCCAGTAGGATAACGCGCTGCATCATAAAGCGCAAATCATCTCAGACTGGTTTCTTGAACATGACAGTCAGCTCACTGTACTCAATTGGCCTCCATAGTCACCAGATCTCAATCCAATACAGCACCATTGGGATGTGGTGGAATGGTACATTCGCATCATGGATGTGCAGCCAACAAATCTGCAGCAACTGCGTGATGCTATCATGTCAATATGGAGCAAAATCTATGAGGAATATTTCCAGTACCTTATTGAGCCTATGCCACAAAGAATTAAGGCATTTCTGAAGGCAAAAGGTGGTCCAACCCAGTACTAGTACCCAATAAAGTGGCCAGTGAGTGTATATTCTACATAATTGTGCCATTGCACCATTGTAAAGCACCAAAAAAGCTATAAAATTATCAACAGATAAAAAAAAAAAAGATTTAATTTCTGACACATTAGTTCAAGCCATAAAGCAAATCCAAGGTCAAAGGGAATGCAAAATCATTAAATAAATTGAACGCCATATAAGCCGCTTTAGATAAAAGCATCTGCCGAACACATTTACGCAATGTTTTCAATCCTGTTGGTATCTTGAATGAGATGACACCTGAATCAGTCCCCCCTCCCGCCTCATCTCTACTCAGCAGGACCCCTTTTTAAAAGAGTTGTTGAAAACAAACCTCTTGTTTTACCACACAAAATCTGCCTTATTAGCCGAGCAAGACAGATAGAGATGAGGCGAGAGAAAAGCCAGATCAACGATAGTCTTCTCATCTTCACTACAACCCACCTGCCACACGCACAGCCTCTCACTTCAGCACTTAGAGAACAAGTGAACAACAGAGAGGAGTGAAAGACGTAAAGCAGATCACCATGGAGACAAGGAGTCAAGCAAGATAGAAAAAAAAATAGGGAGGGGGAAGAGACATTAGGGGCAGATCTGGTCTTTACTGTAGAAAACCATAAAGCCATTACGAAAAAATCACAACGAAATCTCCTTAAATTCAAAATGAATATGGGCCCTGTTTACTTTGTAATAGGCCTTTATATGCTTTTATGTAATAGATTCTGAAATATTTTCCTTTCCATCTGCGGTTACCAATATCTCTTATCTAAGACGTCATGTTGTGGAAATTAAACTGGTGCTTCAAAAACACCATAAAATGAGTTGGTAGTGAGATTAAACAATAAAAACAAAGCTACAAGTTTGGTTGCTTCCTGTTTTTCTCCAGTGGAAAAATATGCCATAATATCAATAGTGTCTATAGTTCCAGAACAACATTCAATAGTATCAAAGTTCCCCAAAAAACTACCTTAATAGTATTAAATATACACTTCGCATACAGTACAGAAAATATTTAAACTGAACACAGATTTGCCATCAAATCCTTACAAAA
>CAIGQZ010001336.1:3754963-3765587 GCA_903798205.1 Danio tinwini | reverse complement strand
ATAATAATAATAATAATAATAATAATAATAATAATAATAATAATAATAATAATAATAATAATAATAATAATAGAGTCTTAACATTAGAGATATAAATAGAAAACCAAATCCACTACAGCGCACAAAAACTAATTGCTGTAAGGATTTTAGAAAGCGCCGGCTGCATTTCATTAGAGAAAATAGAGGCAAACACTCAACTGAGGCTAAATCATATCAAAAAGACAATTTTATTAAGACAATATCAACAAATTGTGCTCACAAAGCAGCGTTAATATTCTTTCAAAAGCTGTTTTTTTTTTTCCTTGAGCTGAACATCTCCTGAGACATGCATTATGTTTAACATGAAAAGGCACTTTACCTAGCTTTGAGGTTATTGCAAATATAGCTATATTATACAAAATGATTTTGGTATAAAAGTTGAAATTCATCTATTAAATCTATGCTTGTATTTATACATGCATGCAATAGCCATTATTGAAATTCTGCATTGCATTTAATTCTATAAATCGACTTAAGTATTCCTATGCAAAAATACGACATGAACCCTGATTTAGTTATATTAAAATTGAGCCAAACAAACAAAATAATAAATAAAACCCATTCTTCTGCAGTCTTCAAGTCTGTAACTTGCAGTAAAAATGGTGTCCTTCAACTCAGGACACAACCTATACTGCGGAGGCATTTTTCTTTCCCTTTTGTCACCTTGCATCACGTCTGCTGCTGTCAGAAGGCTGGTTTGCTCATGTATTCCTCCATAGTCTGAAGAGAAGAAAACAGCCACATAAGTGAGAACCCATTTGCATGATGTGATGTGACATTTTCAGCTTCCCCTGACATACAGAAGCGATCTCTCTCTTTGCATAAGCTTATTACAATGATATGTAGAGTAAAGTCAAAACAATAAGCCCTTATATAAAATTATTATTATTATCATTATTAATTAAAGGGGCAACATGGTGGCTCAGTGGTTAGCACTGATGCCTCACAGCAAGAAGGTCGCTGGTTCGAGCCACGGCTGGGCCAGTTGGCATTTCTGTGTGGAGTTTGCATGATCTCCGCGTGTTAGCGTGGGTTTCTGCCGGGTGTCCAAAGACATGCGCTATAGGTGAATTGAATAAACTACATAACCAGCTTCTAATAATAATTTAATAATTTAGAAATTTCTTAGTTTATAAAATCACACTTTTGGCCCGTAGCCAGGGAGGGGTTCTGGGGGTTCGAAAGACCCACCCCTTACTGACAAAGATTCAGAATTTGTCCCATACATGAGCTTATTTGTCTTATTAGCCGGCAGCTACTGTAGCTCTCTGTGACTCTCACATGGTCACCCACTGAAACTAAGCAGGGCTGCGCCTGGTCAATACCTGGATAGGAGACCACATGGGAAAGCTAGGTTGCTGCTGGAAGTGTTGTTAGTGAAACCAGCAGGGGGCCCTCAACCTGCGGTCTGTGCCAGCGCTATCTTTCAGATAAGACATTAAACTGAGGTTCTGACTCTCTGTGGTCGTTAAAAATCCCAATTTTACCAACTGGCCTCTGTCCATCCTAACCATCCCCATATTATAATTGACTTCATCACTCTGTCTCCTCTCCACTAATCAGCTGATGTGCGGTCTGGCACAATATGGCTGCCGTCGCGTGATCCAGGTGGATGCTGCACACTGGTGGTGGTTGAAGAGATCCCCCACAATGTGTAAAGCACTTTGAGTGTCCAGAAAAGCGCTATATACTGTAAATGTAAGGAATTATTATTATTATTATTATTATTATTATTATGACTGCTATGCCATAATAAAAAGACCAAGTGGAATCCTGTGTTGGCTGTTGGTCCCATTCTGAAGTCATACCGAGCCAAATTCTGGGTCCAAAATTCTGACTGAGGAAAGTTGAATGTGCTATTTAATGTTGATATTTAATAAATGACAATAGACTACAGTTTAGAATTTAAAAACATTAACAAATTCCTATTTTTTAATGATATATGATTAATAAATTTGTAATTTTAAACTAAGTATAGTTTTCATATTTTTTTATTCTAAATCTTTAGGAAATGTGTGTTACATCAAATGATGACCATCTGACAAGCTAATCTAACAAAAAAAAATTAAATGCCCTCTTTAAACCTCATAATTAAACAGAAAACAAGGCGAATAAATCGCAAAAAGATCCACTTTTTGAGAAAAAAAAACAAAAAAAAAAAAACCACCACTCTTTTCCCCAGGCGGGCTATCGGCCTGCACTTCATAAAAACAGTCAGTGTACATGTCATCAGAGGGAGAAAGCCCCGCCCATTAGTGACAATCTCTCTCTCATTAGCATAGTATGTTATTTATATATTTGAATCTGCCACTATGCTGACACACAGGCATTTATAGCTCCGCCCTTTTTTGAAAAGAGCAAATCTCATTTGAATTTAAAGCGACAGTCACCAAAACGGCACAATTAGGATTAAAGTCTAAAAGGGCCTGTTTCAAAGAGTTATAAAACATTATTTGTGTGGTATTGAGCTAAAACGTTATATACTCACTACACCTTGTAAATACACATTATATCTTAATGGGTCTCCTTTAAGGAGGATGATAATATTGACTGACCTTAATATTGTTACTAATAAACATTAAAAACTTCAGAAATTACAGCCCAACTAAAAGAAATAAGACTTCCTCCAGCAGAAAGAAATATTATAGGAAATACTATGAAAATTTCCTTGGTCAGTTAAACGTCATTTGGGAAATATTTGACAAATATTTCCCAGGAAGGTTAATTATTTGGACTTCAACTGCATATGCACAGAAGATGATTAAACGCAAGATGGGTTTTAAAGAAACAGTTCACTCAAAAACACAAACTCAAGTCAGTCATCATTTATTCATGCACGTGTCAATTATACACCCATGCTATTTTCCAAGCTTTGAGTGAGAGTAAATAATGAGATGCTCATTGTGGGTGAACTATTCTTTGAATGTGGTCTCATTTATTTGAGGCATGCTGGGAAAGCTGGCATTTAGCGGTAGTGAGAGCTGCTCTGTAAAACCACACACTCGCATTAACCACTCGTTTTTTTTCCCACTTTTGCGCTGTCGGATGAACGATGTTTTATGAAGGTGTCGACCAAATCAGAGTTTTATAACAGAGTATATACAGGAATCAGAGAGTGAAATTCAATACCTTTAAAACCCTTTTTAATACTTATTCCATACATTTTAAGACCTTAAAACTTACTCTTTAGGTTTTAACCGGAAACACTGGTGAGATTTTAACTTGCAGTATAATTACTAAATATTAATGTAAGAAACTAATCTAAAACTACAACATTAATCATATATTAAATAAAAATTATTAAATCTAGCTAATTCAGCAGGTTGGCGCCTATAGAACTGCAGAAATAATAGTGTTGCATTGGTTATTGCATGTCAAATATAGCAGGATTTCATTGATTTCATAAACTACACAGCATCCTGATATTGCCAAATTTAATTCAGGCAACCTTTAGCATACAACCATACATTGCATAATCAAAAATGACATAAAATTGAATACCTTGCAAAATAGCATTTAAGACTTTAATACTTTTTAAGGGCCTTAAATTTCTCTACATTGATTTATCAACTTTTAATACTTTTTAAGACCCTGCGGTCACCCTTTATAACTCTAATACACAATTAAACATGCACACATAGACATCACCTATATGCTATAAAATTGCAGGTTAACTATGTCGGTATATGATAGGGCTGCATAAAAAAATCATTTCAGCATCGATATCGCAATGTGCACATCCTCAATAGTCACAACGCAGGAATGTTGAGTTTATATGTTGGGATTATAGTTTACCAGGAGCCACAGTTCAGAACACAGAAGACGTTTGGAGTAATTGAAAAAAGTTTAATCATAATCCAGTGAAAGTTTACCATTTGCATGCGTTTTTAAGGCCTGTGACTGTGTAAGCACTCAGGCAAGATAGTGTAAAGTATTCAGGCACATGAAATTGTAACTGATAGTCACTCTAATAAAGATGTATTTATTGAATTATCTATACAATGAGGACTATACGGAGTTATTTTACATTTTATTATTCAATTTTTGTTCCTAAATACTGTGATGTAAAATATTTCACTCCCATCTTCCCAATAATAATCCAAAATAACCCCCAAAGTCTTCCAGAATAATCAGTCTACATTAAACATTTTTTTTCTAAATAGAGCTATTAAAGCTACCTGGTGAAGTTGTATTCAAATCGCAACAAAATAAACACAGTGTTCGGCGTAATTGAGTACACTCCAATTTGTAAATGACTATTTGTATCCATTTCTCAGAGAATAAAGGCAATGTATTTTAGTGCATTTAAACAAAACAGATTTATTAAACAGATATATTTATTAAAATAATATTTAAATCACCAAACATATTCAGAAATTGAAAGAGAATACAATTAAATTCAAGCTAAATATTGCAAATAAATGAATAATTTTTTTTATAATAAATCACAACAAAAGCTATTTTTTTGCTTCTCTTGATTTTTCCTCTTTTTTTTAATTTGTATTTAATATTTTTCTATAACATATAAATTTGGGTGTACTAGTTTTTGGACCGTTATCATAAGTTATTTTGTTATTTAGATAAGCTCCAGCTTCAGAACTGACTAATCTAATGTATATGCACAAATATAATATTGTACAGCTTCCTATTAAAATATACATTTAAAAGATACATTTGTGAGGGGTGTACTTATATATGCTGAGCACTTTTCCAATATCGTGCAGCCCTAATTTATATTGCTATATTGTGTGTATATATATAGTAGCATAACAAAAAATCCTAATGTTCGATTTTTCCAATTTCGTGCAGCCCTAGTATATAATAACTTATACCTGATTGTATCTTTAACTTAATTTGATTGTAATGTAATAATGTGCACCTTTTGTAAAGCTGCTTTAAAGCAATAATTATTGTAAAAAGCGCTATACAAATAGAATAGGGTATATGCTGAGCTATTGTTTCTTCCCATACTGAGAAACTTCCGGCGACCGGTTATTGAGATTTTTTTCTATTTTATACGGTTCCTTTTACAGCATCGATGTTGTAATGCAATTAAAAGACAATGAGTTAAATAGACTTTGGCATTCATTTAGTTGCTCAAGCGTAAAACGAGATGAAAAGCAGTTTACTCGCTCACGCCCGTCAGGATCGGCAGGCTAGCGCAGAAGCTCTGATGAATATACTGGGGGAAAATAAATGTTCATATTTTAAAGACATGGCAGGGAAAAAATGTAATTTAATGGAGTGCTTCTTGTACAATCTGAGACCCACTTTATATCGGATATCACTCAGCCAGTTGAGATTGCTGATTTTTAAAGAAAACAGACATTAAACGCGCCGATTTTGCAATGGCATACAGTTCACCAGAAGAGCTTAACCCAGGTTTACTGGCAAATTAAAAGTCCTTTAGCATACTTCTGCATATACCCTAATGAATTGAACAACTGAGCAGCACACTTAAAGAAGCTACATGTTTAAATTAGGGATGTCGATCAGGTTTTTTTATCCTCAAGTCTGAGTCATTTGATTTTGAATATCTACCAAAACTCGATCCGATACTTCTATAATACATAAAAAAAAGAATAAAGAAGAGTGAAGAAACAGATCCACGATGTTTCTTATTTTTTTATTTAATTCACTTTATTTTAACATTCAACAACTCTGTTAATAAACACTTCTGTGAGGTAGCTTGAACAATCAAGTAATAAATAACAGTTTTTTCACTTTTGGACTTTAGTGCAACAGTAAATATAAAGAAACTCTAATATAAAAACAAAAAGCACCTCAACTTAAAATACTCGGTAGTCAATCCCAAGCTTACATATCTCACAGTTTGCTAAGGCAATATTGTCGTCATCAACTTTATAATACCTAATACCTTTTTTTTTATATATATTCATATATTCGAGTCCTGATCGGGAGGTAACTTCAAATCCGATCGAGTCTGAAACCGCGTGAACAGGCTGGATATACGATCTTGTGATAGCATCTGGACATCCCTAGTTTAAATTCTGATTGGTTTGCTTCAAGAACACTTAATGTATTTTATTGTATAATTTGTTTAATCATGTCACAACTCAACTCTGACATTTTTATTTATATTATCATACGCGTTTATTTATATTAAATACAGTACCATTCACCACAGTATGCTTCACAGACATGCTTTAGTCTTGCAAGTAAAGCATGATGGATGATTATGAATGAATTAACGTAAAAAAAAAAAAAAGAAGGTCAAAACCACATCTATTTTCAGGAAAGGGAAGTTTAATGCTAAAAAAAAGCTGGTACTACTGTTTTTAGAGTAAAAGAATAAATGTAGATTCACACCTCTTGCAGCATATCAGAAGCCTCTATAGATTTGGCTATAGACTGTTTGGAGGTCTCCTGGATCTCTCCACCCATCAGAAACTCATCCAGGATAAAATAAGCCTTCTCAAAGTTGAAGATTATGTCCAGCTCACACACCTGTAAGACAACAGTACACAGACAAAGTGGCGAAAAGGGAAAATATATAAAAATTTAATTCTGCTTTCAGTGAAATCTATGCAATCAAACACTTAATCAAATAATTTCCTATTATCATTTTCATTCAATCATTTTCCTTCGCCTTAGTCCCTTTATTAATTAGAAGTCACCACAGCGAAATGAACCACCAACTATTCCAGCATATGTTTAACACAGCGGATGCCCTTCCAGCCACAACCCAGCACTGGGAAATATGACCATTTTACACTTTACTATAATATTTAGAAATAGTTTTATCTTAATTATAGTTAAATATTTACATAATTTGTAATGTTTTTGTAATTGTTATGAGGTTTGTCTTTAAAAAAAGACAAATTATACACATAACCGTCTTCTTTTTTAAGTGAAAACCAATTTAATTAGGCATAAAGTACAGGTTTAGTTTAAGACTAAAGTTTATTAAGTTTATGTAATGATTTTTAATAAAAAGTGTATAAAAGCATGGGTCAAAAAGAAAAAAAAAACACTATACAAAATCTCAATATTTTTAACAAATTCTTTATATCATTCATTCATTAATTTTATTTTTCACCTTAGTCCCTTTATTAATCCGGGGTCACCACAGCAGAATAAACCGCCAACTTATCTAGCATATGTTTTACGCAGCGGATGCCCTTCTAGTTGCAACCCATCACTGGGAAACACCCATCCGCACTCATACATTACAGACAATTTAGATTCTCCAAATCACCTGTACTGCATGTCTTTGGACTTGCGGGGGAAACCGGAGCACTGAGAGGAAACCCATGCGAACATGGGGAGAACATGCAAACTCCACACAGAAATGCCAACTGACCCAGCCGAGGCTCGAACCAGCAACCTTCTTGCTGTGAGGCGATCGTGCTACCCACTGCGCCACTGTGCTGCCCCATCTTTTATATCGTTTGCCATTATTATATTGAATATATGACCATAAAGTAGTTTATATGTTATTCTGTGACACTGTGAATCTGTTTGTGGTTTTATAGCCAGTGCTGTGTTTTGGTAATCTATGGTGTAGGAAGCTTTGTGTTTGTTTTGTATTTGTGATGTTTGGGGATGTTTAGTAACATTTTGTGAGGCCAAAGTCGGGTTTTCACATGTGTGGACAATAAAGACATATTATCAAAAATTATAACACAATTTTAATTCATTTCTTAACATTAGAAATGAGTCTTGTTCAGTTTGATTGCTTTAGCAATAAAAAAAATTATCATACATTTATCAAATACTTACAGACACCAACTATTATGTCATTAATTGTAACAATACTTTAAATACTCAAAAATATGTTTAATTTACAAAGTCTTTTTATTATTTATTTATATTACAAATAAAATACATTTAAGAAACATTTAATAAATAAAATTTTACAATAGGGGTGACATAGTGGTGCAGTGGGTAGCGCTGTCACCTAACACACAGAAAGTCACTGGTTCAAGCCCCAGCTGGGTCAGTTGGCATTTCTATGTGGAGTTTGCATGTTCTCCCCGCGTTGGCATGGGTTTCCTCTGGGTGCTCCGGTTTCCCCCACAGTCCAAAAACATGTGCTGTAGGTGAATTGTCGGTAGTGTACGCGTGTATGTCCAGGTCCTCCAGGTTGGGCTAACAACCCACCTCATAAAACCTAGATGTTACGATCACCAGTATGGTGCGGCTAATAATCAACTTCAATATAAATGGCCCTGGGAGTAAGTAAGTAAATTTTACAATGATCCCCTATTCTTTTATTTATTTTATTGAGTACAGATCATAAAAAGTATGTGGTTTAATTTATACTTACAGCTGATCAACCATTATTCTACTCATTTTATTAATTTTTTTCAAACCAATAAAAACATTAAAGTAGACACGTGCATTTAGTATGCTTTGGTGAACATAAATCCCTTTTGTAAAAATGGTTTTACAAAGCAGCTTTCAGTACCACAAAATTTCACGTATAAAATAGTACAGTGTATATTAACTTATGAAATGTGCTCCATAGATGGAAATTGTGTATGCGTTTACATTGCCAAAGTATTTGTCGAGTAGCTCCACATAACGGTGCAGAATCTCCAAAGCCAGAAGTTCATTATCCTGGTTCTCCAAACCACAGCAGAAATACAGGCTGGCGTACCTACAAAACACACACGGATGCACATTAACTCACAGGTACAAATATACATAGTTAAAGTATTTTTTTTCTTTTTCAAATATTTCCCAAATGATATTTAACAAATTTAGGAATTTTTCACAGTATTTTCTATAATATTTTCTCTTCTGAAGAAAGTCTTATTTGTTTTATTTCGGCTAGCATAAAAACATTTTTTTTTACTATTTTATGGTCAAAACTATTAGCCCCCTTAAGCAATATTTTTATATATTTGTTATACAATGACTTGCCCAATTACCCTAACTTGCTTAATTAACCTAATTAAACCTTTAAACATCACTTTAAGATGAATACTTGTCTCTTGAAAAATATCTAGTAAAATATTATGTACTGTCTTCATGGCAAAGATTAAATAAATCAGTTATTATTGAGTTATTAAAACCATTATGTTTAGAAATGTGTTGAAAAAAATCCATTAAACAGAAGTTGGGGAAAAATATACAGGGGGGCCAATAATTCAGACTTCAACTGTATGTGCTCAACCATGAAGGAAACCATAATCAATATGCTGATCTGACATAACACAGCAATGACAGCTTTAAAAAGTCCATCTTAAATAGCCTGCCCTACATTTGTCATCTGCATTCTCTTATGCAAGTGCTGCCCGAGAAAATCTCCAAGTTTATAAAGGTCACACAGGGAAAAGCACAGGACAGAAGGGAGCCACAGGTTAAGAAAGGTGTGAAATACGGATGTGAAGCAGAAGAGTGTGAGTAACAGCCTCTCAGGACACTGGTAAGAAGAGAAGGTTTGTTCTCAGAAACACAATACTGCTTTAACTTCACTGCTTGATGCAGCAAATAATCTGGGCCGAGTTTAAAAATACAAGCAGACTCTAAAGCAGGGATCGCCAAACTTGTTCCTAGAGGTCCGGTGTCCTGCAGATTTTAGCTCCAAGCCTCCAACACTAATCAAACACACCTGAACAAGCTAATCAAGGTCTTAAGCCGAAGTCACACTAGAGTTTGAGCTTACGAAATTCTGTCGTACGGCGCTGCGAAAAGGGGGGGGATTAAACAAGATGAATAGACATTTAAAAAAAAGCAAGCGACTGCTCCATGTTTTAAATTTCTATTCAGAGAGGTCATGTTTTGATCCTGGATTGGTCTCTCGCAGTCAAGTGATGCGATTTCGCAGGTCAGAGTTCGGCAAGCTTGAACTTTGCACCGCAGCAACCTGCGAAACTCTGACGCATGACCCTGCGTTTCCGGTCTGACGCATTCGCGTGCGTATGAATGGAAGTCTATGGGGAGAAACCTTCACTAGGTATACTTGAAAGACCCAGGCAGGTGTGTTGAGGCAAGTTGGAGCTAAACCCTGCAGGGCACCAGACCTTCAGGAACGAGATTGGTGACCCCTGCTCTAAAGCATTGAAGTGTAGAGGGAGAATTTAAAATAGATTTAGATTCACATAATTTTATTCACGCCATTAAAAAACTAAAAAGGTTCTTTAATTATCCTTTTAAGCTTATATTCAGATTTTGTACTATAATGTAGACCAGGCGTCCTCAACCCTGTTCCTGGAGATCTACCTTCCTGCAGAGTTCAGCTCCAACCCCAATCAAACACACCTGAGCTAATTAACTAGGACTTGTCAGTTATAGGCAGGTGTGTCTGATATAGGTTGCAACTGAAATCTGCAAGAAGGTAGAGCTCCAGACATAGGGTTGGTCACCCCTGATGTAGACTGTATGGATCTTTGATTAAACATGCTCCTATTCCTTATAACTTCTTAATTTAACTCTTTTTATGATCAAATCAGCTCACAATGAATTAAGTTCATAACTTGACTTATTATACATTGTTTTTTTTACTGTATATCAGCTTTTTTTAAACAGAAATTAATGACTATATGTTCATCTCTGTTGTAGACTGTATGCATCTTTGATTAAACATGCTCCTATTCCTTATAACTTCTTAATTTAA
>CAIGQZ010001336.1:3733526-3745320 GCA_903798205.1 Danio tinwini | reverse complement strand
ATATATATATATATATATATATATATATATATATATATATATATATGCTTGACTGCCTCTGGCATTTTTAAAATACAAATACTAGTTAGGTAGGCCACTATATCATTATTTATTTATTTATTTATTTATTTATTTATTTTTGCTGCTCACTGATCGCGAAACAATAAAATCACCAACCAATAAAGAGTGATTGTAAAGGTAAAAAAAGCTGATTGGTCGAAAGTGACAGACAATCCACACAGCTTTGCTTGCTGTTTTTCCATTCAAACTCATTCACATTCTCTCTCACTCTCACAAAAAGAAAAAGTTAATGTTGGATCAATTTAAAAAATACTGGAACACAAAACACAAATATCTGACATTTCCCAGCTCAAATTACACACTGTATTAAGGTAAGTTTTATATGGGCTAAATTTAAAACAACAAAATAAAGTTAAACATTTCTAAATTAGTTTGTTTAAATTCAGCCCAAAAAAATGTTTGCAACCACTTTAAAGTTTGTAAATCCAATGAGTCATTTTTTTTTCAGTGTTTTTTCAGTGTGGTGCTCATGTGAGACCTGGCCTAAATCATCGCATTTCCCCTCTGTTTCTCCCAACAGTTGCAAAAGTTCCTCAGATTAAATTAAGCAACATGAAACACAAAAGAAAGAGACAAACCACATTTCATAAAGAGAACTATGGTTAACCTTTCCACCGTCACACTAAACAAATCAATATGAGATTCAATATCGGTAAGACAAAGAGCTCCTGTCAGCCTGCAGGATGGACCTCTGCCTGCATCTTTTCCACACAAGAACTAATCAGCTCAATGCAATCATGCTGAGAAGAAAACCTCTGAGAACAAAAAAAAGCCTCATCTTCTCCTACGTCACGGCTGACCAGAGAAAACGTGATGCTCATTGTGAGTCACGCACACCTGCGGTGAGCTGATTTTTGCTTTTTTAAGGCCACATCAACAGCTATTAACAAAGACATTTACATAGATATCAAAAGTCACACCTCTGAAACAAGACTGAAAAAAAAGACAAAAATTAGCACTAGGGCGTTCACTTTTTTGCTGGAAATGAGTAATGTGCAATAAAAGCAGCACTCAATATGGAGACCTTCATAAAACTGCAAAAAAATGAAATATTGAGTTTCCGGTATGGCGTCGACACGTGTAGCAGCATAGAAAGAGTGCTCCCATACACACTGGTATTAATTCTGTTTACATCATATATGATAACCTAAACCATACTTAAATAATATGGAGGGGGACAAAAACAAAAAGGCTAGGACAAAACATCCATTGAAACCTGAAAAAAAATGAGAAATCAACAGATGGAAAATCTGAGACGGACGGGATAGCTGATAGCCTGTCAGCTAGCATTGCAGCAATACATACGGGCATTTAAGCTTTCCAGATGGATATTAAAACCGATTTAACCGCCTTCCAAAATTCTCTTGCAAAAGATATGAAAATGGAACTAAGCAACTTTAAACAAGAAGTTAATCAAAAACTGGATGGCCTTATCACAGACCTAAATACAACAGCAGAAAAGGTCCAACTAAGCGGAGCAGCGAGTTGGAGAATTGGAGAAATACGTTGCTGAGTTGAAAGAAATGCTCGATCAAACCATCCAAATTCAAGAAAATTTACAAGAGAAACTGATAGATCTAGAAACACGCTCCCGTAGAAATAATATCCAGATTTTTGGAATCCCGGAAGAAAGCGAAGGGAATAATATCCAAGACTTGGTGGAAACAATTATCAAAACAGAGCTGTCACTCTATGAAATGGACCTTAGAATCCAACGGTGTCACCGGGCATTCGGACCAAAACCACCCGCTGAAGCACACCCTAGATCAGTGGTGGTATTCTTCCTGAAATACAAAAAAAAAGGACCTGGTCCTCTGCTCTGCATGGAGGAAGAGAGTAATACACTGGAACAAAAAAAGGATTTTCTTTGACCAAGACTACCCACCTGAGATCCAACAGAAAAGACGGGCGTTTGCTCCAATAAGAAAAATTCTGAAAGAAAAGGGGATTAAGTTCCAAACACCACCGCCAGCGAAACTTAGAATCTTTCTGGAAAACGGACCGGTCACGTACAATACGATGACGAAGGCATCAAGAGATCTGAAAGAAAAAGGACTGATAAACAGCGAAGAAGAAACTATTATAGGAATCTCAGGGAAAGTGAAACAAAGACCTTGGCAAAAGGTTAGAGTGACATCGAAGAAAAGTAAGGAAAGACACCAAGCAAAGATCCGGGAAAAACTACGTGAATTTCAAAGGGACAACACTAGCTCTGTTTTAAAAGAAGAATAAAACATGACAGATCCTAACAAAGAACTCTGAAAGACTGGTAAAACTTCTTGACTTGATTTACCGATGACGGACATTTAAATCGTTTAAAGGAAGAATGGTATATAACCGAACTGACCAACGACACAAGATGAACGATTAAAGAGACCAAGACTCGAGTCATTGAGTAACATACTGGTGGGAAGACATAAAGGGATTCTAATTTATACACTTTAAATCTCTAGTTATAATAAGTAGAAATATTTAACTTGAAAACCAAGCCAGAAATACAAGAATGAGTGGATATGGAGTGACATCGAAGAAAAGTAAGGAAAGACACCAAGCAAAGATCCGGGAAAAACTATGTGAATTTCAGATTGCCAGATATGGGCGCTGAATATATTCGTTAACATTTTTTGTGCACTAGGCACAGCAAGGAGGGGCCCTTTAGAGAAGAAAGGCTTTCCCCTCACATTAAGAAGTTATTTAAGACTTCAAGGTTCGGAGACCTGTTTCATTGTGTTTTCTTATGTGGTTCAAGATATTTATGTTTGTGATGTTCATGTTCCGGTCACCGTAATCTTCGCAATAACACTTGATTATAATATATGCAAAAACAGGAACATAGAGTAATTACTTTGAATATTAATGGGTTACTAAATCCGATTAAAAGCAAACTTGTGGCTGTTTAGATGACAGCTGTGCAACAGACATTTATGGGGTCGGGACCTTTTAGAAACCTTTTTCTCATTAAATCATCCAGCAAGTTCTAAAGTTTAAAATGCCTTCCTCATCATAGGCTACTGCATTACAGTGGCTACTGCATTCAAATGCACCATTCCAAAGACTATACAGTAGAATACAGAAGACGTGTCACTTGTATAGTTTTAAGCGGTGGAAAGTGTAACATTTTTGGAAGGATGTTCTTTTTGGCCTTTATGACCTCAGCAGAACTAAGACTATGCCTAATGAAACTTTCATTATTAATCAAATTTTTCTTTTGACAAAATATTACATTCATAAATGTAAACTTGTGCATTCCAAAACATCCCTTATTGCTTTTAACAATGAGGTCAAGCAATACATCAACTCGATTAAGAATTCTCTTAATCAAAAGGCAACAAAAACTGTGAATGTTTGTAAACACTTTGAAATCTTTTTGTAAATCCGTACTTCCCCTGGCAAAATGTGATGTGTGTTTTTGTTTGTTTTGTTTATGTTAAAACACCTGCACTGTTGGAATTTGTACAATTTGTTACAGTATGTGAAAATGTGAAATTGATGAATAAAAAAATTATAATAAATAAATAAATAAAAAAGTGTAATGTTTAATATGGCAAATGAAGCCCTGCCTACTAGTACAAGAGCCAATCAGTGATCGCTACAGACTGCCGTTTCTCCGGGGAGAGGCTCGGACCAGACGTATGCTTTTATGACAGTTTTTTTCTGGTCAACAAACACACTGAATGCTCAGCGAATACTTGCTTTACAGACATAAGAAATATATCCACATAAAGCTTGAAATCTGTACTTTTAAATGAACCAAGTGCACTTGAAAACAAAAGATTGAGGGTTTTGTAATCGGTATGAATTGAACAGGAGGTACAGTCCGTCCTGTCAAACGCACATCACATAACATCAACTATTCAAACGCACACAAATTGTAAACAAAGAGTCGCTTTCATTTCTGGAGGAGACTCACCATCAAGACCAAGTTGTAAATTACTTCGGAAGAGCACCGCGATCTGACGAAGCATTATTCAGAGGATGATAATGTGCAGAACGGCCATAAATGAGGTTGGTGTCGTGATCTCCTTTCTTTCCAGTGCGCATGTGCATTAGCTCGGGCAACCTGAAAATATGCAGATTTTGTTTGATTCGGACGTTTAGAAACGAAACATACAAGACAGCTGTTGTTTAAGTTTATTGTTGATTCCAAATATTTAATGTAATCGTAAGCTTGGCAAACAGTTCCGAAGAATTTTTTTTTTTTCGCCATTCAGCCAGAATGCCCAAGCATACTGCCCAAGAGGTGTTTCAAAGATGGCTGCAGAGTGAAATGACTTGCCTCAAAGGGACAGTAGTCCCTTTCACACAGTGACACCAGTAAGTATCCGCAACGACTTTACTGGTAAATTCATAAAAAAGGTGTTCACACAGGCACGGACGTTCCAGAATTTATCCGGAAAAGACCATTCACACATCCATTCCAAAATACTGGTAAATTCTGACATCATTAACCAGAAATGACCTCTAAATGGCTGCGCTTGTATTTTTAAACATAGAAGGTGATTTCACTTTTATTTAAAGCTTTGTCATTCATGCAGCTGCTTTGTGAGATATCCAAAGGCAGAAACGTGAACCGAAGCTAAATGTTTACACACTTGACTACATTACAAATTATGTGGATGGATAAGTATTGTGAACAACTTATATGAAAACATATAGAGGAACACTTTCACATGTTGAGATGTTTATAATATATGTGTGTGTGTTGGCGCTCACCGGCTGCTTCACTTGTACACAAAGCAACTAAAGCAGAGCTTGAAGGTAAACAAACAGCGGTTCATCATAGGCATTTTATTGATAATTTTTTACAAAGGTGGCATTAAGAAGGAACATAGAAACATTATCTGACTAACATCTAGCAGCTAAATGTGTTCGGAAAAATATTCAAAGGCTTTTATTTTAATAAACAGCGCAGATGTGAATGCGTCTGATGTTCTAATTGACTAATGTAGATGTCTCACGTCAGCGCGTTCTAGACATAAATGCGCTCTTTCTGGCAATCTTTCTTCTACTTTCACACAGCGCAGCATTCCGGCAAATTACCACTAATGTTACAACTTCTTTCCACAAAAATGCAGGAATTAATCTACCCATATTTTCAAAAAGGGCCTGTTCACACATACAGACCTTTTCAGAAGATTGCAGGTAATTTTCCGGAAAGGTCTGTATGTATAAAAGGGGCTTTGACTATTAGGGGGATTCACTTCTTCAGTGTTCTCTGTGTGTTTTTGTTTGCTGTCAAACAGGACAAAGTATAGAGTGAAGGAAATATTGCTTTGATGCATCCAGTTTAAACAGCTCATTTGGGTTGCTGCACAGATTCAAGACTCAAGATCAATTACATGGTTAAATTTACATATCACCCCAATTGTACTGGATCTGACAGCAGCTGCATGAAAAATGTTAAAAATAAAAAACACCTCATCTATGAATGATGTTTCATTCATAGACAAACATTTTATATGGAATATGTATTTATATGTAGGTTTTTTGTTATTGTTTTCTTTTTATGAAAAACAAAAAAAGTATAAGTATATATGTTAAAAGCCATTACAGTTTCTTGTACTGTACTTACACTACGGACAATTTAGCTTACCCAATTCATCTATAAGATAAATTCAAACTGTAGCCATCCTAATGTGAAGCAAATCTTTTCAAAGTTTGCAAAAAGCGAAAGTGAATTAGGTTTATTTCCATCAAGTTGTTAGAGTGGCTGACTGTAGTATTGGTAACCTAGTAACCAACAGTAAACAAAGCAATCCTAATAGTCTAGTCGACTGGTCATGTAAGTTTAATGTTCACTACCTCAGTATTCAATTGAGTATTTCCATTAACCCTTTTCCACACAAGTCCAAATCCACCTCAAGTGAGCGTAAAAAAAAACCTTTTTTTGCTAATTAAGTGATTTTTTTCTCAAAGACAACATTACTATCACTCGTTTCTCACGCAATACTTGCACATTAACACTGGGTGATATAAAACCTAGCTAGTGTCACTTAACTCATTCGTTAATTTTCCTTCGGCTTATTCTCTATTTCAGAGGTCGACACAGCGGAATAAAACGCCAACTATTCCAGCATATGTTTTATGCAGCGGATGCCCTTCCAGCCGCACCCCAGTACTAGGAAACATCCATACACACTCATACACTAGGCCAGTTTAGCTTATCCAATTCACCCCGTAGCGCATGTCTCTAGACTGTGGGGGGAAACCGAAGCACCCGGAGGAAACCCACGGCAACACGGAGAGAACATGCAAACTCCACACAGAAATGCCACCGGCCCAGCTGGGACTCAAACCAGAGATCTTCTTTCTATGAGGTGACAGTGCAAACCACTGAGCCACCCTGCCACATAACTATATAGTCTACAATCTCAAATACTTAATGACAGTAATACATAGAAGACAGTAATACAAGTAAAACAATGTCTTCACTCCTAAATATAAGTCTTGCAAAAGAGGGTCTTGAGGTCTAAAAAGGTGTGGAAATTGTGGAATTTAACCTTCTGTGAATGTAAGGAATCAATGCAAATAAAGAACCTTTATTTTAAAAAGAATATTAAATTTTACAACAATCTGTGAACTAAGAATATTCTATAAAGGAAAATTATGAGTAAATTGGTTAATAACCAAACTATTATAATGTAGAAAAATGTACAAAAGAACTGCAGAACATGGTACATGACATGATGCAATATATCATATAATAATACAGTATATCACATAAACTGTGAATGAACTAATGAACTTTTTCAAAAGTGGCTTTCTTGATTGAATAATTAACGAGACAGTTTACTCAAAAATGAAAATTCTGTTATCATTTACTCACCCTTGACTTCTTCCAAACCAGTATGAGACTCTTTCCTCTGTTAAACACAAAGGAAATATATACTGAAGAAATTGGGGGAAAAACATTTACGTCCTATTTTTCTAACTCTGGATTTTATAAGCTACTTATTTTTAATCCAACATTCTTCAGAACATCTTGTTTTGTGTTAAACCAAAAAAAGTGAACTTAAAAGTTTAGAACCTCTCAAGTAAATGGTGATAATTTACACTTTTGAGTGACTAATTATATTAATTATAAGTAGTCTTATAATTAATCCTTTAATTACATTACCAAAACTTACAAAACTTGTTTTTATTTCTAAGATGATGCCAATTGCTATACTAAATGTTAGGCCTGTCACGATATCTATATTTTGATACATCAAATATATTAAGATAAACAATATTATTGTCATTTACAGGGTTCTTACACCTTTTTCAACTTCAAATTCCAGCACTTTCAATGTGCATTTTTATGCTTTTCCAGCACCTAACAACCACGGTAAATAAAGTTTATATATGCTATTTGTACTTTTTCACATTTAAATCCATTGTGCTATACCGGAAGTCTTTTTTTCCACTCTTAAAAAAGTGTAAATGATGGATTAACATTCACTGATCACTGATCAGATGTGCCATTATTTGTAACTTTAGGTGGTTTCTAAAACAAAATCTGTCAGTGTTATTTTCATTCTCTCTTTTCCAGACCTTTACATTTTCACGGCTGTAGCTCATTTAAAGGAAGGCATTGACTTAACTAATCCATTTGCATACCTGTCAACATTGGGATGTGAAAATAAGGGATATGCCCACCATAATAAGAGATCCCCCCCCCTCTTAAAAATCCTAAAATTACTAAATATGTTAATTTGGAGCAGTTTTATTGTAAATAAACAGTTAAATGGTCAGTAATATTTTTATTATTTTTTTCTTTTGTAAATAATATTAATATATAGTATACATTAGCAGGAACTACATTAGCAAACGGTTCAGTTTATTAAAATTAATAGCTATTATAATGAAATAAAATCAAATAACATCTCATTAGCCGTTTCTTCACTGTATAACTTACACATTCTGATTAAAGAGCAGCGAATGAATCTCTCATTTATTTAGATTTTTTTTTCCATTTTATTAAATTAAATAACAGGTGTCACTTTAAAAAAATGCAACCATCTAACGTTATAAAGTAAGAAATCGATTGCTTTCCTATCTTTTTATGCTCATTTAAGACAAAATTAGTTGTTTGAAAAATACCCCACCAAGATCGACATCTTTCAATATTATTATTATTAATTATGTGTATATGTCTGTTTAAACACGCACCCAAAACCCAGACTTTCGCTTCGTTTCAAATCGCGTGTACAGAATCCGTTTGGGAAACAGTTCGGACCATGTTCTCACCACAAACGATCCGCTCCAGGGTTTGTTTGAAAGCGTACCAAGACCACCTCTTCAAGGAGGTCTCGGAATGCTTTTTTGGTCCGCTTCTGGTGCGCACACGAGTACGATTGCTACATTCACACCTGCCCAATTGAACCGTACCAAAAGGGAAAACGAACACTAGTGTGATTCAACCAAACTAAATAAGGCAGGTGTGAAAGCACCCTAAAACTATTATATTTAATTTGCCAAAATCACACAAGTGGCAATTTCACAGGTGTCACATTCATAACGGAAAAGTGTCACATCCATAACGACACTTTTTCCTCATAAATGCAAAAGTATTAAATAAAATAAAATCAATCATGTTTGCTGTTCTTTAGTGAGCCGACTTGTATCTGTTTGATTAGCATTGTTTCTTTTGAGTTGTGCAGTTTAATTTTATGTTTAAGTATGTTGTAGACTGAAAACTCACAAACTTTTTGTCACATCCATAACGCATGTTTATTTTCCTCATTGAAAATATAAAAAATGTTTACAGAATGATATTTTTCTAGTCTGTAACTCTGTGGTTAGTTGTTTTGAAAAAATAATCATACGTGTCAATATAATGTTAACATATACTTTCTATGTGAATTTATGTTTTGGGTTTTTACTGCAAATGTCACATCCATAACGCTGGAATTGCTCAGATATAAATTGCTTTGAGTAACCTGAAGCCAAGTATAAACTGGTTCATACTGGTTAAAGGCTTAGATTTGGCCACAACAGCACCTCTTCTTCAGTCGATCGATCGTAATGCTTAACAATAGATCTAATCAATCTGATGCTGTAAGCAACTGATTTTGCTCCCCAACACACATGCGTTGCACACAGATGCAGAAACACCAGGTGGGGAAATGGAGCCGTCAGCGGCTTCATTGTTACGAGCGAAGCACGCTGGGAAACAGTTTATTTGCTTCCTCAGTAAATCTTGATGAGGGACCAGAGATGAAAAAACAAGGAAAAAACAAGGAAACACAAGCATGCTCCGTTATTGTGCTCTAAAGGAAAACAGCTCTCTGAAGTACTCTTTCCAGCAAGGCACACCCATTGCATGACAACAGGAAAAGAAAAGAGAAAGGAAATGATGATGCGTGACAGTTATCAAGTTACTATATTCTACTATTTAAATTCTTACACACATACACATTCACACACTGCTCGAGTTCAATTTGCTTTATTGGTATGACATTTTTAATAGTATTGCCAAGCATTTTAACTCAGGGTTTCTGCAGGTTTCTTCAAATCAAATTTAAGACTTTAAGATCCTTGTGAATAAAATTTTAGACTTATACAGGGCTAAACACTAAGGATTTTTTTTTCTAATGGCCCGGTTACTTCTGTGAATAGTTTTTGCATTAATGGAAGATCATGTAAAGAGATTTTTTTCTTTCCTTGATTAGGGAATTTACTTTGGAGATTTTGCTGTAAAATGTCAGCTGTTGTAATTGTATCTCTTTGCAATAAAAAACATAAATGTATTAAAAAAAAAAAAAAGTAGTTTTGAGATGGATTATTGGTGATTGGGTGTTGGCCAGATTGGGTAGCTTTACTTGGACATAGGGAAATTAAGGCCTGTTTTAAATGATTGAATACCTACAACACAGTATTTTAGTGAATTTAAGTCATTATCCCCCGGTTTCACAAACAAGGTTTAAGGCTAGTCAAGATTAAATTGCATGTTTGAGCTGTCACAACTCAAAATAACTTGCAGTGAGACGTCTTAAAATACATCAGTGCCTTTTTTTCCCCTAGGTGCACACCAGTAATATATTTTTCTAAGGCCATTTTTAGAAATGTGGCATGAATAGCCTAATTTAACTAAGGCCTAGTCCTGGCTTAATCTAAGCCCTATTTGTGAAACTGGGCCTTTAAGGCCTAAAATTTTGCTTTTAAAATTTAAGACATAAGTCCCCATGGACACCCTGTAACTATGAATGAATAAATAAATAAATAAATAAATAAATAAATAAATAAATAATTCATTTTATTAAATTAATTATTTAAATTAATAAAATATACAATAATGGAGAAATTAAAATGACAGAAATTGATAAACAAAAATAGATATAAAAATAAAAAAATAATAATTTAATAACTAATTTCTAATAATTGATTTCTTTTATCTTTGCCATGATGACAGTACATAATATTTTACTGGACATTTTTAAAGATATTAGTATTCAGCTTAACACTTTAACATGCATCGTAACCACCTGGTCGACCTTTTATCCATAGGTTATCATTATTATTTTAATTGCTTACTACTATTTATCAGAGTTGTGACAGTATATTATTCAGTGCAAGCGTGGGCCAAACAAATTATTTTTAAGTAGTGCACCTAAAGTGTAAATTTAAGGCATAACTTGGTTAATTAGGTTAAGTAGGCAAGTCATTGTATAACAATGGTTTGTTCTGTAGACTATCAAATAAACTATTGCTGAAGATAGCTAATAATATTTACCTTAAAATTGTTTGTTAAAAAATTAAAACTGATTTTATTCTAGCCGAAATAAAACAAATAAGACACTTTCCAGAAGAAAAAAAATTATAGGTAATACTGTGAAAGAGAAATTATATAAAATAAGAGAAATTAATTTAGAGGATCAAAGAAATTTAAGTCTTTTCTCTCTCCCACACACAAAGTTTGATGGGGGAAGGTTTAAACAGAACTCAGAGCTTCCTCTTGAGCCTGTTCCTGCTTTGATTTCAGTTGTGTGATTTTATTTTCCTTCTATTGTTGGAGTCAACACAGCTGCGTGTGTATACAGCACACAGGAAAACGTGCTTACAAACACTCTCGCTCACTTCACTGATGGGGTTTAAATGAGATTCTGCAGTTTGTGGTGATCTCTGTGAAATTAAAAGGGCCACTTCTGCATCACTTGTAATTTCTCTGATGCAGACAATAGCATATGACGCAACTGTATTGTATTGCTGCTCCAGAGAGATTTTACAAACACAGTGAATTTTAACTAAACTGAAGAGCTTTTACAGGCTTTTCAAATGCATCTTTTAAAAAATAATAAATAAAATAATTTTTAGTCTTAGTTAGATTTTTTTTTTTTGTTTTAACATTTATTTGGGGTCAGATTTTTTACATTTTTGGGTACATTTTGTACATTACAGAAACAAATACAATTTACATTTTGGGGTACAAAATTGATTTAGCTATTTTTTACATTTATTAATTAATTTTACATGCATGGGATTTAAAAAAAACATTTTTAATATTATAGAAAACCTATATATGCATCTATATATTTTTAAATACATTTCGGTTAATATAAAATTATATGTAAAATATATTTTTTATTTATATTAATATTATTTATTCATACTATAATTAGGGCTGCACGATATTGCACGTAAAATCAGACATACATATACATATACACATATATATATATATATATATATATACATATACATATACACATATATATATATATACATATACATA
>CAIGQZ010001336.1:3719343-3731528 GCA_903798205.1 Danio tinwini | reverse complement strand
ATATATATATATATATATATATTAGTGTCTCGATTGTTGTTTTATCTTTCTATCTATCTATCTATCTATCTATCTATCTATCTATCTATCTATCTATCTATCTATCTATCTATCTATCTATCTATCTATCATCTGCCTGTCTGTCTGTCTATCTATGAAAAACACGTATTATCAGTACTCCAGATTTGCCATGAATAGGCCTAGATATAACTTGCCAACCTATGACTATCAATGTCTATCTGTGTTGTCAAAATTTTAATTAAAATACTTTTTCTTTGGAGCATTACATGTAAAATGCCTAAAACTCAGAGAACGAGACTGTTTAATTTATTTGCACCACCCAGTTGGTGTAATTGGTTATCTTTTGTTTGCCGCTAGAGGGCGCTCTGCGGGGCTTCAGTCACATGTGCCTGTCAGCTGTCACATCACTTCAGTCTAGTTGAGAACAACGGTGCAACAAATGTCTCTCTACAGGAATATACTCTGGTTTATTAAGGGAATGAGGGAGTATACAAGGTAAAACTTCTCTTTGTATTTGTTTCTGAGTTTATTGCATTGGTGCTGTCTTTGGGATGCTTACTTGATTTTATTTTTGAGTTTGTTGCACTTTTGTATTATGGACAGTGTGTTTTATATATAAAATTGGGATGTGATGGTTTTCATTGCTATAATAATAACTTCATGTTACACAAACGTATTTTGGCTTGAGCATATTACAGATTACAATGTGTCCTTTTAGCTAGATAAATGTTTTTCTTGCACAAATGTTGTTTTTGTAATTCTCCAAGTCATCTCCTCTGACATTTATTCATCCAAGCACTCAGTTTAAGGTCAGTCATCATTGCATCACAATGGGCACTATTGAGACCCCTGCGCTCTCTCAAGTGCCCTGTCATCCCACACAGAAGCTCCTTTGGCCCCTGATCAGGGCGCTTGTCTAACCAACACTGTCTCAGATCCCCTGAGGTCACATAACAATTCAAGAATTGTGTTAAAACACACACTTTTAAGAATAACAATACAGCTCTTGAGGTTTCATGTTGGATGTGTAGCCTATCTGATGTGGCTCATTTGCTGGATGTTGTGTGCAGGTCTGGATTTGAGAATGCCTCTAAGAGCTTTGCAGCAAAGGATCTGGATGTGTCCATGGTGGGACGTTCCTTCATGATCACCGGAGCCAACAGTGGAATTGGGAAGGCCACAGCCATGGCCATAGCTAAAAAAGGTTAACTTCCCAGCTAACAATTTTATGCTATATAAAACATTCCCAATAGGTTATAAAAATGTTTTGTTTAAACATTAACAAACGTGTTTATTTTGACGTTGTATAAATGTTATTGTTTGGTTATAAGAACGTTGTCAAAAACGTTTTTAGAACATTTTATTCTCTTGTTATATTAATGTTTTAATAACGATATTTAGAAAATTATAAAAACGTTCCATTCCCCATTATATTAATGTTCTAAGAACATTTTTCTAACGTTCCCATTAAGTTAATATATTAAATTAAGTTATAAAAAGGTTATGCTAATGTTTTTAAAATGTTCCCCAAACAATGATAATGTTTTTTTCTAACATTTTTAGAACATTTATATATTATTAACAAATAATGTTAAGCAAATGTTCTACAAACATCATACAAGAACGTTTTTTGATAACTTTGAGAGAACCTTTAGCCAAAGTTACAAGAACGTTTCCTGTTAGCTGGGTTTACAGTCATATAAACACATTATAGGGTTTACAGCATAGTTTTTTTCAATTATGTATAGTTCAGTGATGGCACCAGATGTTATCAAAATACATTAAGAGAATATATATGGAATAAAATACTAAATTATTGCCATTTTCATATATTATACTACATGTGCATGCTACTCTAAGTGAATTCATATATATATATATATATATATATATATATATATATATATATAAATTCTAAGAGGTTTAAATCCCGGACAAGCCCCCCAATTTGTTACAACCCCTGGCTTAAAAAAGCAACAAAATAAAGGACAAAGGAGAATGTTTCTGTAATCGTCATTTTAATCAGTGTCATGCCGGGTGTTTCTATAAATGTGTAATGTGCAAGGGATGTGTAAATTAATGTATACAGCAAAACAAAGCAAAATGGGGAACAAACCTAGGATAAAGTTTAAAAGAATTGCATTTATTTAAAATATAAAACTTTTGTTGCATTTTAATATATTTACTGTGACTTTTTACCGATTTATTAGTTTTTGCTTATTAAAAAATATAAATTGCTGATCAGAATTTTAGTATTTTACCCCAGTTGGAGAGCAGAATTGTCTTCAGTGCACTATTAAGTAATCTTTGCATAGTTTCACATTGCCAAACTGAGCTATTTGTATTCCTTCGGGTTTTTTTGTTATTTAGAAAGACAATAACAACAACAAGATTTTTTTTCTTTTTCTGGATATAATGTGAGTGGTTTTGCTTATGTAAAATAGATTTAATCACAGCCATATCACCCTGCAGCCCAGGACCGGTTACTCACTGAAGCTAAGCAGGGCTGAGCCTGATCAGTACCTGCAACCACAGGGGAAAACTAGGTTGCTGTTGGAAGGGGTGTTAGAGAGGCCAGCAGTGGGCGCTCAACCTGCGTTCTGTGTGAGTCCTAATGCCCCAGTGAAAGTGAAGGGGACACTACACTGTCAGTGGGAACCGTCTTTCGGATGAGACGTTAAACCGAGGTCCTGACTCTCTGTGGTCATTAAAAATCCCATGGCACTTCTCGTAAAGAGTAGGGGTGTAACCCTGGTGTCCTGGCTAAATTCCCTCTCGGCCCTTACGATCATGGCCTCCCAATCATCCCTTATTCACTGAATTGGCTCTATCACTGTCTCTCCACTCCACCAATAGCTAGTGTGTGGTGAGTGCACTGGCGCCGTTGTCCTGTGGCTGCTGTCGCATCATCCAAGTGGATGCTGCACACTGGTGGTGCTGTGGAGAGACACCTTATGATTGTGAAGCGCTTTGGGGTGTATTGCCAAACACAATAAATGCGCTATAGAAATACACATTACATTACATGACATTTTTATAGTAGTTGCATTTGTACAGTGGTGCATTATCATTTGATCTGATGTGTATATTTCATCATGTTGTAATGACTTGCTAGTGTGTTAAAATAAACACTAAAAATGCAAAACACTGACCTCTTCTCAACAAACTCCATGAATTTCTTTTTTATTTTCCAATTATCCAAGGTGGCACTGTCCATATTGTCTGCCGAAACAAAGAGAAAGCTGAAAGAGCCAGAGAAGAAATCGTCTCAGCGAGTGGAAATACTGTGAGTATCCTTAATTACTGCTGACGAAGCTTCAGTGTTTGAATGACAAGAAATTCATTAATTCATTGATTTATTCATTTTCCTTGAGCTTAGTCCCTTATTTATCAGGGGTTGCCACAGCGGAATGAACCGCCTGAATGACAAGAAATAAAATAAAATCATTAGTGTTTAAAGATGGAATGTAGGTCTCAGATCAAAGTTTCAGAAGTTTCAGATCAAAATACCTCAAAGATCCTTTATTACACCCTGCTGAAAAAGACCCTTTTTGGGTAAAAGGCAAAAAAAGGTTTTCATGTGTGTCCCTTTAAATGCAAATGAGCTGCTGCTCCCCAACTCCTTTGTAAAAGAGGGCAGAGCCTTTACAGCGCATGGTTCAAGCACTCCACCAACAACAAGCAAAACATTGAATCCATTTTATTTATAATTTGTTTTATATGCAGTTGAAGTCACAATTATTAGCCATTATTATAATTAATAATAATTATTAATTATTATTATTTTGTCTTCTGGAGAAAGTCTTATTTTTATTATTTTGGTTACAATAAAAACAGGTTTTATTATTAAAAAAAAAACATTTTAAGGTCAATATTATTAGCCCTCATAAGCAATATTTTTCATACAATATCTTGCCTAATTACCTTAACTACCCTATTTTTTTTTGCATTTTAAAGCCTTATATATATATATATATATATGTGTGTGTGTGTGTGTGTGTGTGTGTGTGTGTAAATATATGCAAATTACACATATGGCATAGTGGTTCATATTTGGATTTTTACATAAAAATGTATATTTCATATATGCAACATATTTTTCAAAATATTGCAGAAATGGCTGCTTACATATACACTCACCAGACACTTTTTAGGGACATCTTACTAGTACCGGGTTGGACCCCCTGTTGCCTTCAGAACTGCCTTAATCTTTCATGGCAAAGATTCAACAAGGTACTGGAAATATTCCTTGGAGATTTTGCTCCATATTGACATGATAGCATCACGCAGTTGCTGCAGATTTGTCGGCTGCACATCCATGATGTGAATCTCCCATTCCACCACATCCCAAAGGTGCTCTAATGCATTGAGTTCTGGTGACTGTGGAGGCCATTTGAGTACAGTGAACACATTGTCATGTTCAAGAAACCAGTCTGAAATGATTCGTGGATTGACATGGTTCGTTATCCTGCTGGAAGTAGCCATCAGAAGATGGGTACACTGTGGTCATAAAGGGATGGACATGGTCAGCAATAATACTCAGGTAGGTTGTGGCGTTGACTTGATGCTCAATTGGCACCAATGAGCCCAATGTGTGCCAAGAAACTATCCCCCACGCCATTCCACCACCAGCCAAAACCGTTGACACAAGGCAGGGTGGATCCATGCTTACATGTTGTTGACGCCAAATTCTGACCCTACCATCCGATTGTCGCAGCAGAAATCGAGACTCCTCAGACCAGGCAACATTTTTCCAATCTTCTATTGTACAATCTTCTATTGTCCACTTATTGTAAATCAACTAACTTCCCCATTCTGATGCTCAGTTTGAACTGCAGCAGATCGTCTTGACCATGTCTTTATGCCTAAATGCATTGAGTTGCTGTCATGTGATTGGCTGATTACAAATCTGCGTTAACGAGCAGTTGGACAGGTGTACCTAATAAAGTGGTCATATAAAAAATTTGTAAAGTGATTGCAAATAATATATTTATATTATTATATATTATGTTCATATTATGTGGTGAAAGTAAAAAAAAAACATGAATATGAATATTTATACTGTTGTATTTTCTTCTGAATGATGATCTGCCTTTGCAAATTTTTTTCTGATGTACCGCAGATGATTTTTGTCCACGTGTTGGATCTCTCCGAGTCCAGAAAGGTGTGGGAGTTCGCTGAGGCTTTTAAGAAGGAGCACACATCTCTCAATGTTTTGGTATGAGTGTCAAGAGAGCTGCTTTTAAAGATTCCCATCATACCTCAGTATATTGAAAAATATACTGTGTATATATATATAAAGGTTACAGGTGCAGGACAGATGAAGAAATATCCTCTGCTCTGTCTCTCACACTAATCCCTATCAGATCAATAATGCCGGATGTATGGTGAACCAGAGGGAAATTAACTCTGACGGGCTTGAGAAGAACTTTGCGACCAATACACTTGGTAAGGTGCCGAAAGTTTCCAAATGTGTTGGCAAGGTTTTAACAAATGTTCTTCTAACTTTTTTATATGTACAGCGCTTTTTATAATAATTATTTTTTTCAAAGCAACTTTACAAAAGGTGCACATTATTGCATTACAATCAAATTAAGTTAAAGTTACAATTAAATATAAGTTGTTATTATATACAGAAATCATTAACCTGCAAATTTATATCATATAGGGGATGTCTATGTGTACATGTTTAATGAAATGTATTTGTGTATTACGTGTATGTGTTGTCTTCGAAGTCCTCGATGGTTGGAATCATCTCCTTACAGGTCTTGGATCACATGAATGCTACTGCACAGTCTCTACAGGCCTCGGGATGAGCATCCCCAGGAGAAAATAGAGAACAAAGAAAATAATTAGAATAGCTGCTGTTCATAATGTATTTGAACAAGAGATATTAAATGTCAATTTGAAAATGAAGCACTATAAATGAACATAGCAGTTATATAACCAAACATAGAAACAAGCATATAAAGCCTATAAGTATTTCTAACAAAATGTCTGGTGCATTAAGACAGAAGGAGTGTGTCCTACAGGTGGTTGTCAAGCCCACTCACCTGCGTGGAGCACACTCATGCATCATACCGTTATGTGATGCATTGTGTGTATGCTTTACTGAAAAGATTGGTCTTTAATCTAGTTTTGAATTGAGAGAGTGTGTCTGAGGCTCGGACATTATCAGAAAGGCTATTTCAGAGATTAGGAGTCATAAATGAGAAGGCTCGACCTCCTTTAATAGACTTTACTATTCTAGGTACTACCAGAATCCCTGAGTTTTGAGATTTTAAAGAACGAGTTGGATTGTAGCGAGACAGAAGGTTGGTTAAATAAACAGGAGCTAGATTATTTAAAGCTTTATATGTAAGAAGCAATATTTTAGATTAGTCGATTTAAGTATCAGTAGACTGCCTGCTTAATACTGTATCTGTTGATACTGCTCCTTCAACAGACATTTAACTGACTATAAGAAACTGTGCAAGTACATGTCAACTTACACTAACCCTAACCCCAACCCAACCCTAATCTAACAGTCTACTTATAATCTAATGAGAATTTGTTGCAATGTAACTTAAATTCAACAAACGGACCACCAAAATAAAGTGTGACCATATTTTATAATCAATACGGAACTTAACAGGTAGCCAGTGTAAGGAGGATAAAATTAGGGTGATATGGTCACATTTTCCATTTGTTTCCAAATTTTTCTCTTTCCATTGTTCAAAGTTATCCGGCCATAAATGTTCTCAAAATGTTTTTAATGCAACATTTTAAATCAATTTAATATCTCTTTGCTAAGTAATTTCTAATGTTTTTGAATGCATTTTGAATGAAAGCGAATACTATAATTTCATAAAACAGATAGTTCTGGTCCCTGTTTCTGATTGGTTGAGCTGCGTTCAAAGCTGTTGTAAAATACACTATAAACATATACCTGTGACTGTCGCTTATATGGAATTATCATTTTATAATGACCTCGCCGCTGTCGCCACTGGCTTGTATGGTTTGGGACTTGTGGAGCTGCGCATCGATGGATTTGCTCTTCAGTGTTTGGACTTTCAGCAGTGAAAATTAAACCACACTGAACTAAACTAAACTGAACTTAAACTCTGAAAATGGACTGACACAGTTTTAATTTACTAGATCCTTCTATGTTAAGCTGCTTGACAGAGTCTACATTGTAAAAGCGCTATAGAAATAAAGATGAATTAAATAGAATTTTATGAAAGCAATAACCCCCATGAAGCTGTGGTTTATAGTGAATTTATAACAGCTAACGCCCATTAGCTGTTATAAAAGAACCGTAAACAATAACTTCTTGGGGCTTATTGCTATTTTATTTAATATATATTCTGCATTCAAATATATAGATTTTCCATTTTAGTATTTGTTTATATTGTCCACTGCAGGTGTTTACATTCTGACTAAATGTCTGATCCCATTGCTGGAGAAGAGCAGGGACCCCCGAGTTGTGAGTGTGAAATTACATTGATCTCAATGTCTTGATTTGTTAAAAATGATTCTACATTCTTTCACATCGCAAATGTGACGACGCAGACAGTTATTGTGTTTTGGACACAAACTATAATAGATATGTTAATATTGGTGCAGATCCACAGAAGCTGCTGTTTCTCTCTGATGTTGTGATGTTTTTGATGATGATAATAATGTGTGTGGTAGATCACAGTGTCGTCAGGAGGGATGCTGGTGCAAAAACTAAACCCAGATGATCTGCAAACAGAGAGAGCTCAGTTTGATGCTACCATGGTATATGCACAGAACAAGGTATTTTCATGGCAATTTACTTCTTAAATTCCCTATTTTGTGTTTTGTATGTATATCATCATTATTTTTAATTGCTCACTGTGAAGACTTGCTGCTGGATCCTTTATGGTCAGTTCTAACGTGGGCGAGGGTGGGATGAGATCCATCTGTAGCAAGTACTTTTAATAAATAGAAAACACAAAAGCAAACAGCAATCCAGGCAAAAAACAGACAACGACTCACCAAGAATGAGTCCACCTTTTTCTTACAAATCATGAGGCTTTGCATGAATTATGGGAGTAACTTCATGTAAACAGTCAGTGAAGTGTTTTTATAAACTGAACTGTAAAAGCGATATGTTAAATGTGACAAGCTGACTTTACTTAAAAAAGAGAGTAAACTCATTGCTTTAGAAGTGATAAGTTGACTTTTTACTTAAAGTGAGTAAACTTGTTGCGTTAAAAGTGACAAGTTGACTTTACTCAAAAAAGTGAGTAAACCATTGCGTTAAATGTGACAAGTTTACTTAAAAAGTGATTAAGCTTGTTGCGAAAAAAGCAACAAGTTGACGACTTAAAAAGTGAGAAAACTCGTTGCGTTTAGTGACAAGTTGATTTTACTTAAAAAAGTGAGTAAACTCACTGCGTTAGAAGTGACGAGTTGACTTTACTTAAAGTTAGTAAATCTATTGCGTTTAAAGTGAGAAGATGACTTTATTTAAAAAACTTAAGTTGACTTAACGTAAAAAATTAGTAAAATAGTTACGTTAAGTGACAAGTTGGTTTTTCTTAAAGTGAGTAAACCCATTGCTTTTATAGTAACAAGTTTACTTTACTTAAAATGAGTAAACTCGTTGCATTAACTGACAAGTTGACTACTTAAAAAGTGAGAAAAACTCATTATGTTTAGTGACAAGTTGATTTTACTTTAAAAAGTGAGTAAACTCACTGCGTTAGAAATGGGGAGTTGACTACTTAAAGTGAGTAAATCCATTGCTTTTATAGTGACGAGTTGACTTTACTTAAAGTGAATAAACTTGTTGCGTTAAAAGTGACAAGTTGACTTTACTTAAAGTGAATAAACTTGTTGCGTTAAAAGGGACACGTTGACTACTTAAAGTGAGTAAACTCGTTGCGTTAAAAGTGACAAGTTGACTACTCGAAAAAGTGAGTAAACTATTGCGTTAAATGTGACAAGTTTACTTAAAAAGGTAATTAAGCTTGTTGTATTAAATGTGACAAGTTTACTTCTTAAAAAGGTGATCAAGCTTGTTGCATTAATTGTGAAAAGCTGAACTAAAAAAGTGAGTAAACCTGTTGCGTTTAAAGTGACATGTTGACTTTACTCAAAAATGTGATTAAACCCATTGCATTAAATGTGATAAGTTGAGTAAACCCATTGAGTTTAAAGTACAGCTCATTACATAGTTAATTTACTTTATTTTAATTCAAGGGGTTTACTCATATTTTAAGTCAGCTAATTGCTTTAAAAGCTATGTTTTTTTAAGTAATTGTTTTTACAGTGTGAGTACAATGAGATGACAGTACTCTCCTCAAAATCCAACAATCAATATTAAAAACTTATTAGGATTAACAAATTGCTTTCAGAAGACCATTAATGACACCAAGAACTCAAGCTTTTCTGCAGCATGCACAATATTACTGTACTTAAATTAAAGAGAAAACAATTTGTAGAAACAAAACACCTTGAACTCGAGAGGCAGCAGATATGCTTATGGCACTAATGTCATGTTACGTTAATTTCACGATGGATAAAAATAAAGTGCAAGTTATTTCAGTTCTTTTGAATGGAAACCCACCAGATATGCAACCTATAATTTTTAACACAGTAGTCATGCGTGGCTCTATAAAGGGCCTCAGTTTTACCATCTGAGGCTTTTTTTTCAGTCAAGTGTTTGCCGACACGTTCTTATTGAATTAATTTGCAGGGATAATGTGTGAAAAAGATTACAGAAGAAATAATGTTATTCATGAAAAGTCATGAAGGGTCTGTGTTAAACTGAGATGAGAAGGTTACCTTTCTCCACTGTTGCCAGGCAACAGGTGACACAGAGTTCCAGCAGTAGCGTCTCCATTAAACACTATCAGATGCAGTAATGATGATGACCTTTCGCTAAACACTCGTCATGTGTGTGTGCGCGTGCGTGTGTGTATGCATTTGTGTGTCTGCAGAGACAGCAGGTAGTGATGACAGAGTTTTGGGCGAAAGCGTATCCTAAAATTCACTTCTCTGTGATGCACCCTGGGTGGGCCGACACTCCAGGTATAGCTCATTTTAAAAGTCAACAAATGTAATATCGTTAATTTGGCCCTGTAATTACTTCAATAATAGCATAATGACACTGTTTACTAACAGTTTGACACCATGTATTTTTGCCGCTATTCAGCTACTATTTATTAATACATTTGATCTAAATATGTGTGTATTTATGTATATATATATATATATACAGTTGAAGTCATAATTATTAGCCCCCCTTTGAATAAATTTTTCTTTTTTAACTATCTCCCAAATGATGTTTAACAGAGCAAGGACATTTTCACAGTATTTCCTATAATATTTTTTCTTCTTGAGAAAGTCTTATTGTTTTATTTTGGCAGGAATAAAAGTAGTTAAAAAAATTTTAAAAAACATTTTAAGGTCAATATTATTAGCCCTCTTAAGCAATATTTTTTGATTGTCTACAGAACAAACGACTTGCCTAACTTGCCTAGTTAACTTAGTTAAGCCTTTAAATGTCACTTTAAGCTGAATACTAGCATCTTTAAAAATATCTAGTCAAATATTATTTACTGTCATCATAAAAAAAATAAAAGAAATCAGTAGCCTGATAATCATTGGAAGACCAACCCCTCACTGACAAAGGTCCAGAATTTGCCCTGCACATGAGCTCATTTGTCCTATTTTGACTACTATGCCATCATAAATAGTGAAAACAATCTCTCGAAAAAGGACCAAGCGGAATTGGCTGTCACTTTGGTGTGACTTTAGCAAATCAGTTTTGGCCAATGCTAACAAATTTTACAATCTGACGTAAGAGAAGTCATCTTTCGCAACTGTGTTGTTTTTAAACAGAGAAAACCTTTTCAAGGTAACTTTTATTCAAAATTTATTCTTGAAACAAAAAAAATGAGCAATAAAAAGGTGTGAAGCACCAAAAGCCGCCCATACTGAAATTGATTTGAATACTATTTTGGCTATTGTTGTTATCCATTCATTTTCAAATTTACTTTTTTTTTTTTACAAGAGAGGCTAGAAAAATTGTGAAGCTCTACATTATTATTTCTATTATGTTTTATTCAAATGGCCAAAATTCTGACTGAGGAAATCTGAATGAGCTGGTTAGTTGATATTTGCCTAATAAATGACAATAGACTACAGTTTATAGACAATACGATTCAAACTTTTTTCTACTGATATATGATGTAATAAATATGCATTTTAAAAATAAGTATTATTTTACATTAATTTAAATCTTTAGGAAATATTTTTGGTATATCAAAAAAGTGTTGTATGATGACCATGCAACAAGCTAATTTAGCTAAAATATTGCTTAAAATGTCTGTAAAATGCAGTATTTAAACCTCATAATTAAATAGAAAATGTGGCGAATAACTGCAAAAAGGTCCACTTTTTGAGAAAAAAGAACCACCCCTTTTACCAGGCTGACTACAGACCTGAATATGTTTAGAAAAAAACTTCTGTGTTGAAAAAAATCTTCTTTCCATTAAACAGAAATTGGGGAAAAAAATATACAGGCGGGCTAATAATTCTGATATACAATCTGTAAAAGGAGGTAGTTTTTAGCATACCTGTCAGCCTCATTCCTCATGGTCTGTGTTGTGTGTGTGTGTGTTTAGCGGTTTCCTCTGCGATGCCTCAGTTTTATCAGCTCATGAGGGATCGTCTTCGTTCAGCGGAACAGGGCTCAGATACACTGATCTGGCTCACCATGTCGCGCGTCACCATTACCTTTCCCAGCGGCCTTTTCTTCCAAGGTGTGTTTAAAAATACTCAAGTTTGCTGTCATGCGTTTCAGTCTAACAGGTTTGTTTGTTTGTTGCAGATCGTCAGCCGGTTTCTGTCCACTTGCCGCTGGCCTGGACACACAGCACTCGAAAGGAGGTCAAAGCATTTATGCGCAACTTGGAGACTTTGGCGATATCTGTCAAACACTCAGAGGAAGATAATATATAAAGATTAAAGATGTCAGATGTTTTACTGTATTTAGGATTGAAACAGAACTCATTTAGGAACTAATGACCACAATATTATGGCGAGCCAAAGTAAAAGCACCCAGTGTTACTCATTGCAATTGCATTAATAATATGTAATATTTCTCTAATTGTATTTTTATTAATTAAATATCTCTCTAATTGTATTTT
>CAIGQZ010001336.1:3695144-3718943 GCA_903798205.1 Danio tinwini | reverse complement strand
TATATATATATATATAACAAAACCTTTATGTCCATGCATAACTCAAAAATAAACTAATGACACATCACAATATATGAAGAAAGGACAATTTATAGATTTTTGTTTTTCTTTTTGTCATCGCCACTCATGAATGTGGTTTGAATTTATATGCATGAGGTTACCAAAGAAATGTAAGATGCTTGCCCTTTATTGGTGTTGCTATTCAAGTTAAAGCACAACTCCACATATGCGCATTGGTCAAAAAGTCCTTTTATTGTAAACTGAGTTCTTATTCATTTTGCTGTAAAATACAATATAAAGGGAATTGTAATTGTATTTTAATGTATAATTTCTTAAACTTTAAAATATTACTGAAGAGAGACAGCTGGAGAGCCACATATTTTGGTCAAAGAGCCATATGTGGTTCCTTACCCCTGCTATGCCTCTATGTACAGCTAGTGTTTTTCCCCTACCGACAAACATCCGGAGAAAGGTTAATGTGAGTTTTTTCAGATTTATAGTGATCGTTTTACAGCATCGATGTTGTAATATAATTAAAATAAAGAAAAATTAAAACAAGATGAAAAGCCGCGTACACTCATTCGCTGTAAGGATCAGCAAGCTAGCGCATAAACTCCTTTGAAAATACTGAAGTAAAATAAATTGTCATATTTTAAAGACATGGCGTGGGAAAATGGCATTTAATGCAGTGCTTTTTGTCTGATCTGAGACCCACTTTATATATCAATCAGGCAGTGAATATAGTTTACTTTTAAAGAAAACAGGCTTTAAATGCGGCAGGTTTGTAACGACATACAGTCGACTGGTGTCCTGACATTTTATCCTACCCATCAGATTATGCTAGCAACACTGTGTTTGAATGGTTCTGAGGTTGGGGTTAGGGATTAGGTCAATTAGGGCGATATGAGCTTCATATCACACTACTCTACATTAAAACTGACACTGGTAACGTTAGCAAAATCTGATGGGTATATTGAGTCATCAAAATGTGCTACCTACTTTTTGATTGGGAGGTAGGACAATCTGACAAGGTAGGACACCGAAAGCGCTGTTACAAGAATTGAAAGTCCTTCTGCAGGGTTTTTCACACTAAAAACAGTAGTAACATACTCTCCCTCTCTCTTTTTTTTGAAGCACTTAAGTTTGTCTATTTGTTTTCAACCTACTTTTGTTCTTTATGGACCTTTTTCACATTAATGTTATGATGCGTTAAACGGTCATCATATTCCAGCCTGATCTCACAAGGAAACGTATTTTACGTTTTGTCAGTTTAGTGGCTAATTCATACAAATTTGTTCGAGTTGAGTCGTACGAAAATGTACAATTTTACAAAGGAGACGTTGCACACAACCCTGCCCCTAAACCCAACCGTCATTGGGTGATGAGCAAATCGTACTAAATGGTACGAATTAGATCGTACGAATTAGCCACTAAATCAAAACGTTACGAATTGCCGTGAGATTGTGTTGCATAATCCGAAATCCTTGAAAGTTTTTAATATTTAGATAAAAAAAAGAACATTTATATGCAGTTATGAATGTATTATATCATCTTTGCGTTAAATTACAAAAAAAAACGAATGACCGCTTGTAAAAGGCGTTTCTAATGCAGCATCTATGGGGCTGAGAGTAAATTTGACGTTATTCTCTCCTCTGGCTGCCGTCATAAGTCACACATTCACTCACACATTCACACATTCACTGAGGTCTAAGTTTACCCAACTATGACACCTTCCGCTACTGAGAAACCCAGAAATGTGAAAAGAGAAAGAGACTATTAAAATACTGAGATAATACTGTAATTAAACATTCAGCAATTATTGCACCATTTCAGAACACTTTGTTATGAAATCGACCATTTTTTTCAAATAAATGGCCAGAGTCACAGTGCTAGGTGCATACGTTTCATTTTAAAACTGCAGTGTCGATTGGTACCAAATCGCAGTATCATGACAACCCTATTGCAGAATAAACTCGACATTACACCAGCATTCTCAGTTGTTTGCTTTGTTTACTGTTGGTTACTAGGTTACCAATACTACAATCGGCTGCTCTAACAACTTGATGGAAATGCACCAAATTCACATTTTTTGTAAATATCGCACACCCCTCTACTTGAAGTGCACATATGAGAACTAACTTCCAGGTTTTGGCCAAAACAATCTATTCTAAAGGATTTTTTTCCCATATCAACTAAATACGGATGAATCAAAACAACATTAAAGTCCACATGAAATCTAAATTTACAATGTTTATTTTGCTAGTGCATATTTTGAGTCTTAAAGTCCACGACCATTTTTTTCCATATTGTGACTCAGTTCTTAGAGAAACAGAATATAATATATGAGAATAGAGTGGGTGTGGCTCATTTCTTTTCTACTGCGAGCTGATTGGATGTAGTAAAGTAGGCATTTAATTCAGAAAGATCAAGAAAATAGTTTAGAGAGAGTTAGTACAATCTAACAGACACTTCTTTCTGACTGTTTCTGTTTGCCTTCAAAACCGACAGTTGGAGGGGCGCGGTTAAGTATGTTAGCCACGCCCAATACCTCAGACATACGTAACCTGAGAATGTAACTAAAAACAAACAGGAAGTGCATTTTCAAATTTGAATTTTAGATTAGAAGGGCAAAAAAATATTTTCTGAATGACATGCACAGATGAATTGTTCACCACAAAACTAGCAATACGAGCTAACAAAATCAATATGCTTAGTTTTGATTTCATTTGTACTTTAAGTGAACAATCAATCTGTGCAAGTTAATCCAATGAAAAAAAAAGTTTGTTTTGGTAATCTTTAAGCAAAGTCTGAGCATTTTCCTCCGCTCTGGAATGGCAGTCCTACTCTGATGAAGAATTCCTCTTCATAATCCTGGACCAGGTCGTATCCTGAGCAGACGCTGTGGTGATCATGAAGCAGTGGAGAGCATGAGACTGATTCCTGAAAGACCCCAGTAACAGGCCAGTCTCCGCATTGATCATGTGGGCCAGCCTGAACACCCGCCGGTGATCTACTCACACCTGCAGTTTCTCCACAATGGACATCCAGTGTTCTCCAGCCTCCGGTGCCTAGACTGAAACTCTGCACAGGAAGTTTGGCCTGAGGAGAAATGGTGATTAACTGAGCCTGGTTTCTCTCAAGGTTTTTTTCTTTCACTTTCGTCAATTGGTAAAGTTTTGTTCCTCACCACTGTCGCCACTGGCTTGCTTGATTTGGGACTTGCTCTTAAGTGTTTGGGCTTTCAGCAGTGAAAATTAAACCACACTGAACTAAACTAAACTTCAACTCTGAAAACTGAACTGACAGTTTCAATTTACTAGAACCTTTATGTTAAGCTGCTGACACAATCTACATTGTAAAAGCGCTACAGAAATAAAGATGAATTGAACTGAATGTCAGATTGAGTGAAATTTGCTTAGCCACTCCCCTCCAACTATTCATTGGCTGAGAGTGAAAAAACAGAAGAGCACAAAAATAAACCCCGCCCCCTTTTAAATATTCTGTTTTAGTTGAAATTACATCATACTGAAATAAAAACCTGCAGCAACTTCTGGTTCAAAAGCTACTCTAAAATCAACATGACATGTTGCTCTGATCAATCAAAAAACATTTATATTTTTCTCCTAATAAAAAAAATCTGCTGTATAATCACAAAAAGACCTTATATGATCAGTATTTTGGTCTGTGACTATGTAAACACAGATAGAAATCAAGGCTGTGGATTTCTGCTTCCTGCTGCTTTTATTTTTGAGCTAACCTTTATTTCATCAGGGAGCCTCGCTGATGTTGTTACTCTTTCTTCGAACCCGTTTCCCGCTGCGCACATGTGCAGCAGCCCTCGTCTGCTTTGCCCATTTCTGAAAGTAATTTGATTCTGTTTGGAGCAGAATCACACATAATTCAAGCCTGGCATTAATGGCATTTTAGAGGTTTAACAGCAGGAAATTGGGGATAGTGATGTAGCGTCCAATTCTCAGAGCGATTTGGCTGCTTTTTATTTTAAGCATCTCAGGGGTCATGGCCGCATGGGACAGTGTGGAAATTATTGCTTTGGTTTAAAGTACAAATAAAATCAAAACTAACCATACAGTTTAGTTAGCTCTCATTGCTGGTTTAAATGGTGAACAGTTCATCTGTGCATGTGATTAAGAAAAAAAAAAGTTTGTCCTTGTAATCTAAAATGGCGGTTCGATCCGCTGTGGCGACCATACCTGACAACACTCTTGTTTTTCCCGGGTGTCTCCCATATTTCAGACCCACCTCCCGGTTTGTTATTTCTCCCGGAAAACTCCCCGGTCCTCAGGTGATTGGTACAATCTGTAACACCCCATTCACACGGGGCTTCAGCGTCAACCATTGACAGAGGGCGTGTCTGAAGTTGGGGCTGACGCGATCGTCATAGCAGCATCAGCCAATGAATTTAGTCATCAATCGGCTACTGTCTGAGCTGGTGTATTTGCATACAGCGATCTGATTGGCTGGCGCTTCCGTCGGCACTTGAAAAGTTGAGAAAGTCCCAACTTCTGCAGTGATCAATGGCACTAAAGCGGCGCAGACAGATCCACAATGCAGTTCGGCAACGCCTGACGTCACCCATCAAGTCAAGTCTCTAAAAGGTACAGGACACAGACACATCCCATTACCCCCCCGCCCCCCTTCCCGGATTTTCAGAGGCAAATGTTGGTAGGTATGGTGGCAACCCCAGATTAATAAAGGGACTAAGCCGAAAAAAAATAAATGAATGAATGTAATCTAAAATTTAAATCTGAAAATGCACTTGCTGTTTGTTTTTGGTTAAATTCTCAGATTACATCTCTCTGAGGTATTGGGCATGGCTCATAGATATTTACATTAGATGTCGCCTACGCTGTTGTTGTCTATTGGAAGGAATGCGTCAATAGAGCCGCCATTTTAGTACAGGGTAGCGCTCCTTTGAAATGAATGTGGGACCAAGTTGCAGTGGAGGACTGGCCATCCGGAGCCATAGATATGTAAACATATATCCATATTTCTATGATCAGGAGTGTTCCCGGTGGTCAGTATGCAAATAATTTTTTTTAAATTATGGAAATTATAATTCTACATCACTTTTCTACATCAATGGATAAGTGACCGCATGGCCATTGCCGACAAAGAGCATGTGTTTGTGCGCATAAAAATGTATTATCCCGCCTCGTTGTTAAATTGATCTAATACATGTCCTGAAACACACCCCCTCTCCTGCTTTCACTTCTAATTCTAACGAATGGAGCGATTCGTTGTGGATGAATCTCCAGTATGAACGGCTCATGTGAACCATCGATATCGCTGTGTCTCAATGTGCATATCCACCTTTCTAATCTAAATGGTATATAAAATTTGTAATATTCAATAATTTAGAATGGACAGTATGCACACTGAGGCGCAGGCACTGTTATTCCATTAGGCATCCTCATAAGTTACTACAAAAACTAGCCGTTACTTCACTTAGCCAACAATAATACAAGTTTCTGGCACTGCAGCGTCTTCTTGTCATATTTTATTTTCTTTGTTTGCTGATTTTATTCAACAAAACTAGCATACGCCTAGAATTTAGTTCAAGTTGGTGCTACTTTGCCTTATGGTCAGTGCAGTAAGTGACTGTATTATCATTTATAGACCATTTCAATGTGGTCATGTCATTGGCCCATGAACATTTCCTGCTTGTTATCAAACAAAAAACAGCTGTCATAACATTATGCGGCTCAATATGCGGCTCTTTTTGGATTCTCGGAAGCTATAGAAATAAAAAATGTAAAACAGGAAATACGTTGGGACCATTGCTTTTGTTTACCTCCCTCAAAATGGTCTATAACGTTACTTGTTACTTGAGCGCAAAAGTTCGTAACATACAAAAACATAAAAAACTAAATTTTACCTATGAAATCTGCCTTTATGCTTTGTTTTGTTTGCTCAATAAACCCGTACGCAGCCCAAAAGTCCAGCATCTTTAGATTGGTTTTAGTCTTGACCAGTACAGTTGAATAACTTTTGTCCTGAGAGCACTGTACAAATGTAGCAGCGATACTGACGCATGCTCAGGGTCTGTATGCGATATCTTGTGTGTGTGTGTGTGTGTGTGTGTGTGTATATATATATATATATATATCGATGATATATAAATGTTAAATGTTAACCACGCCCCTCCAACTGTCAGTTTTGACAGCGATATGACAAACAGAAATTAAGGTGTCTGTTAGGTTGTAATAACTCTCCCCAAACCATTTTCCCAATCTATCTGAATGAAATGCTTACTTTACTACATCCAATCAGCTCGAAGGAGAAAAAACAAACCACGCCCACTGTTTTCTCATTTAATTTTCAGTTTCTCTAGGAACTGCGTCATAATACGAAGGAAAAAAAAAAAAAAACGGTCGCAGCTTCCAGTTCATGCGGACTTTAATAAACCAAGAATTAAATTATATTGACATGTCCGACATCCGTTTAATCTCCACAGCTCGATGTTACCATGGAAACCTAAAACTAAATAAATAAAAATAAATCTAAATCAGCAAACGTTTCAATATCAACATTTTTTATTGAACGTTTTTTTCCGCCTTATTTCCGTAGCCACGTTTTGGCTGTTTTGTTAGGGTTTTTAATAATTCTGCCTTTTATACAGTATTGAAAAAAAACAACAACAACATGTGCAGTGCATTCACATTTTCCCAAGGGATTCTTTTTCATTTTGATCTCTACGAGGGTAAAACGGTGAGAAGACTGAAGCTGGATCCATTCATAAGCTGAGGTTTTCATAAGAGTGGGAGTGATCTAATTAAAAAGAATCTACAACACAATTATGGATTTCTTATTTTGCCTCCTGATTATTTTCCCCGATCGAATGCTTTACGATTTCTTGGTTTGCTTTCGTTTTTAAGTGAAGTCCGCTACCCAGAGTTCATCTTTAGTTAAAAGAAACTTCCCAGTCAGTCCATGCGAAGAGCAGTCCAGAATCTTTTTTTTTTTTTTTTGTAATTTTTCCAGTCTTTATGTTGCTCGCTCCTTGTCTCCTTGTGCAGACATGTGATCCACTATGCCACATACGTGTAGACTTTACGATCCTCCGGCGTCCGGGCCAAATACTCTCTTTCTATTAGTCCTTCAATGCGCTTTTTAATAACCACGGGGCTCGGCAAGAAACGCGCCCTCAGCTGCTGGGTCACCTGAAAGGAAACAACCAAAAATGATCATTAGGATTGTGTTGCTTTGTGTAGCTTGTAGTTTTAAAGCTTAATAATAACAAAACGGATATAAAAACATGACATGCTTACCTCCGCTACCAGTACATTGTGCTGCATCTTCTTCCTGGACTTCATGATGCGGACGATGGCAGCCTCGATTTCATGTTTCCTGTCGTCGTCTACTTTCTGCCGCGTCTCTTTACGCTCGGGGTCCGACTCGCCTTGCTTAGCAGCAACTGAAACAAATATTGATTTAAATTCAAAACTTTAGCAATGCCAAACATTCATCTCTAAAGAAAAGGATTTATTTAAAGTACAAGTTCATTTTATAAGTACATTGTTAGTGCATTTTCTACCATAATAGAATTTTTTTTGAAGCACTTAAGTTTGTCCATTTTTTTTTACATACTTTTGTTCTTTATTAAAATACTGAGATAATACAGGTAATAAAACATTCACTTGAGTAAATGATCCTTTCAAAATATCCCCTCTTGCTTGATTTCTAAATAAATCTTTCATTTCGCATGAATCATTTGAATGTATAATTCAGTTAATCACTTTTTAAGAGGGGAACTTGCTAAATTAGAAACTTTATCAATGGCAAAACTTCATCTCCAAAGGAAAAGATTTTTTTAAGTACAAGTTCATTACAGAAGTACATTATTGGTGCATTTCCTACAAAAAAAAGCTTTTTAAAACAAAAATATTAAATGAAAAACGTGAAATCACAACCCATTTGCTCATGCTCATTGAGCAAGCTCATATAAAACACACAAAACAGTGAAATGAACGAGGAGGCATAATAATTAAAATAAGTAATCAAATAAGTTTTTTTAACAAATCAAATTTAAGTATGTAAAATATTTTCCCAACAACAAAATTTTGGTTGGTGGAAATTGCGAGTGGCTAGTAACGTTGGGAAACTACTAGCCACTAGGGCTGTGTATTGGCAAGGGCCTCACAATATGATACATATCACAATACATGGGTCTTGATACAATATATCACGATATATTGTGATACAATAAATATTGTGATAAATTGCAATAATTTGTATTAGTATGTGTCTCACATTATATTGACAACTTGATAAAGTCGGCAGACAAATTAAAATTCCAATTTACCTTACATCCATTCCAATTCATTAGAACTGCACAGTGTGATTGAACAGAAAACTATACATATTGCAAAGCTTACAAATGGCTTTTTTTTTGTCTAATTCAGTACTCCCTGGTATAGTGTTAAAACCAAAGTGCAGCCACACGTCAGCTCTAAAAGCTAGAGGCACCTTTATATTTTCCACCATGCTCACTCTTGCTTACTTCTGATACCATACTACTTGGCATTTTGTTAATCGCGAGTTAGCGACATCTACAGGAGCGGAAGAGGAGGTCGTTTGGCACAACTTGAATCGATACTTGAGGTTGGACTATCTATACACTATCGTAAAAGAAATTATCGAGGTAGTTAGATGTATCAATATTTCTGCACAGCCCCACTAGCCACAGTGGCTGTTTATTTTTTCCCAATTTCTGTTTAACGGAGAGAAGATTTTTTCAACATATTTCTAAACATAAATAGTTTTAATAACTTATGTCTAATAACTGATTTATTTATTCTTTGCCATGATGACAGAAAATAATATTTCACTAGATATTTTTCAAGACACTTCTATACAGCTTAAAGTGACATTTAAAGGCTTAACTAGGTTAATTAGGTTTACTAGGCAGGTTAGGGTAATTAGGCAAATTATTGTATAAAGATGGTTTGTTCTGTAGACTATCGAAAAAATTATAGCTTAAAGGGGCTAATAATTTTGACCTTAAAATGTTTTTTTTTTTTAACTAAAAACTGCTTTAATTCTAGTCAAAATAAAAGAAATAAGACTTTCTCCAGAAGAAAAAAATATTATCAGACATACTGTGAAAATTTCCTTGCTCTGTTAAACATCATTTGGGAAATATTAAAAAAAGAAAAGAAATCCAAAATATATATATATAAATGAGGTAAAAAATGTATTTCTAAAAAAATTACTTAAAAGTTAACTAAAATAACAACTAAAACTTTTAAATTAAATAATATATTATTTTTTCAAATACATAATAGTAAAATAATCTCTAGTGAAGGACCATTATTTTCTATTATTACAAAGGAAGGTTATGTTTATAACTGACAACATCATTCTATGGAACATTTTACTAAAGCAAAAACAAGACATTAATATATTCATAATTAATAATATTTAATAATTAGTAATCTGCTAAAACACATGCTATTTGCTCAACCTTTCAGTACACTTGCATATAAGTGCCCTTTTTTAAATGAAGTGATTTATAATTTCAGACTTTTCTGTATTTGATCTGTTCACTCTGAGTCAGCGGCGCCCCCTTGTGGCCCAATACCTGTTTGTATTTTGACTCTGTGCAGTTTGGAGGTAAACTGGTCGTTGACTGTAAACACGTGGCCGCTCTCGATCTCTTTACTCTTGGGCTCTTTTGTGAGGACTCTCTGTGTGGGTTTTCCACAGGCCAGCGACTGCAGGGCCCGGACCAGCTCACGCTCAGGGATATCAGTCTCCTGCTGGATCTCCTGAGGGTTACAGATGGATTGTTTGAAAGGAGAAGGTTAAAGGAATAGCTCACCCAAAAATCTAAATTACCTCATCATTTTCTCGGTTTTAAACCTTTGAGTTTTCTTCAGTTGAACACAAAATAAGATATTTTGAAGAAGGTTGCTGGGACTCATCCACTTCCATAGAATGAAGTTGCAACCAGCATTTTTAAAAATATCTTCTTTTGTGTTCAGCAGAAGAAAATAAGTTAAATAGGTTCCGATGACAGAATTTAAATACATATTTGACATTTTAGAGGTCTTTTCCCATTAAATCATCATCTAAGTTTTAAAGTGTACCTATTATGCCCCTTTTTATACAATGTAAAATAAGTCTCTGATGTCCCTAGATTGTGTATGTAAAGTTTCAGCTCAAAATACCCCACAGATAATGTTTTAGGGTTTGATCCTAATTGTGCCGTTTTGGTGACTGTGGCTTTAAATTCAAATGAGAGAGCAATATTTTGTAAAAAAAAAAAAAGGGCGGGGCTACAAATGTAGATTCAAAAACAAGACTGACCTCCTATGCTAATGAGTGAGAGATGGTCACTAATGGGCGAGCTTTTCCCCCTCTAATGACACGTAAAAGAACAGAATGTCAATCAAATTGTTTCTGCAGACTGTTTTTATGATGTGTGATTATAAACAATAGAATTAATGAACATTTACCATTAGACGCTGGTTATATTCACAGACTGTTGCCACAAAACGATGTTTAAACACCTTATAAAAATAATTTTTGCATAATAAGTCCCCATTAATTTTATGTGAACTAACCCTTTAAGCTTAAAGAGCCCCTATTATGAGTTTTTGAAAATGACCTTCCATGTAGTGTGTAACACAGCTCTTAGTAAAGTGAAATATCCAGCTAAAGCTTAAATCTGAAAGTGGACAGTTTTTAAAACTATTGATTCATCTATAAGAGTCGACTCATAGTGGTTTAAATGAATCGTCTTAAAATACGAGTGTTCAGTCGTTTCAGCGTGACGTCGTTACGAAACATAATGGCTGCGCGCGCAGACCCGGCAAAATTCAAACCTGCGGCCCCGCCCACTAACACAGCAGCAAGATGCGTGAAGACGCTGTGTTTACCTGGATATTATTGGAAGTGTGAGGGAAAGGAGTCGTTCAGAAATCTGCACACTTACAATGGGCAATCTATCACTACACAGCTCATGCATTAGTTTCTGCCTGACACCAGGGGTGCAGGCAAAATAAGGACAAAATAATAGGTACACCGGTAGGCTGCTGCACGCTGGGCTTCGAGCTGTTGAGCAGCACTGAAAAGGCTTGCGAATGTAGGGCGGGAGCCCGCAGAGATAGCTTGTCAGAGGACAGAGGATGCTACAACCTCCCGGCTGGGGATGTGATCGTTTAGAAAAGCAGAGTACAGGTAAGCACTTAGAACATATATAGCAGTTCACGGACAAGGTGCCACAGCAATGATTGCAAATAGAAATGATCTACATGTTTTGTTACTAGTAACCGCGTGTACTGTATCAGGTTAACTCTTTATATTCTCATATCTCATCTAATGCAACGTTGTAAACGCGACGCGTGCTGCTTTGTTTACAGATTTAAATGCTTTCGTGAGCTCGTTCCACTGCCATTTGTCGTTGCTATGGCCACCGTTAGCTGATCGCGCACACGTGCAGCGGTCAAGGTTCAGAAAAGTTTAGCTTTTGCTGCTGTGTGAATGTATGTCATGCATATGCTAGTGTTTAACTGCACTGCTTTCGGCACTGAGGTGTCTGAATAACACTGTTGAGAAGCGGGTACTGTTTACTGTGGTGTTAGTAAGTTTACTTTGAAGCGTGTTTCGAGCGTCCGCTACGATCCAATGTTGGTGACCCGCGGCCGCGGGCTTGATAAACCACGCTGGCCATATTACTGTCTCGCGCTGAACGCTGTCGACCAATGGCAACAGGCTGTCATCGGTCCAATCAGCGCAGATTAGCTTGATTAGTTTGGGAACAAATGAATCGCTGAACGATTCATATGGGAGTCGCTGGGATAATTAGGTAAAAATAAATGCATATTATAAGACCATGAACATGTTTTTTGACCTTGCATACAGATCAGTATGTTGTTGGAGACCCATAAAACCGAAATATGACCCTTTTCAATGTGTAATAGGGGCTATTTAAAAGTTGTGATGGGGAACAAAGCGGATGGGTTTTACCTCAAATGTGAACTTCTCTCTGTTGTTGAAGAGCATGAGGATGGTCATCTGGAAGGTCGACACCTGCAGAATGTGCTTCCGTGTGTTTGAGCCTGTTAACAAAGCACCGCCGACGCCTACATCTGAACCGTCCTCCTGAAGACACAGAAAGAGACAATTACAGTAATCAAACTACTGAAGTTGCAGCAGGATTTTATTCCCTATTGTGATTTATATGCAAGTGAAACAGATTCTCTAACCGGAAAACATGCACTACTGGTGGATCTCATGAGATGGACAGGTTGTCCTCATGACAGTTCAACCAATCAGGAAGACCAAAGATGTGTTAAACATGGAGGGTCTTATCATATACCTGGCACAATGTGGGGCGACGCAATTGTTGTTTGCTAGTTTCAGCTCAACGCAAAAGTCATTTTGACGTTTTGCACCACGCTGCTTTAATAGCAAATGCATTTGCGCTTATATGTGCGCCCATTTTTCTGGTCTAAAAAAGGAGGTTTGTTAAGGCGCATTGCTGTCGCTTTGATATTTTGAGAAACTATAATAGACTGTTTAATAGACCAGCTAAGAACAGGTCTAAAGTCCAGCGCAGAGCACGTTAGATGTGCGCCTCGCTTAAACATTGCTTAATACACACAAGATGTACAGCAATACGCAAATATCTTTACAAATGAAAAATAATTAAAGGATTAAAATATTACAAAAATTATTACTTTCTAGTCTACATAAATAAAAAAACGACTGCCTTCATCTCGGGGGGCTTTTTCAGTTTATTCATGACAAATTGCTTTTGTATAAAGTTATTATTTATTAGCAGTATTATTTATTATATGCATATTTATATTTGTTTTATTAAAAACGAGCTTAGATTTGCTCACCTGTCAGCTTTTAGACCATCTGGGGCATAGCATGTGTATTTGGAAATAGCTTTGTTTTTTGACCACACTTCGTTATTATTGTTTATTTATTCGTTTGCTGGAAATTAGAACTGAATTTAGAAAAAGTTTTGAAACAAATCTTTACGCATAACAAACAAAATTAATTATGTATAGGCTAATAGATGTCTGTGCATACAACATGTTTCCTTATCCACAAGAGTGAAAAGTAAAGAATGAGGAGGCTCATTTTCTCATTCTCGCACTGCAGATTGTCTGTTTAACTGTTTTCTCGCTAGTGAAGCGTTTAGTTTTTCCACTTACAAAGTCCGCCATGTAAATAGCAAATGTGCTATGGCGCGACACAACTGACTCCCAAAGGGAATGGGAGATGAGACTCTGGTTGGTTTATTCTCAAAACACACCTATATCTCATTAAGAGAATAAGCTCAACCCTGTTAGACCATGCACCGTGGCACAAAGCGGAATTTTCTGTCCTTAAAATAGCAAAAGGGGATTCTAACACACCCTTAATGCTTTTGCACCCTGCTCTTTGGACTTTGCGCCTAGATCATTAAAATAGGGCCCAGATAATGTGTTTTAAATAAAATTATGAGGACACACTTATTCAAAGGGATAGTTTACCAAAAAAAAAGAAAATTCGGTCATCTTTTACTCATTCTTCACTTACTCTAAACCTGTTTGAATTTCTGTTTGTTGAATGCAAAGGAAACCTGTAACCATTGACTTCCATAGTATTTGTTTTTCCTACTATGGAAGTTAATGGTTATAGGTTTCCAGCTTTCTTTAAAACATCTTCTTTAGTCATAGCATATATCAGATTAATGAAACACATTAAGGTTCATAACCACTTCGGGGTGAATACAGTCTGAGTAAATTTTCATTTTCAGTGAACTATCCCGGGCCGGGACACACCAATGGCCAGTTTCCACTGACTGGTACAGTACGGTACTGTACGGGTCACCTTTATCAGGCTTGCATTTCCACTGCCTAAAGGGTAGCAAGGGTACCCTTTTGGTGGGCGTGGTGTACGACAAAAAATTCCAGTTGACGTCATTCTCGCTCGAGGAAATGTCAAAGTAAAGCTGTATGAGTCGCTCACATATCATATGAAAAGCATTTCTCACAAAACAGATGCTTTATACACAAATACTTGTGTATAAATGTTCATTACTAACTTTTCTATTAACATAATTATAACTTATAACTGTAGACCAATGATGGTGAAATAGTCTACTGTAACGTCTGCAATTATATAAAATAAATAAATAAATAAATGCATGGCTCGTTTCCACTGAGTGGTACAGTACGGTACGGTTCGGGTCGGTACGGGTCACCTTTATTAAGCTTGCGTTTCCATTACAAAGGGTACCCTTTTGGTGGCCGTGGTGTACTACAGAAAGTTTCAGTCGACGTCATTCTCGATCGAATAAATGTCTACAGTAAAGCTGTACAGGTCGTTCACATTATATGAGAAGCTCTTCTAACAAAACAGATGCTTTAAACATATTAATACTTGTTTATAAATGTTTATTACTAACATTTCTATAAACATGATTTGATTATAACTGCAGATCAATGACAGTGTTACAGCCTACTGTAACGTCTGCAATTATATAAAATAAATAAATAAATGCAACATATATGAACACATACAGACCCTTACAGTCTCCGATATGTTACCAATTACAGATAAACGACACACAGCATACATTAAGTCCTTATTTGAGTTTGGCAATCCTTGTAATCCTGTCGGGCTTCTCCTTTTTTTCTGCGCTTCACTCTCGCGTTTGTCTTTTTCTTTCTGAATGGATCAGATGTCGAAGACGCTTCATTAATCACACACGCACGTTATTATTATCAGCTCAAGAAGTTTGTTATATCAAATGTAGACGCGAACGCGGGCTCCCTGGAGAAAGCGAAAAACCGCTCGCACTTTTAGACGGCCTTATAAAACAACAACAGGACACGGCAGATTCTTGGCTTTGTGGTTGTTCATCAAGACAACGACAAGGTTTGTTTTGAGCCCGGGTCATCCATGTATCGTTATTATATGCATATAGTTGTCTCGGCTGTGCATTTAAAAACATGGCGGCTCCATTGTTTTGATTCTGGCTAGCTCCACGAGATCGTGACGTATCTCTGTAAACCAATCAGCGTTCAGCTGCGCGTGTAGCTCCACCTTTGGGTACCCTTTCTCGTCTTTGGTACCCTTTCGAAAGTGTGCTGAAAAAGTGGTACGGTACGGATCGGTTCGGTAGGCTTTTGACAGTGGAAACGGCCATAAAAGCGTACCGACCCGTACCGTACCACTCAGTGAAAACGGGCCTTTATAGTCTCCGATATGTTACCAATTACAGATAAACTACACACAGCATACATTTAGTCCTTATTTGGGTTTAAAAACAACACGCAACATACAGCCCACAGTCAGTGCAAACTTCTCATCTGTGTCTGTAATCTTCACCGGCACATGTAGCTTCTGTTAGAGAGTAATTTTGTCATTCCCAGTTCATAATAAACATGCCAGTTTGTTCATGATTCAGGTTGCTGAAACTATTTGCTCCTGTGTTTTGTCGGCTTCTCCTTTCGTTTTTTGGGCTTCACTCTTGCGTTTGTCCTTTTCTTTTCTGACAGGATCGGATGTCGGAAGCACTTCAATAATCAAGCACACGTTATTATCAGCTCAAGAAGTTCGTTATTTCAAATATAGACACGCATGCGAGCGCAAGTGAGAAAGCGAAACCGCCCGCGCTTTAGACGGGCTCGTAAAAAAACTACAGGGCACAGGGTAGAATCTGCTCTTCTTGTCTTTGTGGCTGTTCATCAAGACGACGACAAGGTTTGTTTGAGCTCGGGTCGACCATGGCTCGTTATTACATGTTTATATTATTACGGTGTAATGTCTCGGCTGTGCATTTAAAACATGGCGATTCCTTTGTTTTCATTCTTCTGCGAGTGACGTGTCTCTAACCAATAGCGTTCAGCTGCGCGTCTTACTCCGCCTTATGGTACCCTTTGGCCTGCTTGGTACCATTTGCAAAGGGTGACTAAAAAGTGGTACGGTACGCCTTTTAACAGTGAAAATGGCCATAAAGCGCATTGAACCGTACCGTACTGTACCGTACCACTCAGTGGAAACGGGCCACAAGCTGACAGTCGGCCATTGAGGTCTGCCATTCTGGCTAGCTGGTTTGGTGTGTGTCTAATGTGTATCTAATGCAATGACAAACTATAGTGTCTGTACCTTCTTGATGGGGCCGTGGAAGGTGGCGTTGAGGTCTGCTGAACCCATGTGATGCTGGAGTGTGAGTTGCCTGCCGCTGTGTTTAGCCAAATAAAACCTGCACAGAGTTCAAAACCACATGAAACCAAGCATTAAGTGGCAACACCTCTTGAACAGTTTATTTACTTACAAGATTTAAAACAAATGCTTGTGTGTGAGACGATATTCAATATATATTTTAGAACTCTGAATAAAAAGTACAAAAAAAGTGGTATGAGGCGAGCGGTACCTTCTGAAGACCTCGAATGCGTGACGCGGGGAGGGTGGGATGTTGCATTTGGGAGTGGCCGACTGTGTGGGCCAGTAGCCTGTGGTCAGAACTCTCACTGTGAGGTCAACACCACACAGAGACACCTGCAATATTAAGACAAAACACACCCTTCTGCATTTGTATGAAAGGTCAAAGAGAATCCATTTGCAGACAAGTGATCAGCCAAACAAATCATCATCACCACACCCTATTAACATTAGCTTCTTACAGTATTTTAATAATAGAATGTGAACCAAGTCCTAAATAAGCCTCAGGCTAAATTCTATAAGCAAATATTTTCTAAAAAAAATTATATTTTTCACTTAGCAACACATAATACAAGCTAATATAACTACTCAATTCTGACTTGCAAAAAAATTGTTTCATAAAAACATAGAAATAAAAACTAAACAAAATGTACTATTGCACAGGTCAACTCACTGTAAAAAATGTGAAACAAAAAAAAATTACATTCCTAAACAATTTTAATATGTAATTTTTACTTATTGTGTGTACTCAAAAAAATAAATAAATAAATAAACGTGCTTTCATCATTTTTTTTCCACATATACTGTATATTACTGCAGCACCTACATTGAGCTCTGTCTGAAATTCGAAAAGCCCAGTGTGCTATGATTGGCCAACAGACAGAGTGGCCAAACAACTCAAGAGTGTGTCGGAAATGTCTTTCCTCTAAAAGAATTAGTTCCCCCAAAAATGAACATTTTCTCACTATTTACTTACTCTCAAGTGGTATCAAATCTTTATGATTTTCGTCATAAAAAACAAATACTATAGAGTCAATGGAAACAGGTATTCAACATTTTTCAAAATATTTTCTTTTGAATTTAACAGAAGCAAGAAGTGACATCAGGTTTGTGACAAGTTAATGATGAGGAAATGGTGACAATTTTCAGTTTTGGATTAACTATCCCTTTAATGCAAAAAAGTTTGAAAGTTTCAGCTTAGAAACATTTAGCGCAATACAAGACACAAATTGTTTATACTGGAATCAGTTTTACCATCTCAAGTTATTGAAGCCTTTTTATTTCTTTACATATGCCCAAACTGGTTTGTTTGTTTAACGCCATGCCAGCTTCTATGGATATTTTCATGGTGAGAAAACATAAACTGCAGACATAAATTATATTAAAGTTTTACAATTTGATTTAGCAAAAATTTCAACCTGTATTTGGATTAGCAGTATAAAAAACACTTCAAAATAATGAACTGACTAAAACAAGTTTCTCACAGAATTAAATCAAACATAATCAAATAAAATATGCTTGATGGTTGAAATGCTTTTACAAATCGAGTATTTGCATGTCATTCTGTAGTGACCTATTCTGCTGCGCGTTAAAACAGTCTTCAGTATTTACAATTGTGATATATATGCTTCAGGAAAGTTCAATTAAATTCAATTCAGGTTTATCTGTATAGTGCATTTCATAATAATTATTGTGTCAAAGCAGCTTAACAAAAGATGCACATTACTGCAGTTCAATCAAATTTAGAAAAGTTAAGGTTATTCGTTACCAGAACTTTATTAGTTACTAATAACTTTAACTAATTAACTAGTGACTAATAGCCTTTAACAGTTAAAGTTATTATATAGAAACATAGTTAACCTGCAGTTCAATGAAGTGTTCACTTTATTAGGTACACCTGTCCAACTGCTCGTTAATGCAAATTTCTAATTAGCCAATCACATGGTAGCAACTCAATGCATTTAGGCATGTAGACATGGTCAAGACGTCTAGTATTTCTGATTGGTCTGAGTATTTCAGAAACTGCTGATCTACTGGAATTTTCCCGCTCAACTATCTCTAGGGTTTACAGAGAATGGTACAAAAAGAGAAAATATCCAGTGAGCGGATATTGGATGGTAGGGTCAGAATTTGGTGTCAACAACATAAAAGCATGGATCCATTCTGCTTTGTATTAACGGTTCAGGCTGGTGGTGGTGTAATGGTGTGGGGGGTATTTTCTTGGCACACTTTGGGCCCATTAGTACCAATTGAGCATCGTGTCAATGCCACAGCCTACCTGAATATTGTTGCTTACCATGTCCATCCCTTTATGACCACAGTGTACCCATCTTCTGATGGCTACATTCCAGCAGGATAACGCGCCGTATCATAAAGCACGTATCATCTCAGACTGGTTACTCGAACATGACAATTAGTTCACTGTACTCAAATTGTGTACCTCCACAGTCACCAGAACTCAATTCAATAGAGCACCTTTGGGATGTGGTGGAACGAGAGATTCACATCATGGATGTGCAGGCGACAAATTTGCAGCAACTGCGTGATGCCATCATGTCAATCTGGACCAAAATATTTGAGGAATATGTTTAGTACCTTGTTGAATCTATGCCACGAAGGATTTAGGCAGTTCTGAAGGCAAATGGGGGTCCAACCCAGTACTAGTAAAGTGTACCTAATAAAGTGGCCGGTGAGTGTATCTAGACGTAGTTCTAGGCAGGTACAAAGAATAAATCCTTACTTTAGTAAAATATGAGCTTTGCAATGATGCTAATTTTGTCCATGCACACCTAAGGCCAAGAAAAACATTTGATGGCCTCTAAAATAATGTGTGAATAGACCCGTAGGATTCTGCAACTATAATTAGCTTATCTTAAGAACAGCAAAAGTCAAACTGGCATGTTTGTGCGCGCACATACACACCTGTGATGTCTGCAGATGGTGGCGGAATTCATCCATAGTTGTATTAGAGATGCTCATGTCTCTAAACATGCCCTCCAATTTAGAGGTAAATTGACAACCGCACTCAGTCTGAGAGAGGAAGAATATTACATTAGACACTGAAGAATGCTGTGAATAAGAGTAATGATAAGGGATATGGTGTTCACCTTTAGTTTGGAGATCATATTTTTCTCAGAGTCATCTGAAACGCTCTTATTGGTTAAAAGCCTTCTGGCCAGATGCTGTTTGTAGTAACGTTCGAACACATCCTTCTCCTGCATGAACCGGAACAGAACCATGGCCTTATCCAGGATGGACTCCACCTCTTGCTCTGTCAGCTGAACACAAATAATAAATTAGTATCATTAAGGAAATTCATCAGATTATTGGTGTTTTTATTTTATTTTTAGGTTTTTCATTTTTATCTCAGTTTAAGTGGTTAAGGTTTTTATTTTTCTATTATATATATTTTTAAATGACTTTATTTCCATGTAACAAGACTTTATTAATGAACTATAACAATGTGATTACAAGGTGTCAATGAATAGGTCAGAATTGTATTTCAATAATTTAATATTTAAATATAATTATAGTATTTATTTTGTACTGTGCATACCTTGTTTTCATTTATTTATCCCGAGCAATAGCTTAGCTTATAATTAAATTTAGTTTAAGTTGCTTTAAAGAATGGATGTTTTTGCCAGGTTTAAATTTTTTCTCTATTACTATATTTAATTTCAGTAAATTTATTTTCATGTAACAAGACTTTATTAACTATAACAATGTGAATATAAGGTGTGAATAGGTCAGAATTGTATTTGAATAATTTAACATTGAAATACAATTTATTTCGACTGTGCATAACATATTAGTTTATATTTAAGTATAGTTTATCTTTTAGAAATGAATGTTTTTGCCCTGTCTTAATGTTTCTCTCTATTATTATATTTGATTTCAGTTTACTTTTTTTCAGGTGAGAAGAATTTATTAAATAACTATTACATTGTGATTATGAAGTGTCAGCTCAAGTTTATTTTTATTGTATTTTAATAATTTAGCAGGTAAATACAATTATAGTATTTCTATTTAGTTTAGTTTAAGTTTTGAGAATTGATGGTTTTGCCCTGTTTTAATGTTTCTGACTATTATTATATTTAATTTTATTATTTTTTATAATTCAGTTTAGTTTATGTTTTAAGAATTGATGTGTGCATTTGTAATAAATTATTGATTTTGAAATATTTACTATTTGTCATAAATATTTCTATTTAAATTTTTAATAATGCCAAGGCAACATTTGGATATAAGTTTTCTTTTAAATATGATTTTAATATTTTATTTTAACTTCATTTCGAAGTACAACTTTTTTTAAAGTACATCAATAACCCCATACTTTAGTTTGCTTTGTGTGTACATTTATCCATTAATTATTATTTATTATATATGACATCAGTTTTGTATATTACATTTTTATACACTACATTACATCTTTAATATATAAACTATACAGTAGATTTAAGATTATAAGCAATGTTTCCAATTTTACTGGACAAACCGAGTAGCAAAATAGTGTTTTTGAGGCAATTTTAAATACACCAATTTATCAAATTTAAAACCAGTTTTTATCTAAAGATGATCTACAGAAAATGTCTTACCCCCTTCACTCCTTTCTTAAGTTTGTCATCAATGAAAAGTGAGAGATACTCTGGCGATCTGGAGTTAAGATTGAGGAAATACTCAAAGTCTCCAGCGATAGTTTGTTTAAAGAGCCTGTCATTGTTGAAAGACTCCTGCAGGAACCGGTCGAAGCGTGACTTCAAGTCCAACAAACCCTGAATGACCAACAAGAAAAAAAAAAACAATCTTTATAATTTTAAGTCTGAGCGGTTAAACCCCAGCAGATTTGACTAGATCAGACCAGAGGGGCACTGCACAAGTTATTGTAAAAAGCGTTACTTAAAAAAGCCTTAATTATAAAAGCGTTAATTATAAAATCGTTGCAAGAATTGTCTCATAGTTTGGCATTAAAAAAATTTACATATACAGTTAAGAGAAAACTCGAAAGGTTTTTTTAAAATACAGAATCCTTTTGTAGGATTTCTGAAGAAAGCTAATATTAATTTACCATTGTTTTGATACCTTTATATTGTATATGTATGTACATGCATTTATTTATTTATATACTTGTAATTGTATTTTTATTATTTTGAATAATTGTGTTTTCGTTTGTAATTTAGGGCGTGCTCACACTATGCTATCCGAACCGTGCCCAGGCCCGTTTCCCGAATCGTTTGAGAAATGTAAGTGCTCTAAATCAGGCTCAGGCACGGTTCACTTGGGAGGCCCTGGCCCGGTTGGAAGAGGTGGGCCTGAGTGCGGTTCACTTGGGCTCAGGCGCGGTACGCTTGTAGTGTGACTGCAAGCGTGCCTGAGCCCGAAACTGAAAGCAAGACGTGACTTTTAAGGGACTGTTTGATATGGATAAATTAATCATTCGTACTGTTCAATGAACGCAGACAGTCGTAGTTTATTAAAGACGCAAACCCCTCACTGCACGACAGCTGCACCTTCAGCAAACCTCTTAATTCCTGCAACACGACTTTATCTCTAATCTCCACTGCGCTGAGCGAGAGCTCTTACTAAACAGCACATCATAGATGACGTAAGCGTGCTCAGGCCCGAATGTAATGTGAGTGCGGGCCGTCGGGGGAGATGGGAGGGGGGACAAGCGTGCTTTGGCCCGGTTCAAGGCAACTGTACATAGTGTGAGTACTCCCTTATAAATGCTAGGATAACAGAAAAAACTTGGCTTGCCCTAGTTTAAAATAGCCTAGTTTAGTTGTTACACTTTTGCTGATCCAGAATGAGAACGTTCTGCTTTGTCAAGCCCGGTGCAAAGCTAAAAAAGTGCATGTTCACAAAATTAACGTTGCAAATATATGTGTAAAACCTGATGTTAGCCAATCAGGTAACAAGTAAAAAAAAAACACCCATCTTGCTCCCACTGATCAGTGAACTCCCATAAGTTTCCATCAGAGAAACATATTAGCAGTTTTTTTCTTTGCTTTAATTCAATTCAATTCATCTTTATTTGTATAGCGCTTATACAATGTAGATTGTGTCAAAGCAGCTTCACATGGAAGTTTATAGTGAATTGAAACAGTGTCAGTTCAGTTTTCAGTGTTTAAGTTCAGTTTAAATTCATGTTACTCAAGAAACTTAGCATGAAGTTACTCAGGAAATGTAGCATTACATTTATATTTAAATATTTATATTTGATCTGTTTCATTAATATTACCAAGTATTTAATCATCATCTACACTTTAATAGTCTTCATTTAGGTGTTTTCTTGCTAATTAATTTGATTTAATCTATATAGTATGTTCTCTCTCTTTTTAATTGCTCATTCATTTTATCCCTCATATTTCTCAATACAGACATCTGAAAAGGCATATATAAATATGAACCAATACAATTACTGCTTATACAATTGAACATGCATATTTTAAATGGAAAGTATACGTAAATGGCCAAGAATCTGCCTGTTTGTTAGCCTGCTCTGAAGTAAAACATAAGTCTCCACAATAACTTAATTTAGCCTGCTTTCATGCAACTGTGTCAAGGCTAAATTCAGTCAGGATAGGTTGAAAATCATCCTTATTTTGCTTTTGTGCAATATCCCTCAGTTCAGTCCTCCAAGTCTTGTCCTGAATGTGTACCTGAATGTAATCGACAGGGTTTTTCCCCTCTCCTTCCTCTGACACCAGTGCTTTCCCCTGCTCTCTGAGGTACCAGCTCATGCACTCACACATCGTCTTCAGACCATTAGGAACCCGACCAAATAACTTATACATGCACGCCAGGTCTGAGAGAGAAACGCAAAAGAAATTGAGTGAAATACAATGTGAGGGAGAATGACAAAGACATTATTCCTTTTACAGGGATCTGACTTTAAGCCAAATATCAAATCCCCTGGCATTTAAAAAATCTTAAAGGGATAGTTCACCCAAAAATATACACTTATTCATCATATACTCAGACTTAAGCCATTCAAAGCCTTTATGATTTTCTTCTGTTGAACCCAAATAAGATATTTTGAGGAATGTTAGTTATGTGTAACCATTGACTTCCATAGACAATACTGAGCATATTTTTATGTTTGGATGAACTATCCCTTTAATTTCCATGGCATCTATTGAACGTAAAAACAGGCTGCTGTTGTTCTTATTATAATAATAACATATTAAAACAGAGGTAAAATAAAAACATAATATTTTAATTGTTTATAACCATTACGAGAACAACAATGGATATTTTTTGTTCTCAGATTAAAAAAAAAAAAACTTAAGTACTTGCTGTTTGCATGACTGTGAAATGCTCTCTCCCCAATGTTTAATAACTTTATAGCAATTTTACAAATATTATATTTATTTTTTCTGTCATCTACTTTTTAACACTCATTTTGAATCCAAAGCCCTTAAAATGTATATTACCCTCACATGTTTGACTTAGTTAACAGGTACAGTATGGTGACTGCACTTGACTTTAATGGCTGCAAGTTGATGACCCTTATAGGAATAAAATGGACCTACAAACATAGACTTACTATTAACTAAAAAAATAAAAAGTTACAAATATATATAGACATAGACCATTAACTAAAAAAAT
>CAIGQZ010001336.1:3666317-3690812 GCA_903798205.1 Danio tinwini | reverse complement strand
CATTCGCGCGAATCACGTCATTTGCGCCGCCTCATTCGCGCGAATCATGTCATTTGCGCCGCCTCATTCACGCCAATCACGTCATTTGCGCCACCTCATTCGTGCGAATCACATCATTTGTGCCGCCTCATTCGATCGAATCACGTCATTTGCGCTGACTCAAATGTGCAAATCACCTCATTTGCACCGCCTCATTCATCATCAAAATATAAAAAACATTTTTGCATTCTTACACAACATTTATTCATTTTTGCATTAGCTGACATCTCAGCCCCTCAAAAAAAACTAAATCCCTTACCATGTACATCAAGATGTCTCGAATCATGACCATGGCAGTCTGATGATCATTCCACGCTTGATTTAAAGTCTGCAGGAAATTATTATTTAACGAGTGAAGCACGTCTTCTCGAACCTGAAGAGAGGAAAAAGAAGCCAAGCTGTTATAAGATCAGTTCAAGCACTTGGATTTTTTTATCCACCTGTGCATACGATGACATCACCCTGTGAACAGGTCCACCGGGACGAGCAGGTTTCCACCATCTGCTTCACCTCCAGAACTGACATCATTAACAGCCAGCACCAGAGACAAAACCCCAGAGTCCTCATTACGCTATATATAAATATATATGTATAGTGAAGATGTGAGAGAGTGTGCCACAGATCTGATCAATCTAAATTCACATGCAGTAAACGGGTCTTATACACAATAGGCTGTGGTGAAATCACTATAAAAACAAAGCCTCTTGATGCTTACTGCTTATTAAACTACATTTAGCCTCTCACCAATGAATGCTTTGAGACAAGACACTGCAGGTGAACAAGAAAAAATAATCATTAAAATTAACTAGTATTCATCAACAATTCCCCAGTTGATTAATTACACAAAAGAACTGTAGTTTTCTAAAATGCTATGCAGTTATTTTTAAAATATGTCATTATTGCATATTTTTTGATGAAATTGTTATCATTTTTTAAGATTTTGTTGTATGTAATTTTTCTGATATTGTATGTGTAATTAAGTGTTTTGATATATGTTTTTGTGTCTTGTGGCTAACTCCGGCTTATTTACAGTTTATACTGTTGATTAATGAGCATTGTCCCTGTTACATAAAATCAATAAAATAAAAATATGCACTCATCTGCCTACATTTCTAAATTCTTGTTTAATCTTTATGACGTAATAAAGGATTTGGGGAATCTCTTTTCTTTGTAAAAAGTTTAGATATTCATAAAGACTGTAATACTGTGGAGGTTTATGAATTAGTGAAAACTCTTTTTGAGAAAACATCTTTAAAAATATGAATTTTGATTAAAATATACAGACAAAAAAAGAATGAAGTACAAAAGAACAGTGCTTCCCACACATAGACTTTACTTGGGTGGGCCGCCAAGGTATATTAACGGCTGGCCAAGTGTTTTTAGTGACACTTTTTTTTTTTACTATTATTATGATCCTTTTACACTTTTTGTATCCACTCAATACAACCAAACATCAGCGATCAATTAAGTTGTGGAAAATCTTCTTTTGTTTACCAGTTTCGTTCTGTGACCACGAGACCTGTTAACAATTGTGCAGACAGTTTCACGTGCTCTTCAGATCCACAGAGACACGAATTTTTGGGACTTAACAAATTCGTCTGGCCTGGGTTTCTAAATCTCCTAAAATGTCCAAAAATTTACTTTTGCTTTCAAGCTCGTATGCGTTTTGCATTACTCTTTATTAAAGACTACTATCCGCCTGGTTTCACAGCGCACAGCTGCGAGACCAAGAAAAAAAGTAAATAATAGATTAATTAATCAAAACAACTCAGAAAAAACTTTACTACATACACGGAGAGGATAAAATGACATCTAAAATGGCTGCAAAACATATGTACACCATTAGTAATGGTTAGGCCCACACGGAATCTGCGCTCGCAGAATTCCGCAGATTTTCCTCAGATTTCCGCAGATTTTTAGCCCAGCATTAATGCTGTTTATTTACTTACACTTAACTATTTACTGTTAATCTAATTGGATTTGCATTTTAAACATTAAATAAAAGTTAAAAAGATATTATTTTTTATTTCACATTTTAAGGTTTTAGTTTTGATACTTCTAAAATAATTCCGCAGAAATACGCAGATTTTTACCAAAATTCTCTGCAGAAATAGCAATAAACGTCCGCATTTTCCGTCTGGCCCTAGTAATGGTTAATCAACGCATTTGCCTTATTAAAAAACTTACTTGTTTTAATCTTGCAATTATAATAGAGATTTTTAGAGATATTGTCTGTTTTTATAAACTTTTCTGTCATTTATTTCTCATTTGCTGATTATTTTATTATTTGATGATGTTAATATTACATAAGCTATTTTTATACATATCTAAAATGCTTTGGCATTCAAGTTCGCTTTGAACTTGAAAAAGAGAGAAGCAGATTTTACCTGTAAGTGGGTGCACATGGCTCCTTAATAGCATAAAAGTTATTTTTTTATTTCAGTCTTTTTTTTTTTTACTTCAACCCATTGAAAAGAAAACTGTCATAATAAATACAATTATTATTAAAAATGAAATTATGTTTTGTTTGTCGCATATAGTTAACTCTTTTTGTGCTGTGGGTAAATGGTGTTTCAATCCGGCCACCACCACAAGTATATTTCAGACCTGTGGGAACCACTGAAGAAACATTTATAAATGTATTTTGGATGTTTTCCTTTATCTTCAATTAAAATAAAAACACCACGAAATGGCGAAAAGCCCAAAACGTCAAAACTGACAGGTGCATGAAAAAACTGCTTTTGCCTGTCGTGTCTTGCAGTAGCACTCAACTGGTATATTCTGATCTCTAAGACCCCATGTTTAATTTTTTTCCCTTAGAGACAGATGTGAGAGTAAGATAGGGGCTCATACTTTGTTGATGAGGTGTTCGGTGACCACCTCTCGCAGTCCCGTGTACAGCTTCTCCCCATGTTTGTGCAGAACCATGGTGTAGGCATTCCTGTAGAGCTCCTCGAAGCTCAGCCCACTGTTATTCTTCCGCTGGATCTCCTGGATGGCGTTCTTCAGAAGATCCCAGATGTTATTCACATACTTCTCATCCATGGTCATCTGTGTAAACAACAACAAAAATATTTAAAGGTCCCATGAAATTAAAATAAAGTTTTTTTTAGTATCAGTATTGTTAGTCTTTAGGATATGTATAATCTAGTGTGCAAAATTCTTGTTTAGAAGAAATACAACCGATATAAACATGTAAAGCTTGTAGTTCATCACTTACACCAAATTGATCAACGGTTTTATTCATGTCACCTCATACTTCAGTTTCTCATAAAATCTTGACCAATCAAAAGCTCTCTAGAATCTGACATGCCCCCTCCCTTCAAGACACTTCTCATTTGATGCGCTTGAGCTCAACCACTCTCACTGGAAGAGCGGTGCTAAAACAAAATGCTATTGACTGTTTTTTTTAAGGGGAGGCTACACTATGTCCCACCCTCACTTCATATTTCGGTTGAGATTATGTCAAACATTAAATAAAAAATGCACATCTCAAAGCACTTCACGAGACCTTTAATAATAGATATGAAAAGGTTGACCGAGACTAGAGACTAGATTCCAATGGCTTTCTGCATGATTTGACCTGACCTCCAGCCAGTCCGTTATGTTAACAGTGGCAAAGGCAAAAGGGCTGCACAATATAATCGTAAAACAATCATTAATGCAATAATGATATATGCAATATATGTATCGCAGAAATGTGTGATGAATTACATATACATTATACTTCTCTTGATTATATGAATTTGGGAGACAAAAAGCATTCATGTACAAATGGGACGGTGACGCTTACAACATGAAATGCCCGCGAAGCAGATGCATAAGCGAGATCACAAGCTCATCGCATCAGAAATGGTTACCGAGAACCTGGCTCTTTCATGTACAAAGGTATGTTTTAGTTTAAGTTATTGCTATTAAAACTTCCATTTTTAAAAAATGATTGTTGATTGTTTTTAGATGGGTCTCCATAAAGAAAATCCTTTTGCTAATATTACTGTTATGACAAATAATCTGATAAATCGATCTGTAATATTGAAGGGTGAGGGGCAGATCATAAACATGATAGATAAAGTTTTGAATGATATGATATAATCATCAAACCACCCAAGCATTTTCCATTGGGAGAATTACAGTAGTTAATAGCTTAGTCCTTAAAAACAATCATTAATAAAATACATAATTTACAAGGCTACTGAAGAATTAACCGAATATGCAATATGATCCGCATAATGATCACAGTGAAATTAGGTAAGCGCTTGTTTTTAGATAAACTATAAATGTCTGGCCGTAATGCGTATTTATGCCAGTCTATAAAAAGATAATATAGCTTGAAACACTTTAATACTTTAGAAGATGTATGTAAAGTTTACACAAACAATGTTTGGTCTTATTAACCTGCTACCCATAATTAAAAGTCATGTAGCATACTTTTTGATTACTTGACTCGCGGATTAACGGCAGCACCAGCGGACATAAACGAGATATATGCATAACAGGGTTTTATGTGTCCCCAATATGCAAAGTCAAGAGAGTGCAAGACTCCTTAAGGCAGGGGTGTCCAAACTCGGTCCTGGAGGGCCGGTTTCCTGCATAGTTTATCTTCAACTTACTTCAACACGCCTGTCTGGAAGTTTCTAGTATACCTAGAAAGAGCTTGATTAGCTGGTTCAGGTGTGTTTAATTGGGGTTGGAACTAAAATATGCAGGACCTCAGCCCTCCAGGACCGAGTTTGGACACCCCTGCCTTAAAGTAACGTAAACTGCACACACTTGATTATGCAATGTGTGAAATCGGGGACGCGTCTCACAGCGCAAAGCATAACTTATTAAATGTCCATGCTTAGTCGGTCATCGATAAGGTCTATCGGTTTTAAAGGGTTACCGACAAAAAAACAATCATTGCGTAATCTTTAGCATCTCTAGTTTAATCAGTTTTAGAAGTAATGGCAATGTTATTAAAAGGCACAAACAATCTATCAATTAATATCCAATACAGGGCTATAGACTTTTTGCCTTGGTGCGCCTTTTTTTCTTAGGTCATCATGCATTGTAATGAATGTATACAATTGTATATTTATATTAAAGATAAATAAGGCAAGAATATGAGAATGATACTTTTTATATTTTTACACCAACAAAAATATCTTGAGGTATGCACTTGTTTAATAAAAACCTTTGTAATTGTAACATTCAACATGCAATAAAGTGCCATCAAAAAACCTAAACTGCATAATCTTTTGTATTTACAAGTAAAATTACATTTTTTTATATATTTATAAATTACACAAATTATACTAAATAACTATATATTACGCTAATACCTAAAATAGGCTATATAATCTTATTCTTTAATTAAAACAAAAGTGATTTAGCAATGCCGCACCACTGACATCGGAAACCGAAGTGAGCACTTTTTCCAAAGTTATGCCTTTCTTTTTTTCTCTCAATTACTGTGCGGTTAATATTAAATAAATCAATAATGAATAGGCCTATAAGTGTGTGTGTGTGTGTGTGTGTGTGTGCGTGTGTGTGTGTGGGTGGGTGTTTCCACCAACTGTGTCTTTCATTAGCAGCTCTCTTCCAAAACCGAAAGTTACTATATCTGTCTGGCAATATTTCGGCTTTCAATCAAATGAAAAAACTATTCAGATGAGCCTATAGTCTAAATTTGCAAAAACTGTGTAAAGAAACCGTGAAGTGCAGCCGCACATTGAATCTAAGGTCTCATCTCATCTCGCTGTCATCCAGACATCGATATGTAGACACCACATAAACGTAATGTCAAAAATACAGCACTGAATTTAACAGGTAATGTCTTTCAGCTAAAAAGTCTATCAGTAGGATATCTTTAAAAATGCAATCAGAGACAATGTTATGTAGAAGTAGTGTTGCCTAAATGGCTATTAAATTTCTAATAAAATTTTAACCAAAATACAATTAATTGCATTTTTTGTTTGATAAAAATATACACAAACAAAATAAAATCAAAAGGTGGCTAGTTTGTAATTTGTTTTAATATTAATAAAAAAAAAAAAACATGTTTAGACATGTTTAGACATGTTTAAGCTTAATGGCTATACGCTGCTAATAAGGTACACCGATTTTTCTGAAAAAGTGTATCGTGCAGAAATTTTGATCGTCCACGATCAAATATCGTGTTATTGCACAGCCCTATATTATGCAATGTTTGTTTTTTTTATCAAAATTTGACAAATCAGATGGGGCCTTACTATCTTTATCCCCACCTACGCAAAATATGCTATTCTGCTATTGGCTGGAGCAGCCCAAAGAAAATAAACACTAGTGGCGGGAGTCGAAACAAGATAGGTAAATGACAACAGCCAATTAGAGTCAGAATAGGTTTTCACTTGTTCGTAGTGTTTTAAAAAATAAAGGTTTGCACCATGAGCTTTTTTTTATCTGAATGGAATTAATTACATCTGAAAAATATATTTTTCCTGTTTATTTTAATGGTGTTAAATAAATAAATATTTTAAAACATAGCTGATAAAACTGAATTTTTTTTAGGGAAATGTTATATCTTAAGACATATCAAATATAGTATATTTCTACAGTATCGTGCAGCCCTAGCAGGCAATAATGTGTTATAGAGATGCTTGCGCTCACCTACAGCAGCATTTTAACATCTGAACAATATGTCCTATACATATCTGGTGGAACAAACCTCATAGCTGTCACACAGCTGAGCATCAAATCTGAAAAATGAACTCTGAACTTTCTGCTCTATGTCAGGGATGCTTTTTTTTTAAAGAATTTTGACAGATTTATGGTATCAGTTAAACATCTTAAAATGTAATTTAAGTCATTTTTAACATTTTTCTTTCAAGGTATTTTTCAAAATGATTGTTGTGCGAGTAAAAAAAATCTGCTAGAATTTTGCATATCAGTCATAATTGCGTTTAGAGAGAGAAAACGTTAGATGGGTTTAAGGTGCTTTTTAAAAAAAAAAAAAAGATGTTTTAAAAATCTGAAAATATCTACAAAACAAAAGCACAAAACTATACATACACTTATTAAATACAATATATTATAAGCACATGCTTATCCTTGTACGTTTGAAAAATTAAAAAAAAGACAAAAAAATTTTAAACAGTGGAAAATTACAAGTGTGTTATTAACGCCATTTGAGGGGAAAATATGTTTTCATTATGAAAAATAATGGAATAAAAGTGTATTTTGTTTATATATGCTGTCAATTATAGTGCTTAAAATCTGCAAAAATGTACCACAAAAATGAAAATTGGTCAGAAAAATTTTAATCGGGTACAATTAATAAGATACAGATAATAAATTCTCAAAATAAAAACTTTTGGGGAGGGATTCATATTCACCTTGATTTACATAGCAGAATTAAGTTTTTCGTGAACATTAGTATATATAGGCAAATAACTAAAAGAATAAAGTATTAGTAGTAATATAGTATAGTAAACTGTAAAATTATTTGCACTTCAAATAACTGTGCATACAATTAAGACAACTTAAAAAAATATGATAAAATGTGACACCAGCTAAAAGTTTGTAATATCAAGCAGCCTTACAGATAGAGGTAAAATTGAAAAGTGGACAGTAGCCATTCAAATGCCATTAGTATACATTTTTAGGTTACACTTTACAATATTAGGTAAATGTTAAATATATATATGCTGTATAGGTCTATATATTAGAGACGTTAAGGATTACTCCATTGTAGGTAACCCTTTCAATAGATAGACCTTATTAATGACAGATTAAGCATGGACATTTAAAGGATAAGTTATGCTTTGCGCTGTGAGACGCATCAATGACTTTACACATTAAAGTAATAATCAAGTGTGTGCAGTTTATGTAGCTTATGGAGTCACTCTCTTGATATTGGAGACGCATAAAATGCTGTTATGCACAAACCCTGTTATATCCACTGGTGCTGTCATTAATACGCAAATCTCGGTTACGGTGGTGCAGCCATTAACACGCGGTTCAGGTAATCAAAAAGCCAGCTACATAATGTTTAATTATGGGCAGGTTGTGGGTGGATAAGTTCAATCATTGGTTATGCAAACTTTTAACTACTGTGCCTAAAATATTAAAATGTTCAAACGCTTTGATTAAACGAAAGAGAAACTGACCGATCAATAAACGTTTGTCATAAATAGGGAAAACCACAATATAGGCTGCTCTTTTATTTTTGATCATACAGTTAAAAGATGCATTATTCAAAACTTAATATTTCACTTTTATTTTATTTATATTATAATTGTATTTAACAGACCAGTTTGTGTTTTGGCCTCGGCATATAGCGGATCCTGAGGCCCAACGCTTCACCGCAAAGGTTATTCATTATTCTTGTTTACTAAGATACAAATTGTACAAAATGAAATTCGTTCCAAAAATATTTGTCTTCTAACAAAAACATATGAATTGTATATTTTTGTGCATCCCCAACTGCTACACAACTGTGCAGTGTTTGTTTTGCTCCACGGGAAAAAAATTAAATTAATGCTCCACTGTAATTGCTGCTATACAAACCCCTGTGATATATTGGCTTCATTTTTTTTATAATCTTCTTTAAACAAAATTATTATATGCTATAGTAGCATATAGCCTACTTTAAGTCAACATATATGCAATTGTGGTCTCATCAACACGGTCGCAGCATGCACGTCTGTTTATAGCTTCTGTAAAAAAAAAAAAAAAAGACCTAGATTTGATCAGCCTTTTAGCAAAGCCTATATTAATATACTGTTATTTCTGTGCCAATTAGACACTGTACATTAAACTGAGGATAGTTTAACTACACAACACTCTGTCAACTGAATTCAGCACGAGAGAGAAGGAAAAAAGGAGGAAAGTGCAGTGCTGAGGTAAAATCAGATTCTCAAGTCATAATCTTTAAAAATAATTAGTTGTTTAAACAATGTTGATAAAGGGTTTGTGGTAAAGGAATTACATTGGTGCATTCAAAATGCTTATTTTACGTAGAGCGATTGATTTGAGGTAGTAGGCTTGCTTTTTTAAAATAAACTTGAAATGAAAAACTGTTGTTTAAAAGGATTCAGTCAGTGTTTTTGTAATTTGTAATTTAAGTGGAAAATATTTAGGGCAGGCCTTTTATTATTTTTATTTAGTTTTTTTTGTGTTTTTCTATACAACCCTGAAAGTTTTACGAGCAAAAATAACTAATAAACTACAAATGGCCTGTGATGACAGTAATAACCACATCACCGCGGTTAACATCTCATTGCGGTTATCGTCACACTCCTAACATGAAGTATACATTTACTACAATATTAGGGTGCTTTCACATCTGTGGTTCAGTTCAGTTGATCCGGACCAAGGGCAACAAATGATACATTTTCACACCACACTGAATGCTTTGGGCCGAACTAGTTGAAATTAACCAAAATGCAGTCATGTGACAAAATCCACATTACTCATTGGCCAGATGTTATTAAACGTATTTCCTAAACTGCTTTTCATTGGTCAGAACTAACAGGCGGGAAAATGGCAATGTAACTCCCGCAAGTAAACAGACCGGCAGACATAAGATGTCGCTGCACTGGCTGATTGTATCCCTGGTTATAGTATACTATATAGTTTGTAAACATCACTTTAGACAAACTATACATTTCAAGAATGAAGCGCAACTGCAGCTGGAAAACAATGTTTTAATGCATTACAATCGGCGAAGGCGTTAGGAGGAGGCATGAATTAATTTAGCTAAACTGCGACATGATAATCTTCCGGAAATATTACCAACAATCCTTCAGGTAATGTTTCTCTCTCTCTCTCTCTCTCTCTCTGTTTAAAGCTGTTGGTAAAGCGTCATCAACAAATATTTTTCCTCGAACCCCAAAAGATGGGACAGCGCATCTGACTACGGCAGCTGGATTAGTCCCAAAAGGCGCAGTGTTTTTTGCAGTCGGATCTGATTTAGTTTGGATTATGTTCTCACCACAAACGAGCCTCTCCAGGGTTCGTTTGAAAGTGTACTGAGACCACCTCTTTAAGGAGGTCTCGGTACTAGGGATGCACCGATCCAGATACTTGGATCGGATATCGGTTCGATATCGCATATTTTTGCTGGATCGAGTATCGGTCAGCTGGTACCGATCAAAATCCGATCTTGCGCGTGTGCTATATTCTGTGTTTATAAGCCAACTAATGAAGCCTATTTTAAGGCACTAGAACGTTGTCATGTAGGCCCACTATATCCCAAATGTTCTGAAGCCGTTCTACAGTTTAATGTGGAGTACAGATGAATATTTAAGTGTTTAAATTCATGTTCAGTTTAGCGCCTCCCGCCGCTGCGCGGCTGCACCTGTCAATCATTCTCCATTTATTCACAATTCAATCTGCTTGTCGCATTTGACAACAGAAAAAACTTTCTCTAAGTCTATTTGTTCCTGTTAGTTTAAATAATTAGTGGAGAAATGCATTTAGTTCTGCATTAAATGGGTTCATTTTGACCTGTAGCAGGAGTTCATATCATCATGTTTGCACTGCTGTGTCTATTAGATCAGATCGCATTCGCAATACTGGAGTGGAGACGGTTACCTGCTCTTCACACACAAAGTAGGCCTACCTGAAATGTTTAATTAGAAAAGATATTTTATGATATTCAAGATTTGTAAAGTCATACAGCTTTGAATGACTTGAAACAGCGACCACAAGTCTCTCCTCCATCATTAAAAGCTCGCCATAGTCATCTTAACAACACAAACACTGTTGTCACCTCAAAGGAAACCCCGCCTCTGCTTTCATTTGATTGAAGAATGAAAAAGATGCGACTGAGGTAACATGCATTTTCCTCTCGAGCGCACATAGCGCGCATCGGCCAAACGTTAGTAAACGATTCAAAAGATGCACCTCTCAGTTTCAAAGCAAAAAACATTGGGGACAAAAAAGGGGAAAAAAAACCCAAAAAAACGGCACAGTATCGGGATTAGATCGGTATCGATCGATATTCAGAATTTTGGTCTCGAGATCGGATTGATTCCAAAAAAATTGTATCGGTGCATCCCTACTCTGTACGCTTCTTTGGCACACTTTTGGTGCGCACCCAAGTGCAACTGCTACATACACACCTGCCCAAACAAACCATACCAAGAGGGAAAACGAACTAAATAAGGCAGGTGTGAAAGCACCCTTAATTCATCTTTGCTAATGCTCTTCAAATAAAAAAAGCTGTGCACTGATAGTTTTTGTTTTAACAGTGTATTAACTAATGTTATAAACATGAATTTGTATTTTAATAATGCACTTGTAAATGTCGTACTATGATGAATACTAGAGGTGTAAACCTACACTGGTCTCACGGTTTGGTTACGATTATCATGCCATCGATTCAGTTCAATTTGATATCTTAGTTGATCATGATGCATTGACGATGCTTTCCATACACAGTTTTATATTTTCTTCACAGCACAACAATTCTTGTATTAAAACGTATAAATATATTTATATTTATATACTATTTATAATACAATTTTGTCATTTAATACAAACAGTCAGATATATAAACTGTACCTTTAAAAAACATGAGCATTTATAGCAAATAAACAAATATAAATATCCCGCTCACTCTCTGAGCCTTGTCTTGGTCACACTCTCAACAAAAAGGGCGAAGACTCTGGAGAAGACTCTGGAGACACGCGCCTGAGAGTAGAGGGAAAGTCACGCCCAGCAGGTCAAATGGGCCACAGTGAGAGAGAGAGAGAAATGGAGTTTACTTTCATTCTCCCAATTGCAGTGAAATAGGGGCTTCTGCTGTTAGTGTCAGTGAAAGACTGTCCAGCAAACACACACGCAGTGAAATTGTGCAGTTTCTGAGTTAAGTAGGTAGAGCGTTTTAATACTCGCGCTCACCTCCCTCACCATAGTAAGCTACAGCGACATAGCGCATATGAGATAAATGACGTCAGTACATAATAACAAGTTATCATTATTACTGAACTGATACCAAATTGTCCGCATCTGCATCGTGGTGCACAGAAGAAACAATACATTTTGACACCTCTAATTAATACATGCTATACAAGTAGGGTTGGGCAATGTTGACCAATTTAGCATTGTACGATGTCTAATGTGAACCATCACGATGGACGATGGCATCGTCTTTATAGGCCGAGTTGAATTAATTCATAATTAATTAATTATTTGTAGCTACCATTTCAACTACCTGACCTGCATGGTCTTTGTTTTACCCATAACCACATCATAAATAAATAAAGATAAGTTGCACAAGTTACTAAGTACAAGCGTGAAAGCGAAAGATTGAAGCAGTGTACTGACGCTGTGACACGTTACCTGATAGATTCAAAAGACAGAAGAGTCGTTAGATAGAGACGAGAATAATTAAATATCACGTTTAACAGCTATAGTGGGACGCCATCAGCGATACATCCTTGATAAACTGTCCGTAATACATTCTGTGTCTGTCTGTGTGTGTGCGTGTGGTCACGCGATGTGTGTTTTCAGCAGAAGCAGGGCTGTTCAAAAATGCTAGGTGAAGCACAAGTGTGGAAGTGGATCATTTTTGTTCTAAAATGCCATTTTAAAACTAAGATGTATTAGTGTAAACGGGGCCTGAGTGTTTATTTTTTATAAGCAGGTTTGCGACGGGGGCGGCACGGAGGATTGGCGATGCCGGCTCAGCATCGCGATGTCTATCGGCCATCGGCGATAGCATCATCTATCGGCCCAACCTTATATACAAGTATTGTTCATTATTAGTTCATGTTAGTAAGCACATTATCTAACATTAACTAATGAAACCTCATTTCCTAACCATGAACCATGAAAAAAAAGTTGTGCTGCTTCATATATTTGTGGAAACCAAGATTTTCATATAGACAAAAAGTTCAAAAGAAGTGCATTTACATGAAATATATATCTTTTATTTTAAAAGGCAATTTACTACACCTCTGCCCTGCTATACAAAAACTATACTGACCTCGAACTTTTGAAAGGCAGTTTATTATGCCTTATATAAATCTTTTAGACCCTGAGACCCACCATCACAACCTTGGAATTACATAAAAGGAGACTTATTCAGAATAGGGAGAAATGCAGGCTGTGTTTCAGGCTCAATAAAAGTAAAACAACTGACAACAATCTAATGTGCATTTAATGTGCCTGCAGGTCACTCGCTCATATGCTCAACTGTTGGCTGATACTGGACCAGGAAAATCAATTTCCCTTTACGAGCAAACCTACAGTCTAACTCCAGATCGCTTCAAGTGACTCAGCAGAGCTAATCTCGCAAAGAACAGGTCTGATGGCTAATCATATGTGTGAATTACATTTTGAAACAGCGGTGACTAATTATGTATGTCAAAACAATACTTCAGCACAGCTCATGCTAATTATAATATAATGCTTAATTAAAATATAATGCTCCCGGTTTGTGATGATGAATCAACACACATTAGCTAGTTTCAATCCACCTATTTTTATGCGCATTTTGCAATATTGGAAAAAAATAAATAAATAAATCCACCAAGATGCGCATCAATTTTGAAAACACACACATTTGCACACATATTTTTTTACTCAACTGCAGCAAATTCCATTTTTCTTCTTGATATTTGAGTGCGTGCGACGAATAACCATATAAGTACAAAAAGAAAAAAGACATGTGACATTATTTGTATGTGTGGTTAGTGCATTGACACATGCACTCCAGTACTCACAGCGACCAGAGTTTGATTCCCACCTCTGCTGATCCCACCTATGCTGATCCTTCCCTTCTCTCTGCTCCCCACACTTTCCTGTCAATACTCTCTACTGACCTGTCCATTAAAGGTGAAAACCCCCAAAAAATAATAAGAAAATTTAAAAGAAAAAAAGTTTATGTCCACTAAGAAGAGTGGAGATGCCGCTTGCTGTCATGTCTTATTCGGCCTTTACAAGACAAATCCTCAGCAAAAAAAACGAGAACCGACATGAACAAATGGAAGGAAAGAGTAAGGAAGGCTTTAAGGGAAACCATATTTGAATCAAAGAGGAGAACAAAAAATTCAGGGAAAAATTAACCGAAATAGATGAGTGGAAGAACTGTATATGTGATGTGATTTCTTTCTCTCTCTGAATGCGCAGAGCAGCGCTAAACAGCACAAAAAAGTTAACCTGTCAAAATAAACCACATACTGTATATAATAAAGCTGTATCAATGCATATTTCCCGCAGAGTTTATTTATTTATTTATATCGTGAGATGGCGGAGTACGAGAAGAGTTTAAAGTAGTATATACACAGGTGCGCTGCACCAGCTTTTCTAAATAAACGACAATATTTAGCTATGATGCATGTCTGTAGGACTGAGCGATTCATCAAAAAGTAATCTAAATCGACATTCAAAACCTATAATCTATCAAATTTTTCCAGGTCAGATTTTTTCAATTGCTTTCTGTATTGCATTTGGAGTCACTTGACCCTGCTATGTTAAGGCTGATTTATGCTTCTGCATCGAACGCACGGGTCTGGTCCGGCGCAGCCTTCACACAGTCACATATCTCTCAAATAAACGTAGCATGTCGCATGTTTGCACTACACTGACAATGATTGAAATTCTATTACAATAAAATTATTATTATCATGAAAATATTCATTTACAGAAGATGCAAGAAATGCACGGTTTAAAATATTATATACAGGATATACAGGAGTTATTTTATTTAGAAGAGATACTGCTAATCTTCCGCTTTTGAAAACAGTGAAAATAATTAATTGTTTCCAAAAGTTCAAGTTATTTTGTTTTCACTTTTTATAAGAAAAATGTGACTGCTGGTTTTAGGCAGTGTGTGTTTTCATTTGAGTTGTTAAATGTTGATTTCCAATAAATAATCATAGATAGTAGATAGTGTGTGTTTTCTTTAATTATTTTAAAATCAAGCAATGCACCCTTCATTTAGAAATCTCTCACTTGTAATATGTGAGCATATTTACTGTACAAAACCTGTCAGTGAACTATGAGGGCAAATAAATAAATAAAATAATCGTTCATTAATCGTAATCTAGTTAAAATGTTCAATTAATCGAGATTTTGATTTTCGGTCAAATCGGCCAGCCCTATATGTCTGCACTGCATGTATTTGTGGTAGTATTTATTTATTGTTAATAATTGATCGTTATTGCCTGTACTGTAATAAAGTCTTTCTTTGCATTGTACAACGTTCATATACTGCATTTTCTGTTTTTAAATAATAATAACAATAAACTTAAAAGAAATGCTTAATATTAACCTGAGGTTTCTGTTACTGTATCAAAACTAAGATAAAAGAATAAGATCTTGCTATTGGTTAAACTATTGGTTTAAAGTGATCTGATGAATTGTAGTTATATAGTTATTCGACACTAACTGGACATATACCGTTCTTTCACATTTGAGAAATATAAATCACTATAACATTTGATTTTTAATACTGACACTTAAAAATTGTATCTCCTTAAAATTAGAAGCTTTTGTTGTCCATCTTTAAGTAAAATAAAAAATATATATAATATAATGTTCCCAATGCAAATGAAGAAAATCGAATTACTCAAAATTAGAAAATAAGGACTTCTATGTTTTTTTTTTTTTACTCAAGGCCTCATTTGGTGCCAGTTTATCAGGAAGTGATGATTTTGTTTTCTTTGACTAATTGCAATGTTAAAGGTGCTTTATTCATATAAATGTTATGCAACATTGCAGATCTGCACATAAGTTCAATTCACATCTTTGCATGGAAACAGCAACTGTAGATTCAAACACAGAAAACGCCTCGTCTCGGTCCCTATTTCCATCTGCCAAGCCTACAGACAGACAGGTCTTGAGACTAATAGAGCTGTGCAAACTAGTCTGTGGATTAAAGTCATTTAGAAAGCTATAACAGTTGTAAATGGAGGTAGGAATGGGTGTGCGTGTGCAAAATTTTGCTAAATGATTTGTTTAATCACACCTGCTCTGGCAATTACTGGATCCAGCAGAAGACTATAAAAAAAGAAGAGGAACCAGTTTTTCTTAGAGCAAGAATACCTCTAGCAAAACCTGTGTATGTGTGTCAAGCATGCAAGCAGGTTTTTAAACTGGGTTTCTGTAGGATCAAGTCATGTCGATGCAAAGGCACTGATGTAGAAAGAGTCCAGAGAAAAAAAAAAAACTGAAGCAGAAAACAGATCATATCAGTATTGACATATTTAACATCTGAATTTGACAGAAGCCTTATAAACACAATATTTAACTGTTTTCCTTGATTCAGCATGACTAATAAACACATGATTGCGGAAACATCTGACTGAAGGACCCACAAAAAATGATGAAGTGACTCAATGAAACCAAAAGACAGGTCAACAAAATTAGTAAAGATCCCATCCTAAAATTACAGTTTCATACAGTTTTTGAGATGGAACAAAGAAAGAACCAAAATGTGCATAGTTCTGGATAGGGCTGCACAGTATAACGTCTCAGCATCGATATTGCAACGTACGAATCTGCAATAGTCACATCACAGGATCTCAAGAGATTTCTATTAAATTTAAACCATTTGGACAAGAAATTATAAAAGTTTGCCATTTTCGCAGACATTCATTCATTCATTTTCTTTTCAGCTTTGTCCCTTTATTAATCCGGGGTCGCCACAGCGGAATGAACCGCTAACTTATCCAGCATATGTTTCACGCAGCGGATGCCCTTCCAGCCGCAACCCATCTCTGGGAAACATCTATACACACTCATACACTACGGACAATTTCTGCTTACCCAATTCACCTGTACCATATGTCTTTGGACTGTGGGGGAAGCCGGAGCACCCGGAGGAAACCCACGTGAACACAGGGAGAACATGCAAACTCCACACAGAAACGCCAACTGCCCAGCCGAGGCTCGAATCAGCGACCTTCTTGCTGTGAGGCGACAGCACTAGCTACTGCGCCTTTGCGTCGCCCCATTTTCGCAGACATTAATTGTTTAACTGCTTAGACCAGTGGTCCTCAACCACAGGGCTGGTCCGTGGATCAATTGGTACCGGGCCGCACATCATGAATTATTTACATTTTATTTATTATCGGATTCTAAACGATCTTTTATTTTGAAATATGACCATATTCTCTCTCTTACATCTCCATCACTTGAGTGTCCAAATTTAACCCACAAGCAGCAGTAAGAAACAGACGTCTGAAGGACCCACGAACTGCCAAGGAATGGATCTACAAGCCATTTTTCAACAAATCAGGTGAATCCAGCATGTCTGGGCAAGAAGATAAACTGCTGGAGATCACAAATGACAGCAGCCTTCTAGGATCCGTTTGCGAAAGTTTGTTATTTCCAATAGAGGTGTGCGGCTTGCACGCGCAAAAGGCGTTACGCGCTCGTGCCTTCCAGACGCACACAGTTCAATGAATGCTGCAAGCGCACTGCAAGTCACGTGACAAGAACTGACCGATCAGCTTCAGCTTGTATGGAATATACACATTTCGGTCAACTGATTATCTCAGACAAACACAGAACACCCAAACACTGCAGTGCTTTGTAATTTTCTTCATAATTAAAACTTGTATCAGCGTGAGAGCAATGTTTTTCAGCTTGTCTTCCTCTAAGAAAACGGTCCACGATAAAATTGTCAAGCATTGACCGGTCCGTGGTAATAAAAAGGTTGGGGACCACTGATTTAGACTACAAAGACCCAAAAGCATTAAGCAATATTTATTGCATTTTTTTTTGTTCTATTGTTTTCATCTGTTCTTGAATTTATTTTATTTTGTATACTTTTTTTAAAATCACAATTTTGTACATTTTATGCAGATGCACGTCACAAAACAAATTATCCCAATCAATGTAAAAATTTTTATTCATTCCAAATAGTCATCTTGTAAAATGACATTCATATCACAGTATATATTGCAGAAAAAAATATTGCAATGTCAGATTTTTCCAATATTGTGCAGCCCTAGTTCTGGATAAACTAGGTATTTGGGGGAAAAAACTAAGCAAACTAAAGCCAACACTATGCAAAACTGATAAGAAACTTGGCAAACAGTGTGAATTTACAAGAGAGCTGAGAGCATGCGAGTTGTTTGAGATGAGAATACGGGGTAATACTATTAAGAGGGTGATACTATGACGACAAAATGAAGGCAGCTGTGAGATTTCGAGTGAATTCCTCTGACAGGGTGAGGCATGTCTGATCCCAGAAGCTAATGTAGCTTTTGAATAAGAGTGATGTGTTATCTTATTACTGTTTATCTTAACCAAAACGATATTTGTGTGGATTTTCTGACAGGTGTCACACTCTGCGTAAAAGGAGAGAAGGGGATTTCCAGACTTTGGAAAATTAATCCGCATGCAAACATTTTTCTTTCCTGCATATTAAAGAGTTTATTCTGACCTAATTCATTCCACCAGATAGCCACCGACAATCCTGCAATGCATATAATTTGATCTGAGTGGAGCTAATAAAAGAACAGAAAACTGCAAAAAATTGCTAAGTGATGCACGTCATGCTGATGCAAAATGTGCTGCAGTGACATTGAAACACAAAAACACAGCTGCCCAGGACGTCAATCATCAGTGTGATAATCGAGAAAACACCAAACAAGTCCTAGGATATTTGACAAACCTTAACCCTTTGGTGCTGTTCAAACAATTGACTCAATATTTTGTTTTTGTTTGGGTTTTTTCTTTTTTTTTTTTTTTTACAGAATTTTTTTCAGTTCAACTGAATGTTAAAATTAATATTACAAAAAGTTTTGGTTATTAACTTTTGACAGGTTTGGCACTTGAAGTAGCAAAAAATCCTTCAAAGTTCAAATTAAATCAAAATTTATTATGTTTGTTTTGCTATTACACTTTTGTTAGACTTAAGGTCAACAATTAATCAGTTGTAGTAGTCCTTTTTCTTATGTTTTTCTGATCAGCAAAGGAGTAAGTGAAGTATTTGTAATTTGTTTTCTGTCTATCTTTTGATTCTATTAAGTAAATTATCTTTGGGGTGGAGTTATTTAATTTTTTGTTTACTATTTTGGCCTTGCTCAAAAAGCTTTTTTTTTCTTTTTTTAAAGTATTTTTGTTTGCGCTCCTATTGTTTGTTTTCTGTAGATTCAATCTTTCCCCCTTTTTCTCACAATATAAAAACCTGAAGGTCAATAAAATTATAACCTGCTAACTGTTTTTTTATTTATTCTTTCACTTATGTTTCAACACCAGCCCTAGACATTCAGGGTCGTAAGAGTAAGTTAATGTAGCAACACCCAGTTCATGCTGACTTTAACATTATTCGAATATCACTGAAAAATAGAAAACCACATTTGCATTAATCGTGGTCAAAATTTGATTTTAATCTTGCAGAAACGTTTGGTACAGCACCCAAACCAAATTTTGTGGAATTTCTTTTTAAAAACACTTTTTTTGAGAGAGAGAGAGAGAGAGAGAGAGAGAGATCAGCCTCAAATTTGAATTTATGGATTTGATTAGTGCCCAGTTTAGATTAAAACATGTTATGGAATCATGCTAAATATAAAACATTTTAAAAACGTAAAAAATAATCTACATAACATTTATAATATATTAAAATCGATCTAATATTTATTCATTCGTTTTCCCTCAGCTTAGCGTCTTTATTCATCAGGGGTCGTAACGGCGGAATGAACCGCCAACTTATCCAGCATATGTTTTTTACGCAGCGGATGTCCATCCAGCTGCAATCCAGTACTGGGAAAGGATCTAATATTACCAAAACAAAAAAAATCTAATAAAATACGAGCAGAACTGTAGGGTTAAAATTGTTCAGTTGAAAGTGTTTGCAGAAATAGGAAACAAAACAAAAACTTTTTGCTCCAAATAATGATTTGCATATACTATCTTCCCAATATGAATTGTGCCTAACAATAATTATATATCTGTCTTAAAATATGTAAAGTAGGCAAAATACCTACGTTAGCAAATGTCGAAAGCACTTTATCTTTTAACATCTATCTACACAAACACCAACTAGTGTCAAGAAAACACACAACGTCATCAATTGACAATGAACTTAATTAACCAGACAACACAGCAGATATGTAGAACACCGATGACGACCAAAAAAACTAACAATATTAAATTAAAAAATCGACCATCAGCGCCACAGACAAAATGCACAACATCAACCATTTGAGTGACAACAAAACACTAACGGCCAGTCTGACAACACAAGAACCACAACCAGATCAAAACACTGAAACAAAACAAGCAGATCAAAAGAAAAGACCCCATATTATCTGCTGGATATGCACTGATAATGATATTAACAGCTTTGTGTTCAAAACGGATAAAGCCTGAACGAAAGAATCAATGAGTTTTGAACACTTTCCACACTGGCTGTTTCAATACTTCAAATCACCAATCTGTCAATTAATTAAGCCATGTCGACAAATTTAACAAGCTAACGCTAATAGTAACATTGTTATAAGCATTTTATAATCGACAGTCTCTGCTAATATCTCAAACTCAGCCTCATTACATCTAAACATGCTGAGGCCTGCTGCTATGTTTGATCCACGGCTCTCGAGTTCCCACCGCGGCCGCCTGTGGCGCGCATATTCCGGCTGATACTTACGGGAAAGGCGCGGATCCGCATCTTGGTGTCCTTCTTCGTGCCGGGTTTGAGGTTGGACATGTTTGGGTTTGGGAGCGATGCCATCAACCAATTTTAGGGTGGGTGTTTTGAGGGGAAACACGGACAAATCTCGCCCTCTTTCCCCCCCAGGTTTGAGTCCCTGTAGCTCACTCTTTCCCTCTGTCTCTACAGCGATGGCGGACGACTGGGTGAGATCTCGCGAGACTGATGATTGCGCTAACAAGAACGCGTCCAATAACGCGAGAGCGGAGGCCAGCTGGGGCTGACATGTGGTAAACAGCAGTCTGTCGCCGACTCGCTCGCTGAGGGAAGAACTAGCATCATGGATTCACTGGTTTCGTAGTTTAAAACGGTGTCATGAAGTTTGACATGACATTAGTATTGTGTGTGAGTATATCTTCAATGTTGTTGTTTTTTTTAACTGACTAAAACTAATATTTTAGCCAATTAGCAAACGCTTATATGTCTTTCATGAGGAACATCACAAGCAATTTATTGGTAGGTTAAATTTGACTTTATCAACAGTTTCGTGTCATTTAAAAATACGTCACAGACAAATAACATGTGTATAATTAAATAGCAATATATTTTAAAATATTTACAGTGGCCTTTTACGTTTTTGGACACCTCAAGTGAAAAGGATTCCCCCAAAAATAAATATTTGCTGAAAATCTTATTACCTTTAGGTTAACCAACATATAGGTAACTTTTTCCTTCAGTTGAACATTAAAGAAGATTTGTCACTGAAACTGTGGTTCATAAAACACCAAAAAGTGTAAACATAAATAAACAAATTAATTAATTAACAAATAAATAAAATTAGAAATAAATTAAATAATACCCGTGGCTCCGATTTCTATATTTACAGTGGCCTATTAAGTTTTTGGTCACTTCAAGTGAAAAAAATCCCCTGCAAAATGAATATTTGCTGAAAGTGTTCTTACCTTCAAGTTAATCAACATGCAGGTATCATTTTTTTCTGTAGAGCAAAATAAATATAAATAAAATATTTCCCAGTGATGGGTTGCAGCTAGAAGGGCACCCTCTACGTAAAACATGATGCATAAGTTGGCGGATCATTCTGCTGTGGCGACCCCAGATTAATAAAGGGACTAAGCCAAAAAGAAAATGAATGAATGAATAAAATAATACCAGTGGCTCCGAACAATACATTAAAGTACCTTTTTAATAATTAACTCAAAACCTTTGCTCTTTCCATTCCACTTTTTGTAACTGACAGCATCAGCATCGTTTGCAACTCTCATATGTTATAGGAGAAAAAGATTATAATTCATTCATTAATTTTCCATCAGCTTAATCCCTTCATTGATCTGGGGTCACCACAGTGGAATAAACCACCAATCTATCCAGCATATGTTTTACACAGCAGATTCTTTTTCAGCTGCTACCCAGTACTGGGAAACATCCATACACACTCTTTCACATTCATACACTACTGCCAATTTAGCTTATTCAGTTGACCTATAGTGCATGTTTTTGGACTATGGGGGAAACCAGAGCACCCAGAGGAAACCCACGGCAAAACAGAGAGAACATGCAAACCCCACACAGAAATGCCAACAGACCAAGCCGACACTTGAACCAGCAACCTTATTGCTATGAGGCGACAGTGCTTACCACTGAGCTACCGTGCTGCAGAAGATTATAATGCTCTAATAATAATCAATCTTAATTTTTCTGACTCATTATTAGCTCCATAAGACATCAGTGTATCTTCAAGAGCCACGTTTATTGATTTTATTTCGATTGTGTGTGCTTTTATTTTGTATTGATTTATTTTTTTTAGTCTAAAAGTGCTTGAAGCCCCTAAAATATGCATATCACATATGCATGCATTTCACTAAAAACTATCCTGAGGTAACTTTTGTTACAATCTTGTAAAAAAAAGAGACAAATGTAGTAAGTTCTGATAAAAGATAATTGTGTGACCAATTTTCTGTACTGCAACAATAATGTTTGTGTATAGTACATGAAGTAAATTTTGCATAGTGCATAGGGTATAATTTGGGACACAGCCTGTGTGTTCATGCTCATAGGTGCCCCGATATTTGGCATTTTGTTATCTGCAATAAAAATTCTACACCATAAAGGGTGTCACACACAGGATGCGCCGCTCAGCACCGCGACATGGCGTGCACGTGACAGTTGAAAGTATCGCACACCAGACGTGCACATTTGCATGCTATTTAAAATGAAACTAATCAGATGGCGCTCTGTGGCGCAGCAGAAATATGAACAGTGTCCTGAGTCGTGGCTGGGTGCCGAGGACAGCCGCTGACTTGCGGCGCTGGTGTGTGCACTCTGATTGAAACCTATGTTTAGAATTTTGAAATGCGTGGCGAGGCAGATCATTGTGACTGCAGGCTGATTTTGGCACTTTCAGCTGTGTTTTATTTATTTATAGAACACAATTTAAACAACATTAACATTGTACACAGCTGCACTATTCTTAGGAAAGTAGTGTAGCATGTGAATTGTATATAAGTGTATTGTACTTAAAATAAACTTTCTTCAATAAAACCTTTTTCTATAGTTTTTATATATGCAGCATAAAAATATAAAGTAATTATTAGTAATATATGTCTGTCTATCTATTTGTCTGTCTGTCTGTCCGTTCGTTGTTCTGTCTGTCTGTCTATCTAGTATGTCTGTCTTTCAGTCTATCTATCTATCTATCTATCTATCTATCTATCTGTCTGTCTGTCTGTCTGTCTGTCTGTCTTACATGTCTCTCTATCATTCTATTGACCATTCTATCATTCCACCGAACTAAAATAAACACTATCTACCCCTTGCAGGTTTATCCCATACCTTCTGTATTCGACTTGACATGGAGACAGACATTTGATGCTGCACTGTGAGTAATACATTCCAGACATGCCAGACAAAATCCATAAGTTTATTCTAGATCATTATGCACTGTGGATTCATAGTTTAAGTCTGTGTGTGGGAAATTATATGCTACTTCTAAAACACTGTTAATTTACAATGATTATAGCAGTCAGCCTGCTGTTTGTGCCTGGATTCTTTTTGAAGCTTCTGTTATATCTGGTTGAGGTGTTAGTGAGACCAGCAGGGGGTGGGATTTCTGGCTTACAAGTAATAATGTGAATTTTGGCATAAGAAGGCATTGTCCTTTAGGTAGGTGAGATGCTTAACCGAGGTTGTTGTGGTCAGTGGAAAATTCAAGGTGTCTCTTGTAAAGAGTGGCCAAACATTTGCCTGCTGTCAAGCATGAATTTCTAATCATTGGCTTCGGTCCAGTCATAGTGATTGCTGGTGTGTGGTGGGCTTTATGGTGAATTATGGCTGCTTCTTGTGAGGATCTGAGCTCAGATATCATCTGCTGAATTGATGGCTTTGCGAATGAAAATGGCATTTTTCCTCCGTGGCAGTGTGAGGGCTTAATCTAAAATCCAACCACTACAGCAAAATAAGCTATTTAGATTGGAGCTTTGATTATGAGATGATTTTTGAACCATGGTGTATTACTAAGCAACAAGTATGGGCTCTCTTTAGTGAGTTAATTAACAATGACATGATTGCTAGTCTATAAATATGCACATGTATAATATGATGCAAATGATAGGCAAATGTAAAAATAAATCTAGTTATTATTGATGTGTAATTATAATTAGAATTTATGCAAAGACGTCTGTCCATCTATCTGTCTGTCTAAAAGATATGATTGCTAGTATAAAAATATGCAAAATCTAATAAATATAGTCAGTTATGTGAGTAGTCTATTTATATAACTGTCTATATATCTATCTATCATGTGTGTGTGTGTGTCTGCATATCCATCCATCCATCCATCCATCCATCCATCCATCCATCCATCCATC
>CAIGQZ010001336.1:3652173-3666307 GCA_903798205.1 Danio tinwini | reverse complement strand
TCCATCCATCCATCCATCCATCCATCCATCCATCCATCCATCCATCCTGCCTGCCTGCCTGCCTATCTGTCACAATATTTTTATTTATAGATAAGTATTAATTTTCATCTTTAGTTTTACCATTTTAAGTAGCAAAGCTTAACCTACAACCTTTTAAAATGCATTTTATTATTAATTAATACTAAATATTGAAAATCCTAAAAGAGACTTGATTTTGACAAATGAACATTGCAGGACAAAAATATTTTGCTCTGTTGTGTCAAATCCTATCACGACCAGCAGGTGGCGGTCTAGCAGTTTAATCAAGTAAGCAAATATGAAACGAGGTTGCCTCGTGGTTGGATACCAGGTGGCTATTTGATACAATTAAATATATATTAGTTCTTTGGTATGTGTTGGCGCAAAAAGAGTTTCTCCACTATGCAGAAATAATTGATTCACTCCAAAAGGACACATTAAACACTTCCACAACGTGCCATATTTTTACTTTTGTTACTTGCTAGCTAACACACACTGAAACTAACAAATGTTTTCATCAGGCAGCAGTTTTGGAGCGATGCTGTTGGAAACCTCACACCCAGGTGCAAAAACTGTGTGTTGCTCAAGAGTTAAGACACAAATGAAACAGACAAGACAAGGCAAGAGAGTGACGGGGTGTGGCTGCTGTGCTGCTGTCTGATAAATGTGTCAGCAGAAGGGGATTTTAGTGCGGTCATGTCTAGATATTCAAATGCACATTGGTCAGCTACATGTATTTTTGGAGTTGGTCGTGGCGCTTGGCTTGCTGCGTAATGCACTGAAGTCTTACATTTCTGGATGGAAGATTGTCTGAATTGCCTTCATAAAATGCTATAGGGACGATTAAGAAGAGATATGAACAGTTTGTTAGTTTAAAATCACACACTGTACAAAGTATCTGTTAATTAACAATTTTCATATTTTATGATTCACAAGTGTTTTCCATGTATTTATGATTGTGAATTGCGTTATGGGAGCTTGTTCTCTGCTCCGTCGATTTTTGATGTTAAAAATTCAACTCAAAATTCAAAGTGGCTTTTGTTGACAGTTTAGTAGTTTGAAATAATATAATGTATAAGACATGCACCAGAGAGAAATAAAGTCTATATTTAAGATATATAATAAGATAACAGAAAATGTACTTGCAGTTTATTATAAAGTTTGGTAGTATGATATACAACCACAACCCAGACAATATATCACTTTAAACTATTAAACATGTCAATAAAATTCACTTTTATGAATTTTTTTACAGTTAAAAGATGTCGGAAGAAAGATCAAGGTCCCATAATGCAAATAAAACCATAAACAAATGGGGAAAACTAAAAAAACTAAAAAATGTAATCATAAAATACAGAAAACTGCTAATTTACAAACATTTTGTACATTGCATAATTACAACATAGGCTCATTCTGAAAACGTAGCCCTATATACATTTCTGTAGATCGCGAATTATGTAGCCAAAGGTACATTTTGTCTTCGGGGCGGTATGACGCCGTTCCTTTTCACTCTCATCAGCTTACCGCCTCCTTTGTATGAACGGCTTTCCTGCTGTTACCAGTTTGTCCAGTAGCTCGCAGCATACATCGGCGGAGTTGAGACACCGAGAGGAGTTGACCGTGAAGATGGGGTTCGAGTTTGGCGAAGAACTGTTCCAGTAAGCGGGTAAAACTAAAACTAAAGCCAAAAATGTAAAAATAAACATAAAAAGTAAATAACGGTGAGGCAAAATCTGAAAACGTGGTAAAAATCAGGGTGCTTTTCTTTTTGTGGATTGCTTTTCAAAGCACTGTCGGTTGGGTTTAGGGAAGGGGGTGGGCGGGTCAGTCAGTCAGTCGACAGTGGCCTCTGGTAGATTTACGCGAGAGCAGAAGGCGTGAATGGCCCTCCCGAGAGAAATTTGAGATCTGAAAAAATGTACACAGTGGCCACTGGTGGATTCGGTAAGACAAAGACTCCAAAAATTGTACGTCCTGGGATGTATTTGGCACTCTCCAAAAATAAATATAGGGGTACGTTTGCAGAATGAGCCTGGGTTGCATAATTACCACCTCAGGCAGGATTAACACAGTTTTAGCTGTGGGAAAGTTGAAAACATGTCCAAATGATTGGCCTGTAAAGCTTAAAGAAATATCATTTATCTCTTCACAGTCCCTTAAGGCTATCATTGTTCAGGACTGTGTTATTGTTTCACTTAAGCATCATGGGAAAAAAAAAGGTTGGCTTGGTGCAATGATCTTACTCACAATGCATTATTTATCATTTCTTAGTTCATGCACTGTCAGCAGATCAGTATAAGGGCGTTTATGTGAGAAATCACCAACAACAGTAGAAAAAGACCATGCGCATGTATTCAATGTACTCATTTATTCATCACGACTCATTTATAATTCATATTTCATAATGATTTCTGTTCCGTTTCAGAATGATTGCAGCATTAATTATGGCTCTGCATTTGGAGAAATCAGTGTAGGGTTATTTATCTGTTTTATGCACATGATTATGACACTAATCGGGGCTGTGAACTATTTCCAGACGTTATGGTGAAAGCATCTGAGGTGGAATTTAATATTGCTAATAAAGTCTAAATATAGGGCTTTGAGTGCATCAGCATATCTGTGCAGGGGTCAGCAGCAAACAACATGGGCCGCTAATGAAGGAATGAGCCAGCAGGTGACTATTTTTCTTTTTTTCGATGCTACTAAGTGCTTTAATGTGATTTATATATATTTTAAATGTCACCATTTTTGCAGTAGCATAGCAGATCTTTTAGTATATACAATTAAAGTCAGAATTATTAGCCCCCCTGTTTATTTTTTCCCCAATAAGATTTTTTTCAACACATTTCTTAACCTAATAGTTTAAATAACTTTTTTCTAGGCAAATCAGTGGATAACAGTGGTTTGTTCTGCAGACAATCAAAACAATTGCTTAAGGGAGATAATAATATTGACCTAAAAATGGTTTAAAAAGGCTTTTATTCTAGCCAAAATAAAATAAGATTTTCTTAAGAGGATAAAATATTATAGGAAATGCTTTGAAAAATGTCTTGTTCTGGTAAACATAATTTAGGAAATGGTGATTGAAAAAGAAAAAGTAACTGTATATGCAAGGGCTCATGTGTCAGTGCAATACAAGGGCCTAAAATGTCTATCAAAATGTTGACTGAACAAGTTATTACATATGAATAACATTATAAAGACAAGCTTGATTATTTTTTATGTTGTCTTAAAGTTTTGACAGCTTTGCAGGTTCGCAGAAATAAAGGTACAGGAGCTGTCACTGGGGCAGTACCTTTTCAAAAGATACATATTTGTACACAAAGAGTCCACAGTGGTACCTCAGAGGTGCATATTAGTGCCCAAATGTACCTAAAAAGTACCTTTGAGGTACTATTTTGGACCCTTCAGGTAAAAATATGTACCTTTTGAAAAGGTACTGCCCCAGTGACACCTTTATTTCTGAGAGTGTACCAACTGCATTTGGTTTATTTTAAGTAATGGAAAATCTGATTTGAGTCTTAGAATGAAGCAATCCGTCCTGCTAAGTTTGCTGAATATAATTAGCCTCAATATAAATTTCCCTGGATTTGTAATAGCATGACATATATTTTAGGTCATAGATTGTCATGGTATTGTACATAAATCACTTCCAAAAAAGGAAATCTGTTGCTGCTTAAGTTTTTTAAGATGAAATCAAAAGATAAAGCAAACCAGGGCTTAGTGTAAGCATTGCACTTGTGCGAATAATAAATGTATGTGTGAGAACAGTAAGATGTATTTAAAAATGTGAGTATGACTACAATATTTTAAGACAATTAGAGGCGGCTGTGTACGCTTTTTGAGATCTCAAATTTCTCTCGCCAGTGCCATTCATGCCTGCTGTTCTTGCATAAATCCACCAGAGGATGCTGTTGACTGACTGACTGACCGATCGACTGACCCACCCTTCTCCTTTCCTAAACCCAACCAATAATGTTTTAAAAAGCAATCCAGAAAAATAACATTTTAAATAGTTGGCAGTTCTTTCCGCTGTGGCAATCTGATAAATGAGGGACTAAGCTGAAAGAAAATTAATGAATGATAATCATATTGGGATTTTGGTAAAACAAAAAAACTGTATCTGACATTTCATCATAATGATTATTCATTCATTTTCTTTTCTGTTTAGTCCCTTTATTAATTAGGGGTTGCCAAAGCGGAATGAACCGCCAACTTAACCAGCATATGTTTTACGCAGCGGATGCCCTTCCAGCTGCAACCCATCACTGGGAAACACCCATACACTCGCATTCACACCCGTACACTACAGACAATTTAGCTTACCTAATTCACCTATAGCACCTGGAGGAAACCCACGGGAACATGGGGAGAACATGAAAACTCCACACAGAAATGCCAACTGACCCAGCTGAGGCTCAAACCAGTGACCTTCTTGCTGTGAAGCGATCGTAATGATTATCAACCTAAAATTAAAAACATGTCTTCTTGTATATCTTTATTATGGAAGAATGCATTGTTTGATTTTCATTGGTGCTCCTATATTATTTATTTATGCACTCCTACATTTTTTTAGCTTAGGAGTGCATTTGGTTCCACAGAAAAAAAGCATCATACACTGCAAAAAAAGAGAGAGTGCATGACAGTGGTATTTGAATTTCACTTTATTTTGTCTAAGCAATGGTCAGTTTCATGACCTTGTAAATAAGAAACAAATGTGATTTGGCATCCAGGCGATTGTCCTGTCTTGGATAAACTCAAAAACCAGCTGTGAATTTCTCCAGCAGTTTCCACAAATAATCAATCATCTATCAGGCCAAATCAAGGAGAGAGAAGTCACGCATCGGACTGCTTCATTTCCCCACAACTCATTCTTTCTCTCTCTCTCCTTCTATCTCTCACAAATCCCTCTTCTGCTGAGCCCGTAGCCTTCGATCCACATGAAATGGTTCTCCTTGCAGAAACACAGAATCCTGATTTTATTTCTGTGAAGCTTGTTCATTTGTCAGCTTTATCAATAGTAAAGCTGTCCATGTGATTGACGGGCCGTCCTGCTGCATCACCCCACCTGATTTTGCATGTAAGCAATAATATCAGACCCAACTCGCAGCTAAAACCCAACTCAGCATTAAGTTACAGCCGGCCTAATTTGTAATAGAAATGCTAGAGTCCATTTTATTAGTAATGATCATTAGATTTAACATTTGGGAATCCTTTTTGTTTGGATAACCAAAGTAGTGAAAGCTGTCTAAAAGCTACTAAATTGGTCCAGAATTGCATTCTTTGCAGAGATTGTTGGACATGCGCTGAGAGATATTTATTTAGAAACACATTTTACTCAGAATCTGCTTGTCATTTTCATGAAATAAATAGACATGGCAAGTCACATTAATGATTTAACCATTTAATTTTGTTTAAACCAGAAGGACTGAAATAGTATTTTCTTGCAAAAATATTTAGCTAGGGGTGGCACGGTGGCTCAGTGGTTAGCACTGTCGCCTCACAGCAAGAAGGTCAATGGTTGAAGTGCCAGCTGGACCAGTTGCCATTTCTGTGTGGAGTTGGCATGTTCTCCCTGTGTTGGAGTGAGTTTCTTCTGGGTGTCTCTTTTTCCCCCACAGTCCAAAGACATGCGCTATAGGTCAATTGAATAAACTAAATTGACCGTAGTGTATGAGTGTGTGTGTGAATAGAAGAGTGTATGGGTGTTTCCCAGTACTACAGTAGGTTGCTGCCGGACAGGCATCCGCTGCGTAAAACATATGCAGGAATAGTTGGTGGTTCATTCCCCTGTGGCGACCTCTGATAAATCAGAGCCTAAGCCGAAGGAAGATAAATTAATGTATTATATAATTTTTATCATTTTATTTTGGACAGAAAAAATGATCTATCTACAGTGTATATATATCTAAAATCTTTGAACAGAAAATAAAGTACAAGTGTACACTTTAAGCAAGCATGTTTGTGTAAATGTGTCAATATTCTGGCAGTTTTAACCTTCATTTTACTGTGTATTTGATCAACTATGTCTATAGTGCGAGGCATGCAGGATGTATTATGTTTCAGAATCCAATTGTTAAAAAGCTGTGGCAACCCCTGATAAATAAAGGGACTAACTGGAGGAAAATGAATGAATGAATTATATATTTAGCTAAACTTTGTTTCGTTTAGAAATCATATAATCGATTTTACAGTGAACAGTGTAAAACATGCTTTTTACTTAGATTTTTTGACTTGTTTCTACCTAAAAATACTTAAATCAAGAAGTATTTTCTAGATAAGCTAAAAACATGGACTTTAAGAAATGTCAAAATTAAGTTTCTTTAAAACATGAAAAATAATCTGCTAATGGGGTAAGCAAAATAATCAAATGTCAAAATAAAATAGCAAGATTTTTTGCTTGTTTAGAAAAGGCGTCTTGATAAAGAATTTTTAGAAATCAGAGCACATTACACTTGTCCTCAGGTGTTACACTGGCTCCCAGTTACATTCAGAATAGATTTTAAAGTATTATTACTTGTCTATAAATTCCTAAATGGCCTAGGACCTCAATACATTAAAGATGTGCTCACTGAATACAAACATAACAAATCACTCAGATCATTAGGATTAAGTAAATTAGAAATTCCAAGAGTTCAGTCAAAGTAGGGTGAATCGGCCTTCAGCTACTACGCCCCCCGCTGCTGGAATCAGCTTTCAGAAATGATCAGATGTGCTCCAATATTAGGCACGTTCAAATCAAGACTGAAAGCACATCTGTTTAGCTGTGCCTTTACTGATTGAGCACTGTGCTACGTCCGACAGATCGCACTATTATGTCTTTTTTTATTCATTCCTTTAAAAACCTGTTTTAACATTTTAATTAGTTTTTAACTGTTTTTAACCTTTTTTTATTCTTAGTTTTTTCGTTCTTCTACTTGTCTCTTGTATTCTTGTTTATGTAAAGCACTTTGAATTGCCATTGTGTTTGAAATGTGCTATATAAACAAACTTACCTTGCCTTGCTTAGATATTTGAACTGGAAACAAGACAAACAGTCTAAACAAGAAAAGCATTTTTTTGCAGAGTATAAAAGAACCTAAATATATATTTTATAAGGCCACATTTAAAAGTAAAAATGTAGTGAAATGAAGTGAATTTCAAGTCAGACATTTCACAAATAGAGAATTTAAAAGATAAATGCATCTATATACAAAAATAAAGATAAAAAAGAAAAAAAAATAATTTGTTGTTCGTTATGATATTCAGACATTTTTTAAAAGAGTACATTAAGTTACCAAACAGCTTTTCGGGTAATTGTGCATGCTTGTTTAAGTCATGTTATATATAAAAACATGGTCTTAGGTAAGCACATTATTTAAGGAGGAACTGTACACCCACGGTTTATACGCTTATATGTCAAAATCAACTCTTTATATAAAAATACTCTTTTAGTTTGGACAGGAAAAACAGTAGCTTTCCATTTTATTCGCTTTTCTATTTTTTGTTGTTGTTGTTGTTGTTGTTGTTGTTGTTGTTGTAAAATGCATTTTAAGATCACCTCAGGAAAAGGCAGATTTTCTTTTCTCCTCAATTTGGTTGAGGTGAACTTTTGGACATAATTTATTGAATTAGGTTCTTAAAATTAGCATATTCACTTCATCCACATCTGGTGTGAATGCACCATCAGTCCTTTAAAGCAGGGTTTCTCAACCACGTTCCTGGAGGACCACCAACACTGCCTGTTTTGGATGTCTCCTTTGTCTATCACATCCATTACAGGTCTATAATTCTCTGCTAATGAGCTGAAAAATTTGCAGAGCTGGTGATCCTCTAGGAACGTGGTTGAGAAACACTTATTTAAAGCACCCACATGTTCATATATCAGATTTTTTAGGATGAATTTACAACTGTTGATCATTTCTCTTGATTGTTTAGTTCTGAAAAAAATACCAATACATTTATGGATTGCTTAGCTTTTCAAGACCAAACCTTAAGCTGCCAAAACTAATTGTGAATAAAATGACATGTATTTTGTGTTTAGAATATTTTTTTTGTTTTTGACTCATTTAGATGTCTTTGGTTTAGTTTTGGCAAAAGTATCAAGTTCAGCACCAGTTGGTTCAGAAATTAAAAAAAAAACATCCATTTCTTGCTTAACACAACTGATTTTTCATTGTGTTGTCACTACCCTGGTCTAGGGTCAAGGACGTAACATACAGTAAAAAAACACTGGACAAATAAAATCATTTTTATCAGCCCTTGAAGTCGGTCCGCTTATTTATCTTTTTTTTTTTGGTCTTTATTTTTTTTACACCCAAAACGTTAAGCCCAATACCTTGGAGAGGACCCACAGAAAAATAATGAACAAAAATATATTCCCTACCTAAACACCCAAATGAAACTAAATACACCTAACAAAATAACAGAAATAAAAAAACATCTACTCCTACCTCCCTGACTGTATATAAAAACCAGGAGAAAATATTTACAGAAATGTGTGGCATCCAACCCCTACTGCTTCTCATCATGTATATACAGAGTACAATATTTACAATAACACCATACAAGCAAAAAATATATATATAACGGGGGTGAAAACACAGATGGATAAACGTCAAAGTCAAAATTTATACACACACCAAAAATAAACACAATCAAAACACAAACACTTAGCAACTTTATTTTTCTCTATAACACCCAAACACAAAATTACACGCCAACCAACTTGCTCTCCCGCTCCACGCCCGTCTTCCCTTTTTTAAAAGACGCTCTGGGTCACTTCCAGCCAATCACAGGGCATATAACGTACATATGGCGGGCCTGTGCAGATGAAAAGAGAGAGAGAGAAACACACACACAAACCTGTGAAAGCAACAGTGTTCTCGGGCTCAACAGAAGTGACTGCGATTAACCATGAAGGTCACCTGTTCTGTGCTGTTCAACGAGTGCATACATAGATAAAGGGACACTGGAGCGTTTTAAAGTTACGTCAATCAGCTGGTCTTTCTATGAGCTGACAAATAAGCAATCCGCTGTGGATCGACTGATCTTGGCGGCTTTGAAATGTGTCCTGTATTTGTGTTTGCACTCGGTGAACAACGGTGAAGAGTAGTGAAACGATGACCTTCTTGGCCAGTCACAGTCATTTCTGTTGAGCATGTGAACACAATGCTCAAATGTTAGTAGGAAATGGACTGTTTAAAAATTTCAATAATGATTGGTACCATAATTCCAGTATTATGACAACCCTACTTTGGTTATGTCCATATTTTGGTCAAATCAGTTCAGTATTTGTTTGGGAATCGACTGACAGCTGTCATTTCTGTAATTTCAGTCTAGTTGCATTACAGAGCAAGCAAGAGGGCAATCGTATCAGAGTTTGATTTAATTTAACCAGCATTTATTGTAGCTAGAAGCTAGCTCTCTGCAGCTCTTACATGAAGCTAAGCAGGACTGTGCCTGGTCAGTACCTGGATGGAAGACCACATCGGAAAAAGAGGTTGCTGCCAGAAGAGGTGTTGGAGAGGCCAGCAGGGGGCGCTCAACCTGTGTGCTGTGTGGGTCCTAACGCTCCAGTTTAGTGTCGGTGACTCTTTACTTTTCAGTGAGCACCATCCTTGATCAGATGAGACGTTAAACTGAGGTCCTGACTCTTTAGGGTTTCTTCAAAATCCATCCCAGGATGTACTCCGAAAAGAGTAGGGATGTGTCCCCCTTGTCCTGGCCAAATTTCCCCTCTGGTCTCTGTCTATCATGGCCTCCTTGTCACATGTCTGTGTTGTTTCATGTGATGTTATGTTGTGCTGTAATCCATGTGCTTGTGCTTGTTGTTGTCGTCATGTGACCCCTTTGTTCTGTTTCCCGCTGTTTCTTAACGATCATGAGTTTCACCTGTGTGTCACCCCTGTTGGTAATTTGTCTAATCGTGTCCTGTGTATTTATACCCCTACTTTAGTTTATTGTTCGGTATTGAAGGGTCAACATCCATGTGAGTCCTGTGTGCCAAGTTCCTGTTGTAAGTGCGTTTTTGTAAATAAAATAAGTGCTTTTGATAATCTGAGTCTCGTCTGTGGTGCGACACCGACTGTGACACTCCTAACCATCCCCATCATAATTTGCGTCATCACTCTGTCTCCTCTCCACCAATAAGCTGGTGTTCTGGTTACATCCAGGTGGATGTTGCAGACTGGTGGTGGATGAGAAGATTTCCCTCAACATCTGTAAAGCTCTTTGAGTACCCAGAAAAGTGCAATATAAATGTAAGGAATTATTATTATTAACCAAACACTGTTAACAAATTCCTGTAGAATCTACAGTATCTTACTGGCAGCAGTTTGCCAGCAACTTTCTTACTTTGTTACAGCAAAAATACTGTATTTGCATTTACAGCACCATTTATCTTGATGTATATACAGTATTGTATATCTTTACTGTAAAATATACAGTCATTATCACAATGCGACTTTAAAGGTTCAAGACACCCTGGAGTACTTTTTTGGAAATGTAAACAGATTTGTGTGTGTTGAGCATCATTTAAGGCAACGTTAGCACCTGTCAGCTTTAATTGTGGGGAAAACTGGATAATTTTGGGCTTTTGTCAGCTGATTTCATCTTTACGGTTTAAAATAATTTTTGGGGCGGGATCAAAATCGGGGATGTGGCACGCATCTGCTAGTGGAGTGATGAAGCTTCGGTTTCACATTATTATTCAAAGCCGAGTTTTCTTATCCTATGAGAAGACCCTGCTTCCTTATTATTCATGAGAGCACGTGATTTCTAAAGACAAGGCAGACCTGCCAAGCTGTGAGACCCAATGACTGGGTGAGACTGCGCACGTCACGGGTGGTATGTGTTTGCTTCTATGATCCACAGGGTTTGTTGCATGTTTTTCCCCGCGATTCTGTCAAAGCCGATACAGCAAAGCTGGTGGTTTGCAGCAAGCATTTTTAACGGGAGAGCTGTATGAGAACTGGAGAATGGCGGACTTTGTCATTTATCAGTTGAGTTTATTACCATTCAGACACTTTGCCTATCTGTGCTGCTGTGTTCACCTATGTTTAAAATTCTCCAGATTACCGGCAAGGTTAATGGTTGGAATAGACAGGGCAAGAGACCTGCTGCACTGCTATCCACTGTGTCTGCATTCAGACCCGGGGATTGAGGAGGAGAGAAGTCCCCCTCATTTATAGTGTTTATATAAACAGGATTATCTTTATATGATGATATAACAAATGATAACAATGATATAACAAATTGTGGTTATGTGTATATGAAATTACGAATAACAAATGTAGCAGGGCATTAAAGGGCACCTATGGTGAAAAATCTACTTTTCAAGCTGTTTGGACAAACATATGTGTATGTATGGTGTATAGACCGTCATTTTGGGGTGATATAAACACACTGTCCTTTTTTTTCAATTTAACAACATAAAAACGGTGGACCAATTGGAACGGTTTTCAGACCGACCGCAACTTGACGTAGGAGTGCGGTCCCCCCGCCCACCGAATTGATTGACAGCTGCTTATTAACATGTTTCCGTAGTAACATGTGTAATCATATCAAACAGACACAGGACCAGGACGTGAGCAAACTAAGCAACCATAAATAAAAGGTCTGTTCAGTTTGCTAGGATCATCAATCATCATCAAATGTGATCGAGAGTGAGTTTTACAAGTTTAAAATGTTTTAAAACAGTGCATGTGTGTCATGAATTACAGCCATTTACTTCATCAACACAGCCGCGTGTCAGAACAATCATAAAAGACGCTTCAATCCCGGTTTGTGGACGTTAAATCAGGTTTATTTTGTACATTAACATAACAGACATCCATACAGCAGTAGATATTAACCTGTATTCTGTCACATTTGCGTGCAAAAACAGTGCAAAGCTAAACGCACGCTGTCTGTGTGTCCCTGTCAGCGCTGTGTGTGTGTGTGTTTTGTGTGTGTGCGTGAACTTTGTAACGACATTGTGTGTGACTCATCCTGCAACTCCACAACATGCATGAAATACTCATTGGTAAAGCTCTTGTTGTTTTTCCTCACAAACGTTAGGTGAGATCTTATTCCTTCATGTTTGTCTGTTGTCTGACGCAGCAGAGGGAGCCGCTGCCAGGCACGTGGAAACGGTGGGCGTGAAAGACTAGCCTTAAAGGCGCAGTACACAAAAACAGCTAGCTTCTAATAAATGCTACAAAAAAGGAACTTATGACAGGTATAATAAAAAAATCTGATGGGTGTTTTTAGATGAAACTTTACAGACACATTCTGGAGACACAAAAGACTTATATTAAATCTGGAAAAAGTGGTAACCTATGTGCCTTTTAAATTACTGTTTATTTCTTTGCATTTAACGTTGTAAACTAAACTATAAAATCATGGGTCTCCTCACAGTTTGACTCATTTTGTGGGCCAACTGACAACAGTTGTCCACTCGCCTCTTTCTTTCCTGCTCTGCCGGCCACGCCTCCTCCCTCTGCCCGCAGAGCTCCACACCCATCTCAGAGCGTTTTTTGAAAAAATTCTGAGGTAGACTTGAACCGAAAGAGGGGGGTTTCATGGCCCTTTAAAAAACAGTAACAAACTGCAGAACTATCCTACAGTAAAATACAGTTCATATTACAGTTAAATACTGGTTAATTTACAAAAATCATTAAAAGTGAACCTACAATGTATAAATGCAGCCTTAAACAGAAGTAGAGAATTGTTTCTTAATGGAATTTGAAGGTGTCAACTAACATCAGGCTTTCAAAACCCTTTGCCTCTGTAGTCTATTCATGCACAACTGTAGTTGCAACCTTATCCTGGACTTTTTAAAGACCTCACTGCCCACGGGCGTTGATGATAACAGTAGAAATTTCACACATTGCATCATCTGATCACAGGTGATGTCACTGCACTATTAAACCCACAGTGTGTTTGGACAGAGTGTGATGAAGGCCTCGGTGTCTCACTGTGTGGGCTGCGCAAATGACTGTCTTTAGCTCAGCTATTTTGTGGGCTGTTGTTTTCCTGTTGTTTTGTCTCCATCTCTACACACAGAGCGAGCGATAAAACTGCTCGGTCGTGCTTGCTGTGATAGACAAAGCCGTTTATGCTTAATGTGAAAATATCATTTTGACCATTTTAACAGGCAAGTTAATGATCTTATTCCTATTGCATCCTGTTGTCTAGCCTGTAAGAAAAGTGAATCAAACTTTTTTATGAATAAAAAATGTGTAGTTATCAATAAATCAGTAATTATAATCTGATTAATGGCTTAATTAAGTAACATTTAAACAAACGGTTGACGGTGTATTTTTAAGGCTTGGTTGCGTTTATAAGATGCAAAGCAATGTGTGCTCATGCTTCATTTGTAGAAAATCATGTTATTTTTTCATATATCTTACTTTTTTATTATATACAACTACCCTCATATTTTCCAGTGTCCCTCAAGGGCCTGCCCTGAAGTGGCTCTGAATGGTCAGCTAACATAATGTACTGTGATTCGTGGATCGGCTCCACATCACCACGTCAGTCCCCTACAAGCACGCTCTTTTGCTCTGTGGAAACAGTAGCTGAATCAATCAGAGAGAAAATAAAGAGCACACATGTAAACCTCACGCTTCCTCTCTAACATAAAATCTTACAAGTGTCTTTCACATGTATTTAAAATAAGCATATGTAAGTAATATGAAACGTTCACATATCTTTTGCGAGTTTATTTTCTGAGATGTAGAAAGCAGGGAAAGCGTCGGCATAGAGAGACACTGCACGTGCTGCTGCAGATGTGGCTGTTTACAGCGGTTTGACTGATAAATATGAGTTTGTAGCTGAATTGTTAGCGGTGTCAAACTGCATTTCCTGTTGTTTATCCTTTTTAACGTTCTCGCTACAACATACCATTAACGTTAGAAACTATGCATACATTTGATCAATTTTAACAAATAAAAATTAGGTTATGGCTGTGTAATAATGTTAACAAAACAGGTTGTGGCTCACAATCCACAGCATCGTTGGTTGGAGGAGTTTTTAACTGAATCCAGCACTGAAATGAGAGAGATTCTGGAAGTTGTCCTTTGTCAACTATATATATATATATATATATATGGCTCTGAATGGTCAGCTAACATAATGTACTGTGATTCGTGGA
>CAIGQZ010001336.1:3608587-3647531 GCA_903798205.1 Danio tinwini | reverse complement strand
TATATATATATATATACATACATACATATATATGTGTGTGTATATATGTATATATATATATATATATATATATGTGTGTGTATATATGTATATATGTATCTAGTGTTCAGCATATATAAATACACCTCTCACAAATGTTTTTAATAGGATGCTATACCAAATTATATTTGTGCATATTTATATAATGTACTAGTTTAGTCTGTACTGAAGCCAAATCTGGAGCCTTGACTTTGAAGAACAAAATAACTTATGGTGCAAATAACTACATCCAAATTTATATGTAAGTGAAAAATATATTATAAAAAATCTTAAAAAGAGGAAAAATCAAGAGAAACAAAAAATATATTAAATTTAGTTTAACATTTGTAGTTTGTACTATTTTTTTGCAACATTTCACTTGAATTTAATGGTATTATCTTTCTATTTCTAAGTATGTTTGGTGACTAAAATATTATTTTAATAAATATATATTGTCAATAAATCTGTTTTGCTAAAATGCACAAAATATATTACCTATATTACCTGAGAAATGGTTAAAAATATAAATTTTCAAAATGAGGTGTACTCATTTATGCTGAGCACTGTATGTTTTAACATGTTAAATTATTACAAAGTGTCAATTTGGGTCATAAAATCACGAGTCTGATTTGAATTCATTGTGAATAGCTAACACTTATGGGGAATAAAAATCAGACTTTGTAAATTAATCTGTAAATTAACATGTCTCAGAAACAGAAACAATATCACCACCAGCTCAGCTAAGAGTAGTTAGAAAATATCTACAAAAATTCAATATTATGCATCCCTGTTTTATTTAACAAGATTCAAACAAAATAAAAAAGTCTATTTATTTTCTCAAGTATCTAAGTAAATTTATTCTAACCCTTTTTGTTGATTTTTCTGGAGTAACTACCTATTAAAATATATAGTGAAATATTTTGTTAACATTAAATAAAATAACTCAAATAGACTTTGTTCATACCAACCTCCTCTACTTTGCCAGCACATCCATGACCTCAAAAGACCTCACAGACTTGGACCAAATGGCCAATAAAACTCCAATTATGAAGTCATCTGGTCTTTAACTGCCTTTTAATCGCATTCGAGTGATGACCGACCCAACATGAGGACAAGAAAATGTCTTTTGTTACATGATCTTCTTCGCTCTAGGTATAATCAGTGCGATGTCAGTAACTGCTAATGTGTCTGTTTTGAATCATAATACTCTGTTCTAGGGCTGCATGATATTGGGAAAATCTAACATTGCACAACAATTAAATCTAACAATTATATTTTGTTAGTCTGCGGTATACAGAGGGGTAAAATAAGCATTGAACCTGTCATGTTTTTTCCTGGGAATAATATTTCTAAAGGAGTTGTTGGATTTTATATTGGATTTAAGTAAGGTGATTGGCTGGGCTATTCTATGGCTTGATTTTCTTTCTCTGAAAGCATTTGAGTATTTCCTTGGCTGTGTTTTGATCATTGTCTTGCTGGTTTTATCTTTATCATCCTGCTAATGCAGATGTTGGACTGAAACAGCTAATATTCATTTAAAATGAGGAACGGCAGAGGGTTGTTGAAGAACTACTGAGAGATTTCAGCTGCTGTCTGGGCTTTCACTGCCAGAATACATCTTCCTTTTTTCATGTGTTTAATACTTTTTCCCTGCATCATTTCATTTTATTACCCATAACTTAATTTGTAAACTAATTAGATTTGTTTTCTTTGCATGTATGGATTTCTTTGGTTGTTACCAACATCTGAAGAAAATTTTAAGTGAACGGCAACTTTAAAAATATGTTTTTTGAAAAAACTGATACTATATATTGAATATAAATACAATTTCACCAGATGACTCTATTTAGATAGAATATATAATTTTAGATTGATTGGGATGATTCTGTTTGGGGAGTCCATCTATATAATAACTAATAAACAAATTAAAAGCATAGTTAAATACAATAATGAAAAGTTACACTTGAAAAAGTGTTTTACCGTTTTCCAAATTTAATACTGTAAAAAAATTTGTACTTTGTGCTTCACAAGTGTTTTCAGTTTATTTACAGTTGTGAATTGCATTATGGGATCTTGATCTCTTCTTTGTCAACTTTTGATATTGAAAATTCAAATCACTTTGTTAAAGTGTAGAGTTATTGACCTTTTAGTAGTTATATTGTAATATTATGTATAATAAATTATGTATACAGTAGAGAAATAAAGTCTGTAAGATAACAGATAATGTACTGGGAGTTTATTTTAAGGTATTTGTACCATAATATACAACACCAGCATAGACCATATATCACTTTAAACTATTAAAAATGCTCATAAAAGTCACTTTTTTAAAACTTTTTAAGGTAAAAATTGTTGGAGGAAAAATCGGGGCCCCATGATGCAATTCAAAAACATAAATAAACAGGAAAAAATAAAAACATAAATCACAAAATACAAAAAACTGCTAATTAACTGATATATTTACAGTGTATTCATGTACAGTAAGTGAATAATAAAAATAAAAGTAATTCAATAAAATTAATCATTATTAAAGTTTATTTTTTATGTCAGATTTTTTTTTTTTTTTTACAGTTTTTCTTAATTGCTTTGGTACATTTTTTTATAATGTAATATATATAAATAGTTTGTATATATAGTTTGGTTGCATTAGTGATAAATAGATAACGCAAATTGTCTTGCAGCTAGAGGTCATTTACCAATTTAGCAGACATTACAAACAATGTTAATATCAGATATTTATGGTGTAAAGAAGTGCATATACAAATGTTTGATAATTTAATAAACAGTTTTGAGTATGAGAGCTTACACGATGAAAAATGATTGAGAAGCTGTGAAGAGTTTGACACTTTAAATGAGAATTGACTCATCAGTTTTGATCAACAAACACTATGCAATTAGTTTTGTCTAAACTACAGACGGTTGTACTTACTATTTGCTCACATGTGGCAAAGCATTTGCATTTTTTACTTGAATCAATAAGAAATGCCACTCTAAAGTGAACCATAAGCTAATTGTTCAGAGATCTAAACTTATTGTTTTGGAAAAAAAATCTATCCAGAATTGAGCCAAAGCAACAGAGAAAAACTGTAAAAACCTCAAAAACACATGCAAATGATAAATTGCAATACAAACTCAACATTGCGAATCCTGCGATGTGACTATTGAGAATGAATATATTGTGAGATCGATGCTGAAACAATATTCTGTGCAGCCCTACTCTGTTCACTGGCAAATTGATGAAATATTATCAAATGCATCATGCAGCAGCCTCATGTTGTTATAGATCGAGAGTGATTGGCTGATCATCAACTGCTGACCTCACATTCACAGTAGATTTGTACAGTATGTTCTTACGACTCTTTTTTTTTTCTCTCCTGCCCGCTCTCCTCTATCTCTCTCCTCTCTCCATCAGCCGAGCAGGAATGCGCCAGCTGTGAGCCGTACTGCAGTGCCAGGGGACTGTAAATAGGGACGGACTGAATGTGCTTCCTGTCGGCAAACAGCAGAGAGGACATACGGGACTGGATATGAGCGGCTCAGAGTCAGGTAAGGACCGCAGACTGTGTGTGTGCCATTACTCACAAGGCTAGACGAGGACTTCCTGAGCACTGCTGGCTCGGGGAAAGCTACTGGAATGGGTTATTTCACAAGCAAAGAATATTTGGCTTCCTGGTATTCTGAGACGTGCCAGGTTAAAAGTGAACTGGGAAAGATTTGAAATGAGGCATTGTATGTTGAGCATGCTCTCTGTGGTTCACTGCTTCTGGGGTAGCTTTGCACCTTCATTTGTGCCTTCATTTATCTTTTTATGTTCTCTGTCGTTCTTTGAATCACATCGAGGAGTCTTATAACCACCTTTGGTTGTGCAATAAAAGCTCTTTCTTACAGATCTGATTTGTTTTAATAAGTAGTGGTGGATTATATGGCTATTTAAACGGTAATTCACTTTTAATGGTAGATTATTGGTTCAGATTTCCACCAACAGATGGGTTGTTTTGGTGCCTTCAAGGACCACAGAATACTGTTCTTAAAGACATTTTATAATAAATTACATTATTATATGACAATATATGCTTCGATTGGTACGTTAGGGTTGTTCTATGGAAATTCTCATGTGGCTTCTTTGATTGGAGCTTGGGCTGCTCGATTATGGGAAAATCATAATAATGATTATTTTGGTAATAAGTAGTCATGATTTTTTTAAATAATTATCAGTGGGTCATATGACCAAAAAGTTTTGGAGATATATTTGTGAGCAATTCCATGCAAATGTCAACCTTGCCAAGAACATTTTTTAGTTTTCACCAAAATAGAGAAACCGTTTCTACATTTTTTGTGTAAGCAAGTATTTTACAGTACTTTAAAAATACTCAAAAATTTATCTGTCAATGTTTTCAAACTATTATATTTGATTTAACAAAGTCACACTAATGGCAATTTCACATCCATCACATCCATAACAGAGAGATGATATATATATAGTGTTTCCCACTGTTAATAAGGTTGATAGTACACCTATACATTTCAGATCATTAAATTTCACAATTCTTAGTACTGAGGCAGAATGGGACAAACTAAGAAAAAGGTTTCACAATTATGGAAAGGAACTAAATACAATAGAATACAAAAATACTAACAAAACAATCTCTGCTTTAAGCATCTTCACTGTAAGAATTAAACTTAATTCGTATCTTATTAAAGTCTACAAAAGTCGAGAGCATTGGGTGAGTTAGCATTGTCTTTTGTTGTTTGATTAATAATGATAAATACAGTCAGCAACAGGAATATAGCGCGTTGTCTCTTTAAGAGCCGTGCAGTTACGTTTATGTTTTTGCTTTCACATGTCGTTTCATTCTTAACTCTTGGTTTAATTATTTCTTCATATCAAACGGGGGTTAATGTGAGTAAAGCATAGCCCTAATTGGAACTATGGTTCTTACGTGGAACTTAAATAGTGGTATAATGGAAATCATTAGTACAATTCAAAGATGTCTTTTGACATATAATAAGAGTTTAAGACCTGCAAAGAAATCTTTTTTTTTTCTGCATATAGTTCTTTTGTTGGACTATATGGTAATTTTGAGAATGTTATGTTATTGGTTCAGACTGGTTTGTGGTATTTCCGCTTGACTCCCGATCCGAGCATATGATTTCGGCACGATTTCCTTGACGTAGGGTGTCATGGGGAATCGTAAACGACAAATGGGTGTTGTGACACAAGATTCAATCGATTCTTCTCGTGTAATGTGGCATAGTTCAAGACAACCGATTCCATGCCTGCGACGCCTCTAGCATGTGTAGTTTTTTTTCTCTTTCTTCGCGACGAGTTCTGTCACGTGGGTGACACTGCCCAATAGGAGCACATAATTTATTTGTTATCTCAGTGGGTGCTGCCATTAATGCGACGGTCAGGTAATCAAAAAATAGGCTGCATATTTACTTATGGGTGGGTCACGGGTGGATACGATCAATCATTGGCTATGCAAACTTTAACTTTTAATTTTTTCAAAAATATTAAGGTGTTTTAAGCTATTTTATCTGACGGACTGGCACAAATATGCAGACATCTTCATTCTCACAACGAGTTTCGAGTTCTTAAGTTTTCTCATCTTTTCAACAGAGTTTGTTCTAATACATTGTAAAAGCCTGTCCTGCTTATTAAAATTTGTAATTAACAGTGAAAACAGTTAATATAGGCTTCTCTGAAACTGTGAATATTCCACTTTAATTTTATTTAGGATAGATTATTTATTATTATTTTATTTAACAAACCAACAAAATCTTACAGCAACTCGTGTTTTGGCACTGAAGCATATAACGGACTTGTTTTGAAGCACTTCACCTCAAAGGTTATTCATTATTCTTTTTTATTTAGTAGTTAACTGACCAACGAAAAATACATTAGAATTAAGATACAAATTATAGCTAACCAATTTCATTTCAAAAATATATTTTTTCCCAAGTAAAATATACAAATTATATTTTTGTTTGTGCCTGTCCAACTATGTGGTGATGATTTGTTCTGCTCCTTGGAAAATAAGGATTTAATTAATGCTTCACTGTTTCACAGCTGTTGATGTGCTTTAAATTCTCACTCACCATGTTAAGGCTAGGGAGTGTTTAATAGCAACATTGGCAGGAAAATATACATTTACATTTCAAAGAAAATATCTTAATATTAAAAAGAAAACATAAGTTTGGTCCTATCAATGTCATAACGAATGCCTTAAAATTAAGTGGTTAGTTGACTGCAAGCATCAGTGTTTATTGAGATTAAAATAAGATACAAAAATATAATGACATAATTATGACATAATAAATATTGTTATAGCAACACTTGTGACTGCTTTGGGAAATAACGCTCGTTGTAAATAGGCATGGGACGATAACCATTTTCAAGGTATACCGCAGTTTGGAAAAGTCAAGGTTTTAATACCATCAAAATATTCTGTAATACTGTTCCTAAGGTATGTGTAAGATTTTTTTTATTTACATTTTTTGTTTTGGATTTAGGACAACAGTCCAGCAGAACAAAATATCCAAAGATACCGTTTTAAATTGTAAAGAAATGTGTGTTTTTAAACTAATGAAGACAGCAGAAGTCAATGATTCATTCAAATTATTTAGCCTGACATGTTTACTTCTCCAAAATAATATAAATAAAAAAAAAAAATCTATTGTTTTCAAACAAAAACATTTTTTTTTGTTTTTTACCCAGAATATACAGTATTTTAGAACAGTAAACACAATACCGTGATACCGTGAAACCGTGATATTTGTATCCAATGTTATCATTCCGTCAGAATCTTATACCCCCCCATGCCTAGTTGTAAACGTCATAGGATGTCTGATCGTGAAGGAACATGTAGTCTGGCACATTTGTTACCCACAAGTCAAGATTTTTAGCAAGAAAAAAAATCGCATAATCTGACATAGTGACTTTCGTAACCGACAATAGAAATCGTGTGATCTGACTGGGGCTTTACAGATGCATTGTTTTGGAGCTTTCAAGAATTCCAAAGTGCTTCTCTTCAGAATCAGTAGAACTACAGTAACTATTGCAAAACACATTACAGACATTTTCTTTCTCATTCAACTTTAGTCACAAAAAATGGTACGCTTTTCCACTATCACGGCGAACCATTCTGAGAACAGTCAGGTTCGGGTTCCACTTGTAATTCTACATGAGCCTGAAACGGCATGGCACAATTACAAACTGTTCTTAGTCTGAAATTCTAGGCACACTTAGACTAGTGGAGTGGACATGACATCGTATCTGTGCTGCCACTTTCTCCATAGTTGGCACGCTATTTATTTATTGATTTATTTATTTATTGTTATTCACTGAAGTAAATAAATAAAAAGGAGTCCTAAAACAGAAATATCTGATCATCCTCCATATCACTGTTTACATTACACTTGTGTTGCCAAGGCAATGACAACTGACAAATTTGTATTAAAGCACCCGTTAAATTAAAATAAAAGTTTTTTGATGTTAGTTTGAGTCTGTTAGTTTTAAGGACATCTATTAGCTAGTGTGCTCCAAAATTTGCATTTAGAAAATATAAACCTGATATAACCATCCAAAGCTTGTAGTTTGTCACTTCCGCCTAAATGAATCAACGATTTTTTTTCACATCACCTCATACTTCAATTTCCTATCAAATCTTTACCAATCAAATGCTCTCTAGTATCTGACATGTCTCGTCCCCTTCAAGCCGCTTCTCATTTGCTTTTCAGTGCGCCCTCTAGAAACTGACACCCCGGATCTACGTAAAATGTGCAATCAGGCCTGGCAAAAGCCCCCTTTTGGAGATCTGATCAATTTAATGTAGCTAAAATTCTGCCCTACAAATTGTTTTCCTTAATGAGTCAGGAATATGTATAATAAGTAGGACTGCTGTTTCAAGTTGACCTGAAAAATGTTCAATGACAATAGGCCAGAGGTTTTATTTTTTATCAACAGACTAGCCTTAAATCCATTTCTATATTACTTTCTCATCCTCATTTGTGTAAATAACACCCAGGGGTCGCATAGGTGAGGTGTGTGTGAGTGTTTCTATACCAGGTGAGTGAGTTTAGAAGAGGAACTCAACCATCAGCTCAGTCATGTGGAACGTCTGAGATAACACACCTGGCATGAGCAAACTACAGACCTTAAGTAACCTCATACACACATGCACACACACAAAATGTCTTCTCTCACACTGCATGCATGCACTCTAACCTACATGCAAATACAGTACACACACATACACACTAACCCACATTCAAACACAAGCACATGTTCTCCCACTTACATTTAGTGGCCCACTCTAAATAATGTATGAATTTATTTGCATTTTATAAGTAAACACCAAGCTAAAAAGGTTTGTCACAATAGGTCTCAAGTCATAAAACTACATATACAGTGTTTTATCTTCATTTGTTTACAGATAGCGCTTGGTTTAATATTTATCTAGCTCAGTGAAACTTTTTAACTGTAACTCACGTTCTATATAAAGCAAAAAAAAAAAAAAAACTCTTTCTGTGCAAAAGGCTGATTCCTCATTTTGAAGCCTTGACTTTTAGACTGAGTATTTTAGTGTGGTAGATTTTGATCAGGTCAGGATGATTTGAGTTGGAGTGGAGTTTTCTATTCAGTCAGTCACATTAACGAGTAATCAAATGAATTACTGAATTACTGTCTCTCTCAGCCATAGCATTTCTCTTTCTCTTGGGTGTGTGTTCAGGACTGGGACTGGACACATAACCAACCAGTGATGATGATTGGTGTGTCTGTGAGCGTGATGTAACTGAGAACTTTATGATTGGTTTGAGTCTGATAGTTTTAAGGACATCTATTAGCTAATGTGCTCCAAAACAGTGACAAAATTTGCATTTAGAAAATATTAAATTGATTTAAACATCCAAAGCTTGCAGTTTGTCACTTCTGCCTAAATGTATCAATAGTTTTATTCATGTCACCTCATACTTCAGTTTCAATAAACGGCATTACTAATAGCGATACTTTTTTTCAGTAACGAGTAATCAAATGAAAATAAAATGTGTGTGTGTGTGTGTGTGTTCAGGACTGGGTCGGGACACATAACCAACCAGTGATGATAATTGGTAAACTTAGAACGTGATGATTGGCTTAGATAGACATTTCCATCGTTTGCCAATCAGAGGCAGAGTATTGCGGGTGTTCACACACAAGCACATGCACAGTCAGTGGCACACACTAACGACCCGCAGTCAGAAAGATGGCAAATCCAACGAGTTCAAAGTTGCCGTTTGCAAACTGGAAAGATAAGCACTACTTTTCCCTTGTTGAGGTGAAAGGCTTTAGATGAAAGGCAAAAATGTTTATGTATCATGCAACTCATGCCCAGTAAAAAAAGTGAGTTTGATGTGTATATTATGAAATGTTTAGTGTCAGAGCTCATTAACATTCATGACCCTTCCAAATAAGGTCAAAACCAAGCTTTTCATTCTAGGGGTAATTCCTATAGTTGTAAATAAGCATATTAAACCAACACATTCTCACTGCAATTCGTAACTTCTTGATTTAGTGGCTAAATTGTATAATTTCTTACGATCTCATTCGTACAATTTAGTATGACTTGCTTATCCCGCAATAACAGTTGGGTTAGGGGCAGGGTTTGGTGCAACGCCTTCTTTTAAAATCGTACATTTTCATACAACTGAACTAGGGCTGGGCGATATGACAAAAATGCAATCTCGATAGTTATTTTCCATATTGAACGATTACGATATATATATTTCGATATACGTTGTTAATGCCTCCAGATATAAAAGAGTGCCCAAACAATGACTGAAGCCACAAAAATTATAGGGTCCATTAAGGCCCAATCCCAATTCTGTTTTTGTACCCCTACCCCTTCCCCTTCCCCTTGGCCCTTAAAACCGAGTGTGAAGGGGAAGGGCTTCAAAATTTACCCCTAAGAAATGAGACACGTCATCATACAGTATGTCATCGCGATCTCTTGCTTCATATGAGATCAGACGATCGCGACTGCTGTAGTTATTCCAGTTGTGTTATTTTTTGTATTTATCTTCAGGAAATCACTGAAGACATATATTATGTTATCATAACGATCTAATGTGGCAATAAGACTGTAACTATACTGCACATTTACACAGTAGCCATTTTCATCTATGTAAACACACAAAAACAACATTAACATTATCCCAGGCACTGTAAAAGGCTTATTATCAGCCACTAGACTTTTCTGACAGGGTATTCGAGTGTCATCAAGTGTCAGAATGTTGTAGGACTGCTGTACAGGAGTTATAATTAAGGATTATAGATTGCGAAATTTAGCTGTTTTTATTTTAGCGTTTCTATTGTAATAATGACAAAAAATAAGAATTTGTGGATCTCCTTACTTCCAGGTTCAGCTATCCTACTGTTGTGGCTGGTGTATTCTGGGAAAGTTTCTTACCCCTTGGTTTTAAGTGTGGTCCTGAAAAATCTTCGTTCGAAGGGATATCTACCCCTTTCCCTTAGCACTACACCTTCAAGCTAAATAGAATTGGGACACAAATTTTTGGGTAAGAAGGGTTAAGGGATAGAATTGGGATTGGGCCTAAATGGCATAACATTTTCGCCAGATAAATTTTCAGTGGCCGAAAGTTCTGTACATCTCTAATATCAACACACAGTTAGACTCCCATTGTTGCACATTTGGCTCTTAGATCAGTATAGAGTAAAAAAGTCCAGCGCTTATCATTGTTATTGACATAAATTTTATCGCAATTCGATATGATATCGTTTATCGGCCCAGCACTAGACTGAACTCTACAAATTCGTATAAATTAGCCACTAAACTGACAAAAAGTTAAATAGTTACGTTTCCTCATGAGATAAGGCTGTATAAAACCATTTCTGAAAAATTTTAGCAATTAACTAAGTCACATACCTACTATGTAGATATCAGAAAACAATTGAACATGTTGAATCAATGCACTTTATGGCACCTTTATGTCTTTGGTGCATGTGCCTGTGAAAACCACAATCTGCATATTCTTAAAATGCACATTAAAAGTTAAAATGATTAATAGTATTTACTGTATTTTGAAGTTCCCATGATAGCAACATCACGAGTGTTCATTATCGCAATATACAGTACTGTATTTTATTATTGAACAACTTTTTAAAGTCTCAGAGGAGGGCAGTGGTGTTTCCTCTCTCTCTCTCTATTTTTCTTTCTGCGGCTGAAACACCCTGATGCAAATAAGATAAAAGCAAGTTTCCATGGTGATAGAATGATCGCTGAACACACACACACACACACACACACACACACACACACACACACACACACACACACACACACACACACACACAGACAGACACACACACACACACACAGACAGACACACACACACACACAGACAGACACACACAGACATCTTAATGCAGTGTTTTGCATGCTTGCTACTCCCTGCTTAGCCATGCACCGTGACACACCAGGGCATACGTTAGTATCTGGCCCAGAATGCACTGCGGTGAGCCACATTGGCTTGGTGACACATGTGTGAGTTCCTGTCTCGCTCTCAGTGGAGATACAGCTCTCGCACCACAAGCCGGTAAGAACCAACCCAGCAAACATCGCCTTAAATGTGCATGTTTTCTCTATATTTTCTGTTTGCGTCTATTACTGTAAATATCTACTTATTTCATAATTAATTTATATGTATGTTATTAATATATTGTTGTAAATAAGTTAACAATTACATTCTTAAATGCTAATTTTATATATTTTATATATTGAGTAATTTGGCTGATTTACACTATTATTTTGCTTCGTTTTACAAAATCTGAAAATGATTTGTAATATAAATATTTTATTACTTAAAAATGTGCATATTGTTTTGGGAATTCTTTATATCTTTGTATAATAAACATAATATTTTTACATTTATAAAAAAAGTAAACCATTTTTAAAGCATTTTGATCATTGTAATTTATAGTTTATAACCATATAGGACAATAAATGCTGTTACTTTTAATTATTAGTACATTACAAAATGGTGCAAATACGTAAAATTATTAATTAATTCTGATTTTTCACTATATATGGTAAAGTAACTTAGTGTAGATTGGATAGTTATGTTCTTTTCTCTTAAAATGACTTACATTTTGACATGCTTGACCACTTCCTCTTGTGCCTCTTTGTCTGCTGAATTTGGTATGCAAATCATTTCATGTCAATTTTCATTATAAAGTTGTTTGACTTTGTTGAAGGGTCATAGTTGCTACCGATCGCTCTCTGTCCTTTAATGTTGCTCCACAACTTATTTGATTATTTTCAAAGTCGGTTTGAAGAATCAATGATGTACATCTCCTGCCAGATGTCATTGACCGTGTAAAACACACCAACAACTTTGCCTCGGAAAGTAAGAAAGGACTATTCATTTCTGAATGTTTTGCTGTTTAAGCTGCTGGGTTTTTTTAGGACACTCTTGAGAGGTGATGATGTAAGGTGTGATGTGAGATTGTGCTTTTTGTTTATTGAGATACATCTGTAGCTGGTGATAATATTTGGCGGGAGGAGATGAACAGCCGTTCTGTTTAGTCATTGAGAGCTGTTTTGTGATGTTTTTCCTGTTTCCCCTTGCATATCTCTCAGAGCAAACTGAAATGCTTCTTTCTCAACACGCGTTGTGTCAAAACAGTGTCAGGCTTTGTTAGGTTTTGTAAGTCCGAGCACCAAAAGAGGACGTTTGCAAACTGAGAAGTTCTCACTCTTGTCACTCATACACTTCCTGTTTTCTCGCTGTTGTAACTGTTTGAGCAAGTGAAACTAGCTCAGTTTCCTAATTTAGCAACTATGAAGATGCTACGTGCAGAGTCTTTTTTTAATGTCAAAAAGTTATAGCAGTGCATGGCTTAACAGAATGATACATCCATGTGTGTGTTTGTGTATTTACCCACACACACTCTGTAATTCCATTAATGACAAATCAAATATTGGGGTATTTTTTTCAATAAGATGTAAATGACACTTTTTAACCCAATGATTGGGTTTGTGCATTTTGAACCAATGTTGGTTTTAAACAACCAAGTGTTTTTTATAATGTGTGTGTGTGTACAATTATTTTTCCTATATATATATATATAATATACACTGTATGTATATGTATATATATATACTGTATGTATATGTATATATATATACTGTATGTATATGTTTGTGTGTGTTATCTCATGTATTTGCATTTAATGATTGGACTATAGAGTATATCAATTTAATGATGTTTCCTAATGTGTCCAATAACCTTGAGCTAAGCAAAAACAAAGGATTTCTTTTATGTTTTGGTTACATAATTTGTTGTATGTGTGCCACTACTTCTCTGGAAGAGATTGATTTGCAGATTGTTAAAAAAATCTGTAAATGTAGTCTACCCAGAATGCCTGTGTGAGTCAGACAGCCATGAAAAAGCATCAGCCCTGTTACCTGTGAGTAGATGGGCCTCCTGAGATCAGTAAACCTGGAGAAAGCAGTAACGCACTGCATTTTGCTGTCTTAGCCATTCAGTTTGCCACAGCTTTCGTTTATTTAGAGCCAAATAACAAACCAGCAGCACGAGGAATCCTTTAAAAGTGTTTGTAAACCGATTATTGTATCATCAAAGGTAATTCCACTGGAAAAGTGGTCCTAGCACTGTGATGTAGGGCAGAGCTTTAGTTTGGGGGCTGTGGTAACTCAAGGCCTGAATGCCTTCGATAAATCAGTAAAGTAGGCCAGCACAATGCTGCTTTTATCAAGGGCGTTTGAAACATCGCTGGTGACTTTCAGCAATGCAGCTCGGCGCCACTGCCCAACGCTAAACTCTGAGTTGCATTTTCCTTATTCAGACATCAGCTGCCGTCTCTAAGCTTCACTGCAATAAATGCTTTTTAGAGTTTTTGTTTTGTTCCTAGTCCAAATATACACTTACCGGCCACTTTATTAGGTACACCTTACTAGTACCAGGTTGGACCCCCTTTTGCCTTCAGAGCTGCCTTAATCCTTCATGGCATAGATTAAACAAGGTACTAGAAATATTCCTCAGAGATTTAGCTCCATATTGACTTAATGGCATCACGCAGTTGCTGCAGATTTGTCGGCTGCACATCCATGATGCGAATCTCCCGTTCTACCACATCCAAAAGGTGCTCTATTGTATTAAGATATGGTGACTGTGGAGGCCATTTGAGTACAGTGAACTCATTGTCATGTTCAAGAAACCAGTCTGAGATGGACAGCAGTTAGACAGGTGTACCCAATAAAGTTACCAGTGAGGGAATAAAAAGTCTTTAACTAAAAAGTATTGTCTAATCAAGTAAAAATATTTTAGTTTTTACTCCAAATTAAGTGAGTTTTTCCTTAAAACAAGGTAAATTATCTGCTAGTGGGTTGAGTGATATACATTTATTTCAATCCCAAAACAAGATTATTTTTCTTACCCCATTGGTAGAGTATTTTGCTTGTTTTGAAGGGGACCTACAGCATTATGCCCCTTTTTTTTTTGATATAAAATAAGTCCTTGATATCCCTAGAGTTTGTATGTGAAATTTCAGCTCAAAATACCTGACCAATAATGTTTTAGAACTCTTTGAAACTGCCCCTTTTAGGATTTGATCCTAATTGTGCAATTTTGGTAACTGTCGCCTTAAATTCAAATGAGATCTTTTCACAAGAGGGTGGAGCTACAAATGCCTATATGTCAGCATAGTGGCAGATCCAAAAACAAAGCTAACCTCCTTTGCTAATGAGGTAAAGTTTGTCACTAATGGGCGGGGCTTTCCCCCTCTGATGACACGTTCAAAGGGAGAATGTGTGTGATTTATAAAAAATGTTATTAATATGTTTTTACTATTAGAAGCTGCTTATATTTACAGACTATTGCCACACAATTGTGTTTAAACCCATTATAAAAGTCATTTTTGCATAATAGGTGCCCTTTAAGGGAAACCCAGCTTAATTTTGAATTATTTCTGTAGACAACAGTATTTTTTACTTGTCTATCAAATTGTTTCTTGATTTAAGAATGTTTAGATATTTGCATTCAAATACTAAAGTAGGAAATAATTTTTTGCAGCGTTCCAGTAATGTGCAGAGAAAAAGCCGTAGATCCAAAAAAGCTGAATAATTTAACAGATCATTTCGTTTCGAGTTGCTCTGCTCTGATAATGTAATAAATATAAAAGATGTGCGGGACTGGGCAAGGGAGAGGGTGTGGTTTTGCAGGGTTTAAATGAGGTTATGGGATGGCAAGATGAGCTGTCCAGACTTACTGAGTAACCAGAATATTCTCTAACCCAGCAAGAGTTCACATCCACCAGCCAGCACAATTTACAGCGTCCTGACACATACCAGTGCTGAGACGAGAGAAAGACGGAGGCAGAAAGAGGCAGTGCTATGAAACTCTGAGAGGGTTTTTATTTGTGCATAGAACATTTCTGTCTCTTTAGTATAAAGTGCACAGCATGAATGAGTGTGCCCCCTTTTGAAAATGAATCTTTTGATCCATTTGTCAGAGGATATAGATGATATATTTTGCTGCATTTCAAGAAAACAATTTTTTTAAGTATTATATTCATTAAAATAAGAGTTTGGTCACCTTACATCTTTATGAACAGGAATATAACATATTTAAGGTGTTTTATGTTCTTTATAATACTTCAAAATTTTGTCCTCTTTTAAAATTTTATATGATATTTTTATCTCGTAATAATTTAGGTGTACTAATTTTTGGACTCTGATTTTAATTTATTTGTTAGATTAGCTCCGGATTGGGCTTCAGTACTGTAATTTAATGCAGTGGTTTCCAAAGTGGGGGATGGGACCCCCCGGGGTGTCATGATACAATGATGGTGTTGGGGGTTGCTTGGTGATTTCCAAAAAAACTAAAAAAATTGATCAAACTATTAGAATGACCTTATTTTATCCATAACCTACAGAAGAAAAAATAGTAGTTAATTTGTTATATTTACAAAAAACAACATGCAAATAAAAAGCCATCTGCCTTTAAAATTTGATTGCAACCCCTGGGGTTATAATAAAGACACACATATATATATAAGTCTATATAACTTCACCTTATATTAAAGACACAGCAATAGCGTCAGATGCAGCAGATTGATTTTATGGCACCAGGTTAAACTTTGACACCTTCACATCACTCACATACATTAAAAATTAAGGCCACGACTAAATATGGAGGAAGGTCTCAAAGGCCTCGTTTACACTGACAGTTCATGATGTCCAATTCGCATCTGTTGCCTATATCTGATTGTTTTGCCTGTCTGTTTACACGTTCTTTTAATTGTCACCCATATCCAATTCATGTGTTTACACTTGCCATACAATTTACGATGTTGCGCATACGTAAAGGCAGGTTCTAGCATCTGCGCCACACTAGCCACGATAGAAGAAATTGGCTTGCTTTTAGCTTGTGTTTAGTTTTCAACTTGTGTCTATGGTTTATATACTATTGTGTTTTCCACTGACTCATCTTCCCACAGGGCAAGAAGGCAGGTAATTTCTGCCGTCGACCACTGACCACTTCTCCATGTTTCTCTCTGTTGTTGTTGTTGTTGTTAGTCTCCACACACGATTTTCCTTCTACGTCGATAAACCGCGGAGAAGTACCACATTGTCACAAGTTTTATGACATACAAAACGGAATGTCGCAAATAAATCCGATCTGCCTGTTTGTATGATAGTCGCATTGTCACATATCCGATTTATATCACATATGAAGGAGGTCTGAAACCGATCTCTGAATATCCGAATGTATGCGTTTTTTTTGTGTTTACAAGGTAATAGAAGAGATCCGATCTGTGTCACATATGGGCAAAAAATCAGAATTGGGTCACATTTAACTGCCAGTGTAAAAGGCGCCAAAGTGATGTTCTCCAAAATTAAACGAAGAGTAGACTTGGGCCTATTAGTGTGTGTGTGCGCTATTGCATACAAGGTTTGTATATTTATAACCAGTTCAGAGGTTATTGGGGGTCGCGAGTCACTGATTTTGTTATTTTGCGAGTTGAAAAAATGTATAGTTGAAGTCAAAATTATTACACCTCCTGTGAATTTTATTTGTTTATTTTTTCAAATATTTCCCAAATGAGGTTTAACAGAGCAAGGAATTTTTAACAGTATTTTTAATAATATTTTTCTTCTGGAGAAAGTCTGATTTGTTTTATTTTAGCTAGAATAAAAGCCGTTTTAGATTTTTATAAAACAAGGTCAATATTATTAGCCCCCTTAAGCAATTTTTTTTGCTTTTTTTTGTCTACAGAACAATTGTTATACTTTTGATTTGCCTAATTACCCTAACTTGCCTAATTAACCATAAGCCTTTAAATGACACTTTAAGCTAAACACTAGGATTAAATATTATATGCTGTCATTATGGCAGATAAAAGAAATCAGTTATTATAAATAAGTAAATAAACTATTATGTTTAGAAATGTGTTGAAAAAAACCTTCTCTCCATTAAACAAAAAATTGGGGAAAGAAATATACAGGAGGACTAATAATTCTGACTTCAACTGTATATGCTCATATATATTTTTGTGAAGCATAGTGTAGAAAATCTTCATTTAAAAGAGAGCTCACGTATGTGTATTTGTACAACTGGGGTATTCACAAAACAGTGTATTCAGTAAGCTAACAGAAGCTGCATGTAGTATTGTGCCCTGTTAAAGCTGATAAAAATGGTGCAGACAGTTATCTTTTTTTCACCTTATGGTTTTCATTTCCTGTTCAGATGGTGAACTTCCTGTCTCTACTCTATGTTTAGGTGTGATTTTTGTAGTTTGTATGATGTGAAATGGCTTCGTTTTCAAACAAACCGCACGAGTAAGTCAATGATCTCCGAACTGGTTTCTAAATCTATGGCTAATGTGATTGGGTGGGTGAAACCATACCCAGTGGATGTGGTGTTAGCATCGCTCTATCTTAAATAAATAATCATAAAATATTAATTATATGAATATTAATATTGAGGTGCTGTGGAAATGTTTCAATTTCCATTTGAAATTGAGGTCAATTGTCAGGTTATGTACATATCTGTGTGTATACTGTACATTTGTGTATGTAAGTATGTATCATTTTGCATTCTATGGGTTTACTTATGTATATTTATTAATTATATATATATATATATATATATATATATATATATATATGTATTTTAGATTTACACTTTATATATAATTGAGGCGTCACAGTGGCTCAGCTTAGCCTTACAGCAAGAAGGTTGCTAGTTCGAGTCCCGGCTGGGCCAGTTAGCATTTTTGTGTGGAGTTTACATGTTTTCCCCGTGTTCATGTGGGTTTCCTCTGTGTGCCATGGTTTCCCTCACAGTCCAAAGACATGCGCTATAGGTGAATTGAGAAAACTAAATAGGCCCTAGTGTATGAGTGTGTGTAAATGAATGTGTATGGGTGTTAGCAGCTGGAAGGCCTCCGCTAGGTAAAACTCATGCTGGAATAGTTGGCAGTTCATCCTGTTGTGGCGATCCCTAATAAATAAACGACTAAGCCAAATTAAAATGAATTAAATATATATATATATATATATATATATATATATATATATATATATATATATATATATATATATATATATATTTTCTCTAATTTTTCTTCTCTTCATCTTCTTTTTTATATGTATTTATTTATTTGCTGGCATGGGGTGGGTTTGGGGTTTGTTCTTTAAATTGAGAAAAGCTTTAAATAAAGTATCAATAATTGGCAGGTTAGTGGCACTGATAGATGGGTGTTTATTTATGCTTTTGAATTGCATAATGGGACTTTGATCTCTGCTTTGAAAATTCAACTCTACAAACGTCAATAAGTCACTGTGTATCCTTCAGAGTTTGAAATGACATTATTTGAGTTGGTTGTGTAAATTACAGTGCAACAAATGACCTGCTAATACTAAAGCTGTTTTATTTTACAAATTTGATTGTGGATATATTTATTAAATACATAATTGATCATGGGCAGGCGATGGTAATGCTTTAGTTGCGTTAGTTGATAAAAATTCAATGAGCTGCTTATGCTTTGGTAACTAAACATAAAGAAATTGTTTCAATTATTTATTTCAAGATGTTTCACAGGTTTTTGTCCTGACAACATTTTGAGTGTAGGCCCTATAAAAATTGTTGACTCAACTTAAAGTTGTAAGGCAACTTGCTGCAGAGCTTTTTTTGAGTTTTAACCCAAGTACTGCATTTGACTCGATTTAACTTTTTATACTTAAACTTAAAAAAGTTAATTTTAATGTGTAACTAACTGTGCAGAACTGTTTAAGTGCTTGGTAGCTGTATAGAGTCCACCCTATACACAACACAACACTTTCTCTGCTTTTGAATATAATAGTTTGCACATTTTGTAAAGCTGCTTTAGAACAATAATTATTGTCAAATGTGCTATAGACGTAACCTTGAATTTAATTTAATGTAATTGTTAGTAAGATTTGTCATGTAGCATTAAAGGGCACAACCTATGATGAAAATCATCTTTTGTAAGCTGTTTGGACAGAACTGTGTGTAGGTATAGTGTGCCCACAGTCATATTGGGGTGATATAAACACAGCAAGTGTCTTTTTTAAATTTCCTGATGTTAAAATAACATCCAAATCCCTCCCAATTTAAAGCCAACCTCAACTTGACGTAGGAGTACGGTTTCCCGCCCACCGAATTGATTGACAGCAGCGTATTAACATGTCTCCGTAGTAACGTATATAATCATATCAACAAGACAGGATGTGCGCAAAGCAAAAAAAAAGGGAATTAAAGATCTGTTCAGTTTGCTAGGATTATCAATCATAATCAGATGTGATCAAGAGTGAGTTTTACAAGTTTAACACAGGCACAGTCCACAAAAACAGCTACAAGATGCTCAGAGCTAAAAATGACAATCTTCTGAAAGCTATAATAAATAATCTGATGGGTGTTTTGAGCTGAAACTTTACAGACACATTCTGGAGACACAAAAGACTTATATTAAATCTGGAAAAAAGAGGTAAACTAGGTTCCCTTTAAATTTACAAGCTGTTTTATTTAGTAAATTGTCTTATCAGTGCTAATGTTTTTGTGTGCTGACATGTTATCTGCACTGGATGTCTATGCATTTGTTCATTCATTCATTCATTTTCTTTTTGGCTTAGTCTCTTAATTACTCAGGGGTAATTTATGTGCATGCTCATTGTTTTTTAGTGTTTTGGTTGTAGGCCTTAACAGGCCTAGAAATTACAAAAACATTTGATGTAGTGATTTCATCAACCAATCAGAATAAAGCATGGACAGCTGTATACATTTGTACATACATACTTCATAAGAGACTTTATCTAATAAATATTAAAGGGATAGTTTACCTAGAAAAAAAGAACAAAAGAAGATATTTTGAAGAATTTTGTTTAGCCGGTAACCACTGACTTCCATAGTATTTCCTACTTTGGAAGTCAATGGTTACAGGTTTCCAACATTCTTTAAAATATCTTCAGTTGTGTTTAACAGAAGAAAGAAACCCATAAAGGTTTAGAACTACTTGATGGTCAGTAATTAGTAATAAAAGGTGCAGTATGTAAGTTTGACACCCAGTGGTTGAACTAGGTATTGCACTCTTGAATCAAAACAAACGCAAGCGCGGGGTTGCCAGATTGAGTACAGGAGCGAGTGATTTAAAACTGTGTTCTAAATAATTTGTCCTAACCAACACCTCAAATTAATATATTAGAAACTACTTCTATTTCTCACAGCTTAACAACAGAAACCTATAACAATGATCACTTCAGGTAAACCTGGTGTGCTTTATTCAGTGTTAAATGCTAACAATGTGAAGTTTGAACGCCATTTTACATGACATTTATTGCCATACTGAAAGCAGCAGCAGATAGTTCACCTCAGATCTTAAAAATACAATAAACCGTTTGAAGTTGAACTTTAGAACTAAACACATTTGAGTGATTCAGCATCTACATTTAATGATGTTAAAGAGGGTTAATATGTATTAAATAAATTATAAACCTTACCATTTAGTGAGTAAGTGCATATTCTGTGCTTCTAAATGGCTGTATTTACATTTCTGTCGTGTTTCGTCTGGTGCAAACAGCCAAATTGCTCATCACTGCGCATCTCGTCATGAAGCGTGTTGTTAGGACACGCAGTTACAATGTAACCTGCTCACCTAATGTTTACACTCGCAATATTTATATAATTTGCTAATTAATAACCTTATGTGGAACTGAATGTGTGTCTCATTACCGAGTCTGCTACTGTCCACTGGAAGTTGCATTTCAGTCACGGGCACATGCTTTAAGATTTTTTGAACGAATGAATAATGAATGAATGCAATACGTGGTTTTCCACCAAGGCAAACCAGACTGTTGAAATATATTTGGCTAAAGTGGCAGTGTGCAGGTTAAAATGATCAAAACAAGGACAGCGTTCCAGCACGGAAAACACAATTTCAAAGCAGAATATCTGACTTCAGCATTGTTTTTCAGATAAACAAGAATGATCACTTGGCATGTTTCTTAAATATCTGCAAACATATTATGGTTTTTTTATGCTTCAGAGGAGTCAAAAACTTACATACAGCACCTTTAAATGTTTATTTTTTGGTAAACAAAAAAATAAAAATAAGCTGTATTAAAGTAATAGTTTACCCCCAAATGTTATATTTACTCACTTTTTAACTCACCCTCAAGTGGTTCCAAACCTTTACGTGTTTTTTTTTTTATTCTGTTGAGCACAAAAGAATATATTTTTAAAAAGTTAACTGGTAACTATTTACTTCAATGTATTTGTTTTCCTACTATGGAAGTCAGTGGTTACAGATTCCCAGCATTCTTCAAAATGTATTCAATTATGTTAACAAAGGAAAGGAACTCATAAAGGTTTGGAACCACTTGATGGTGAGTAAATTGTGATTAAAGCCCTTTTTTCGGGTGAACTATACTTTAAAAACATCGTACAAACCTTACATTTTTGAAAAGTTCATGTCAATCAAACAATCTTGTCTTGACCAGAATAAAGTGTAATAAAGCAATTGTTCTCTCCCTCCAAAATATTTATTTACTTTTTACTCACCCTCAAGTGGTTTCAAACCTTAAATAATGATGGAGTGACTAGGCCGAAAAGAAAAATGAATGTATGAAGCAATAATTGTATTTGTGAATTATTTAGCTCCTGTTTTAAAATGTGGACGTACTGTTTGTTTTATGCATCATCTGTATTTTGAAGCCATACTTTGTTTTATTTAACAGCGAGGACCACAACGGAAACAAGCCCAGGGCTTTATTGTGTTTCTATCCTCGACAGTTTTTATTTCAAAATGTATGGGATACTTGTATTTTTGTACAGCTTGTCTAAACCCTGTCAAATAAAAATTCAATTCAATTTAAAACGTTTTTTTTATTCTGTTGAGCACAAAAGAAGATATTTAGAAGAAAGCTCAAAACCTGTAACCATTGACTTACATAGTAGGAAAAACAACTACTTTGGAAGTCAGTGGTTGCAGGTTTCCAGCTTAATTTAAAATATATTAACAGAAGAAATAAAGTCAAATAGGTTTAGAAGAGGTGACGAGTCAGTAAATGATGACCTATTTGTCATATTTGGGTAAAATGTCCCTTTAAGCACCAAACCTAATACCATTAGTTAGACATCTGGCTGTAGGTGAGACAATTTTACACCAACATACCCAGTTCTTCATTTCTGTAAACTGTGCCAAGCCCAGTGACTGACTGACTGTGTAAACAGCCACGCCCAGTCACTTTCACTCCTTTTTCAAACACATTCAGGCTGTAAATGGTGAGGCATTACAGACAGGCCTGCGAGAGAGAGGGAGCGAGCGAGAAGGGATATGGTGTGACTGCAGCACGAAAATTTCTTCTGAATGTGTGTTTGGCGATCATGTGTGCGTCGAGATGTCTGTTTGGTGAGTCAGTGTATTTGGCAGACAGAGGTCAAGAAAACTGTGAAGGGTTTTGGTGTCCTGAAAGCCAAACTAACATAAATCAGCTCGCTCCAGTCAGCTTGTGCTTGCGCTGTAAATCATTTCCCTGTCCATTATATAATGCATTGTTAGAATTCATGCACACAAGCATGCGTGTGTGTGTGTGTGTGTCTACTGTATGTGTGTGTGTGAACACCAGTGTTGGGAAAGCACTTTGAAACGTCCAGCGAATGTAAAGTTGTTAAGTCTAATGAAAGCATTTACACTTTTGTCGATTATTATCATTATAAATAAACTACAGTTCAAAATGTAGGGGATTTGTCCGACATTAATACTGCATTAAATTTATGAGCTTATGAAAATTAAGTTTTTTACATTTTTATTCAAACAAAAAATCTTGAAAATATGTAAGTTATTACCATAAATATATTAAGGCACTGCTTAATATGTAAAAGAAATGTATTTTATGGTTTTGTACCGTATTCTTAATGGTAAAATACTGGCAACCACAGCTGCCATTTTTAACCGTAAATTTTACAGTGTAGTTTGTTTTGAAGAATTGTATAATACTGAAAATAATGTTAATAATCTAAAAAAAAAAAAAAAAGAGTAAATAGCATCTCTGTTTTTTGTAGTTATTTTCTCAACATTGTGCTCTGCGCACACATACACTCACTGGCCATTTTATTAGGTACACCTTACTACTACCGGTTTGGTCCCCCTTTTGCCTTTAGAACTGCCTTAATCCTTCATGGCATAGATTTAACAAGGAACTGGAAAAATTCCTCAGAAATTTTGGTCCATATTGACATTATAGCATCATGCAGTTGCTGCAAATTTGTCAGCTGCACATCCATGATGCGAATCTTCTGTTCCATCACATCCCAAAGGTGCTCTTTTGGATTGAGCTTGGTGACTGTGGAGGCCATTTGAGTACAGTGAACTCATTGTCATGTTCAAGAAACCAGTCTGAGATGATTCACGCTTTATAACATGGCGCGTTATCCTGCTGGAAGTAGCCATCAGAAGATGGGTACACTGTGGTCATAAAGGGATGGACATGGTCAGCAACAATACTCAGGTAAGGTTGTGGCGTTGACACAATGCTCAATTGGTACTAATGGGCACGACAAGAAAATATCCCCCACACCATTACATCACCACCACCAGCCTGAACCATTGATACATGGCAGGATGGATCTATTCATGTTGTTGAAACCAAATTCTGACCCTACCATTAAATGTTGCAGCAGAAATCGAGACTCATCAGACCAGGCAACGTTTTTCCAATCATTATTCTTCAATTTTGATGAGCCTGTGCGAATTGTAGGCTCAGTTTCCTGTTCTTAGCTGACAGAAGTGGCACCCGGTTTGGTCTTTTGCTGCTGAACTGCAGCCTCAAAGTTGGATGTGTTGTGCATTCAGAGATGCTCTTCTGCATACCTCAATTGTAACGAGTGGTTATTTGAGTTACTGCTGCCTTTCTTTCTGCTGAAACCAGTCTGGTTATTCTCCATTATGGCATTTGCACCCACAGAACTGCCTCTCAATATTTCTCTTTTTTTTCAGGCCATTCTCTGTAAACCTTGGACATGGTTGTGCATAAAATTTTTCTCAAAGTTTCTGAAATACTCAGACCAGCCCCTCTGGCACCAACCACCATTCAAAGTCACTTAAATCACCTTTCTTCTCCATTCTGATGCTCAGTTTGAACTGCAGCAGATCGTCTTGACCATGTCTACATGCCTAAATGCATTGAGTTGCTGCCATTGTACCTAATAAAGTGGCCGGTGAGTGTATATACGTTTTAGAGATATGCACATGCAAACTGATGAGGGTGTACCTCCATAATAGTGAGAATTTACTGGCAAAGACAGCTGCCATTTTTTTTACCGAAAATTTTACAAAATTTTTTTACAGTGTAGTTTGTTGTGAAGCTTTGTATTTACATTAACATTTAGTAAATTAGCAGACATTTTTTTCCCAAAGCAACTTACAACTCATGTTAATATTAAGATAATGGTAATAATCTAAAAAACAGAAATAACATCTTAGTTTGTATAGTTATTTTTTCAACATTGGTGCTCTGCTCACATATACACTATTTAGAGATCTGCACATGCAAAATGGTGAGGGTGTTCGTCCATTTTAGGAGGTTTTTCTATTTGTCACAACTAGAGAGAAAGCGAGAGTCATTTCAGTGGAAAGTATGATCGTCTTCTCTTACTGCGTGACTATTTCTGCTGCTTTCGTCACTCTTAATACCAAAACAACCTTTTGGAAGTATACGAGGACACGAAAGTATGAGCGGAAAGGAAAAAGACAGGACTGGATAAGACATATTTTTCCTATGTGTAATAAGTGAATGAATCGGTCATTTGAGGGAAACGGTGAGAGAGCGAGCGTGTAATGAGAGTTTATGTGTGGGTCTGGTTGTTAATATAAACCAAAGTTGGACTCTTACTTTGGTCTTGGCGACATCTGCTTAAATTATCATACATGTATCGCAGATGCCAGCAGATAATAACTAAACAGGATATGGGGTTGATTTCGGGCATACTGTAATTTATATGAATGTTTTGTATTAATAGAGAACTGTTAAAATTTGCAGTTGTTTGTAGTTGTGTACGACTGAAATTTCATTTATTAGGTGTTTAATTGGCCACATGAACCACCCCGATGTCTAGACATGGGGAAATCGACTTATACTTTTACCTCTGTCAGAAGGTATTTCCATTTATATTGTTGGATTAAGGATCGTTATCATTAGATGTTAGCACAAACTACTCAAATTGGCTAAGTGTATTATTGGTGGTATTGAATTTAAAGAGCCCCTATTATGGGTTTTTGAAAATGACCTTCCATGTAGTGTGTAACACAGCTCTTAGTGAAGTGAAATATCCAGCTACAGCTTAAATCTGAAAGTGGACAGTTTTTAAAACTATTGATTCATCTATAAGAGTCGACTCATAGTGGTTTAAATGAATCGTCTTGATAACGAATCTTCAGCCGTTTCGGCGTGATGTCATTACGAAACATAATGGTTGTGCGCGCAGACCTGGCAAAATTCAAACCTGTGGCCCTGCCCACTAACACAGAAGCAAGACGCTCGTGAAGACGCTGTGTTTACCTGGATATTATTGGAAGTGTGAGGGAAAGGAGTCGTTCAGAAATCTGCACGCTTACAATGGGTGATCTATCACTACACAGCTCATGCATTAGTTTCTTCCTCTATCTTGTAATGGACAGACAAGACACCAGGGGTGCGGGCAAAATAAGGACAAAATATTAGGTACACCGGCTGGCTGCTGAACGCTGGGCTTCGGGCTGGTGAGCAGCACTGAAAAGGCTTGCGAATGGAGAGCGGGAGCCCGCAGAGATAGCTACAACCTCCCAGCTGGGGATGTGATCGTTTAGAAAAGCAGAGTACAGGTAAGCACTTAGAACATATAGCAGTTCACGGACGAGGTGCCACAGCAATGATTGCAAATAGAAATGATCTACATGTTTTGTTACCAGTAACCGCGTATACTGTATCAACTATATTCTCATATCGCGTCTAATGCAACGTTGTAAACCCGACGCGTGCTGCTTTGTTTACAGATTTAAATGCTTTCGTGAGCTCGTTCCACTGCCGTTTGTCGTTGCTATGGCCACTGTTAGCTGATCCTGCACCGTGCAGCGGTCAAGGTTCAGAATTTAGCTTTTGCTGCTGTGTGGATTAAAACTGAATGTGTGTCATGCATATGCTAGTGTTTAACTGCACTGCTTTCGGCGCTGAGATGTCTGAATAACACTGTTGAGAACTGGGTACTGTTTACTGTGGTGTTAGATAGTTTACTTTGAAGCGTGTTTCGGGCGTCCGCTGCGGTCGAATCCTACACCAATGTTGGCGACCCGCGGCCGCGGGCTTGATAAACCACGCTGGCCATTTTTCTGTCTCGCGCTGAACGCTGTCGACCAATGGCAACAGGCTGTCATCCGTCCAATCAGCGCAGATTAGCTTCGCGCTAAGCAGGGGTTTGGGAACAAATGAATCGCTGAACGATTCATATGGCAGTCGCTGGGATAATTAGGTAAAAATAAATGCATATTATAAGACCATGAATGTGTTTTTTGACCTTGCATACATATCAGTATGTTGTTAGAGACCCATAAAACCAAAATATGACCCTTTTCAATGTGTAATAGGGGCTCTTTAAACTTTTAAAAATTATGTTTAACCTGGTCCAGTTGTCTATCTGGAAAAAAAATGTTTAGCTGCCAGATTGTTTACATCAGATGGTCTTTGTTTCGTTGGTGAAATCATTTCCTCTTAATTGTTTTTTCAGTTTCATGTGAATTTAGATTTTGCACACCTAATGAACATTTTCTATATCAGGTATCACAGATAAACTAATACATTTTTTTTCCAATAAATGCATGCATTTCTCGGCAGCATAAATTAGCTGGAAATACACTAGACTTGTTGATATAGCCAAATTTATAGCAGTGTTGTTGTAGTTTATATGTTAAATGAAAAAGAAATTCTATCAGTAAATAAATAAGCCTATTATAAGTTTATATATTAGCATAATATTTGTATTCAGCAGTTGTTTTCATATATTAATTAATTACAAAAGGTAATATTAAAGTACAAAAGTATATACACTTTATGTATAGTTGAAGTCAGAATTTTTAGCCACCTATTTAACAGAGAGAAGTTTTTTTTTCCAACACATTTCTAAGCATAATAGTTTTAATAACTCATTTCTAATAACTGATTTCTTTTATCTTTGACATGATGACAGTAAATAATATTTGACTAGATATTTTTCAAGATGCTTCTATACAGCTTAAAGTGACATTTAAAGGCTTAACTAGGTTAATTAGGTTAACTAGGCAGGTTTGGGTAATTAGGCAAGTTATTGTATAATGATGGTTTGTTCTGTAGACTGTGGAAAAAATAAATAGCTTAAAGGGGCTAATAATTTTGACCTTAATGTTTTTATTTATTTATTTAAAACTGCTTTTGTTCTAGCTGAAATAAAACAAATAAGACTTTCTCCAGAAAAAAAAATATTATCAGACATACTGTGAAAAATTTCTCTCTGTTAAACATAATTTGGGAAATATTTAAAAAAGAAAAAAAATCAAAGGAGGGCTAATAATTCTGACTTCAACTGTATATAGATAGACAAATAGAAAGATAAATAAATCATACATGTTATTATTTTTTTAGGACAGTTCTGAGTAAGATATTTTACATAAACTTTAGCCTCCTGCTAAAGTTTACACACCCTTTGTTTTCAATACCATGTGTGCTTTCCTGTCGATCTTTTGTGCTTTTTCTGCTTTGTGATGGTTGTTCATGAGTCTCTTGTTTGTTCTGAATAGTTAACTAACTGCTGTTCTTCAGAAAAACCTCTATGTCCCAAAGAACAAATAACCTGCATTTTGTATGATTTTAACAAATTCATAAAACATATAAACCTAAAAAGTATTTGAAATACTGCCTTGGAAATGAACTGATAAAAGTTGAATTAAAATGAAAGCTTAAAAAAAAGAATGGTAAAAAAGTGTTTTCATTAATTACAAAAGCACCTACATTTGCTAAAACTTTTGTAATCAACTTTTTTACATTTACATAAAATATTGTAATTAATTATAAAATGAATACAACTGCTGATTACAAATATTATGCTAATAAATAGGCTAGTAGTCTATAAGTGATACTAAAAATAACACTGGTGCACAGCTCTTTTTAGCAGTTTCCTCCCATGCATTATGCAGTTGACATTTTAGGCCCTCAAGCTGTGGACCTAAAACACACATCCGTAAACTGTCTGTGTAAGTGAATATCTAAACAATGCTCTCAATAACTAAATTCCTTGTTTAAGGCAGTTTGAACAATGGAGAGTTATGGTTTCCTTTTTCTGTTAACTTTTTGCATACAAACTTCTGGTTGTCATTTTTCTCATGCAGTAGTCATAACCACAGTCAGTGCTGGGCGAGACTCAAGTATGCAAATAATGCAATTAAGCATTTTTTACTCAAGATAAAAAAAAATAGGGCTCTATTTTAATGATCTAAGCGCAAAGTCTTAAGTGCATGGTGCATAAGCATTAAGGGCATGTCTGAATCCACTTTTATTTTTTGAAAGAAGGAAAATATGCTTTGCGCCTCGGCGCATGGTCTGACAAGGTTGTGCTTATTCTCTAAATGAGTTATGGGTGTGTTTCGAGCATAAAGTGCATTAAACCAATCAGAGTCTCATCTCCCATTCTCTTTAAGAGTCAGTTGCGTCGCGCCATGACGCATTCACTATTTACATGGTGGACTTTGTAAGTGAAAAAACTGAATGCTTCGCTAACAAGAAAACAGTTGAACAGACCATCTGCAGTGCGAGGATAAAGAACTCCATTTGGCCTCTTTACTTTCTCTTTACTTTACTTTTACTCTTTACTCCTTTACTTTCGTTGATAAGGAAACGGTGTTGTACACACTCCACTGAAGACATCCATTAGCCTACGTATTTAATTTAGTTTGTTAAGCGCAAATATTAGCTCCAAAACTTTCTAAATTCTGTTCTAATTTCCAGCAAATTAATAAATTTAACAATAATAATGAAGTGTGGTCAAAAATCTGAGTAACATCCAAGCACACTTCCTATTCTTATGTCCCAGATGGTGATGCAGACGTCTCTAAAACCAGACAGATGGACAAATATAAACTTGCTTTTATTAAAACAAGCATAAATATGCATATAATAAATAATACTGCTAATAATAATAACATTATACAAAAGCAAATTGTCATGAATAGACAAAAAAGTCAATGGCGCGGTCTATTTCAGTTCCTCAAAATAGCAACGCGCCAACAATGTGCCTTCCCACACCTCCTTTATAGACCAGCACACCCATGAATCCACAAACTGTTGCAAATAGATTTGCTATTCAAACAACGTGACGAAAAAACATGAAAATTAGGGTTGCGCTGGTCTGAAAATAGCAACAAATCGTGCCATACATGTCTTGCGCCTTATTGCGCCTGGTGTATGAAAGGGCCCTTAAAGTCCCAGTTACAACAGCTCACAACCTTCCAGAAAAATATTGTGCGGATTAAGGGAACTCGAAATTCCTGGCCGTGTGGGAGGTTGTTAGCATTAAAGTCCACATGAACTGGAAGCTTTTTTGTATTGTGACACAGTTCCTAGAAAATCTGAATTTTAAATGAGAAAACAGTGGGTGTGGCTTGTTTTTTCTACTGTGAGCTGATTAAATGTAGTAAAGTAGGCATTTCATTCAGAAAGATCGGGTTTTGGGAGAGTTATTACAACTTAACAGACACCTCCTCACCATTTCTGTTTGTTATCAAAACTGACAGTTGGAGGGGCGTGGTTAAGTATGTTAGCCACGCCCAATACCTCACACAGACGTAATCTGAGAATTTAAATGAAAACAAACAGGAAGTGCATTTTCAGATTTTAATTGAAGATTAGAAAGGCAAACTATTATACTTTTCTTAATGACATGCACAGATGAATTGTTCACCACAAAACAAGCAACGCAAGCTAACAAAATCAAATATGGTTAGTTTTGATTTCATGTGTACTTCAAAATGATTGTTCACCCAAAACTGAAAATTCTGACATCATTTACTCACCCTTTACTTGTTTGACTTTATTTCTTTTGTTCAACACAAAAGAAGATATTTTGAAGAATGTTGAAAACCTGTAAGCATTGACTTCCATTGAATTTGTTCTTCCTACTATGAAAGTCAGGTTTTCAGCTTTCTTTGAAATATCTTATTTTGTCTTCACGAGTTTTGTCTTCTCATAAAAGGTTAGAACTACTTGAGGGTGAGTTAATTTTCATTTTTGGATGACCTCTCCCCAGGGCTTGACCTTAACACCCGCCAACCCGCCAAATGCAGGTATATTTCAGCTCAGGCGGGTTAGACAGACACTCCTACCAGCCACTTTGGCTGGTTGAAAATAATTTTTAAATTGTAGTTTTTTTTAAAAGCAGGGTTTGACAATAATGATGGCCCAATATTCATGCAAATGTAATCTTAGAATTGGGAAGCAGCATGATTGAAAAAAAATAATTGTGTTTGCACTCGCGAAAAGCAGAGCAGATGAATATGAGAGGTTGATCATTGTGATGTGGGTGATGTGATGTGCGCGACTGTTAAAAAGCAGGGGCTCTCCCGTTATATATACATATCCTTTTGTAAGCAGCAGCGGTCACTGCTTTCGTTTAAATTATTCTTTGAACAGATTATTAACAGGCCTAACATTAACCGTGTGCACGTGATCACACTTTTATTATCACACACAATATGTTTTGTTTACCTTCTTTGTTTTTGCTTACAGTTATATTTATTTTTTTTAATATATTTAATTATCTTTTTTTTTTTTACAATAACATTGTTTAATATGAGATTAACTCCCTGTTTATGTGCAGTTAACTTGTGATCTGGGACCTTTAGCCAGGACAGATTACTGTGCATATTTTAGATACATGACAATAGTTCTTTTTTTAATGTCAATTTTTGTTTTTTAAAGAAAGGTTTTGTTGAATAATCAGCATGTATACAGCTATATTTTGCTTGTTTGGACACATTTAAAATTTGTGGCCAAAAAATAGTTATTTATTTTTGGTGTGGTCAGAGATAAATTTGGTAAACTCTTAATTTTGAGCCCTGAAGGGTCATGTCAAATAAAAGTAATTGCAATGCGACTTATTTGCTCATGCACATTGAGCAAGCTCTTACACAACACAACACACACACTCACACACACACACACACACACACACACACACACACACACACACACACACACACAGTAAAATGAATGAGGAGGCATGTGGACATAACACAAAATCTAAATCAAGCAATTTAAACATGTCAAATGAGCATTTTATGCATGTAAAATATATTTTCCCAACAACAAATGTGGGGCTTGTAAAAATGGCGAGTGACTAGTAATGTTGGAAATCTACTAACCACAGTGGCTGGTGATCAAAAAAGTTAATGTCAAGCCCTGCCTCTCTCTTTAACATCGATGAAATAAATGAACGCAACCCAGTTCTTTATTTGTTACATTCGTTAAATAGCTCATAGTGTAAATAAATCACACTTTGCTTCATGCAAAAATGCATCATTCAGAGTCCCCCCGATGATATATTTCCCTCCAGAAGTGGCCATAACCCAGATAGTGATGATTCAGAGTGGAATTAAGAGCAAATCCAGCCTTTTCCAGCAGCAGATAACACTGCCGCACAATGCACCAGGTGTGCAGCTGTGTGTGTGTGCGCGTGTCCCACTGCAGTCTGCCAGTCGAGCACAGACAGACTCCTGGGAAAGCACGATGTAATCTCACAAGCACAGTCGTTCTCTTTTCTTTACCTCCCTTTCCTTCCTTTTGTCCCCTCCCCATCTCGTTTTCTTCTCTTTCGTTTTTTTTTCTTCAGTGAGGAACTCAAAGCATTAGCAGCAGCAGCAGCCACAGCACTTCCTGGTTGTGTTGGTGGGCAGGTCCAAAGAGCGTGATTGGCGCTTGAGTTCAGTGCTCTGCGCAGTGCTGCTGTTTCTCACACACACAGTGGCGCAACCAGCAGCCACACACGCTCTATCTGTTTCTCTCTCTCTTCCTCCTCCTCCCTGAGAATGGTCCACCCGGTGCCTGAGGCTCTGCTGTCGCGGCCTGCCGCCTGCGTCTGATCTCTCTCACACTCACACACACACACACACACACATATATATATATATATATATATATATATATATATACGCGCACTCAGTAGTAACCATGATGTGAGAGGTAAGAACTGCTTTTCTGGTCTGTCTCGCTCTCTCTCTCTCTCTCTCTCTCTCTCTCTCTCTCTCTCTCTCTCTCTGTCTGTCTGTCTATCTCTCTCTTGTGCAGTTCTAACAGCACTGCACCACTTCTTTTTGTGCATTGGTTGTTCATTCAATGTGTGTGGGCTGACTTTATAGATTGCAAACAAATCTCAGCGGCGTTCGGGGGGAAAAAAGTTGCATTGGTGCATTTTGGCAGGAAACGGCCCTCGCGCAGGTACTCCCCCACCCGTTGGAGACCGGCTACTTGTTTAGACAGTGGCAACTGTGCTATTGGTTAACAGTTCAACCCGAGAGACTTCTCTTTTTTTTTTTTTTTTTTCCCCCCCCCCCTCAAGTCTCACTTCCCTTCTGTTTGTTTTATGCGCGTACCAGCGCATGTAGGGGTTTTTCTCCCCCCTCCTCTCTCTCTCTCACTCTCTCTCTTTGCATATGCTCTGTCGTAAGAGCCTCCCCCCACATGTAAATTACGTGTGACATGTTTAACTGCTGTTTCCTAATATGGCTCGTGCTAGATTTCAGAGCGGTAGGACCCAGTCAGGCACCCTGGGACTGCACAGGGGCGTGTGAGAGAGAGCGTAACTGTCTGCGAAAGGCAATCGAGAGGGGAGAGAGAGAGAGATGTTGACGCAGGTTTTCACTTCTGTCTGAGTGCGTCACTCTTCCGTGCAGTCATGTAAGTAAACGCCGAACACGCTCTCACTGCAGGGAGAAACATATGGATTCAGGTCTTGCCGCGGTGGCCTTTTTCTTTCTGCGGCGAAAGGAAACATGTCAGGATAACAGGTTATGTGACTTTTAGGACACTTGAACGTGAGTTATTGTTTGACTCTGCAGAGTGTTGTAACATCAGAAGAGAAACACTGAATGTCGTCAGTGCTTGCTTGTGTATGATTAAAACCAATAGTTTTGAGTGTTTGAAGATGTATTTGTTGTTTGGCTTTGGGGGGAGAATGGAAAGTAAACAACCGATCTATCGGGGTGGTCTGGCGACAAATCTTTGGGTTTTGTCGACTGCGCGCTAGAGTTGAGAAAGTGAAAGTGTTGAGAAAACAAGCACATGGAGGCTTTATAGGGAAGCACGCTTCACTTTTGTTTGATGCAATTCACATCTGATTCTGTTTAGACTCACTCTGAATTGAACTTTGCTTTAAACAAAGTATTATAATGTTGATGCAAATTGACTGTTGGTTTAATCCCATATGTTTGCTATTATAAGTCTATTGTGATGATTAATGCGCTACACCTGTATTAGATATCGTAATGGCACATCTGGTTGTTTCCACTGTCTCATATCTTTGAGTTTTTTTCTCTTGGTTACATTCTTGCATTTCTTTAATGTTTATGTGTTTATAAAGGTTGTTTATGCATGTGTTTTTGCATGCAGACCTATCTTTTTACATGCAGGCTATCTTTAATGTCACTAATAGAATACATTTGAGGATTTAAAATTCAGAGGGATGAAAGACGTTTTAAAAAAATAGTTTCAGAAATAATTCCTGACTGGAATGGATTTTTTTTTTTGCTTACAATCTTGCATTTCTTTCATTTTCATGTGCTTATAAAGGATGTTTTTGCATGTGTTTTTACATGCAGACCTATCTTTTTACATGCATGCTATCTTTAATTTTGCTAATAGAATACGTTTGAAGATTTAACATTTAGAGGGATGAATAAAAAAAGTTTCTAAAAAAATTCCAAACGGGAATAGATTTTTGTGCCTACATTCTTGCATGTATTTGATTTCCATGTGTTTATAAAAGATGTTTTTCCATGTGTTTTTACATGCATGCTATCTTTAATGTCGCTAACAGAATAGGTTTAAAGATTTAAAATCTAGAGGGATGAATCAAATTTAAAAAAATTGCTTCGAAAAAATTGCTAACCGGAATGGATTTTTGCCTACAATCTTGCATTTCTTTCATTTTCATGTGCTTATAAAGGATGTTTTTCCATGTGTTTTTACATGCAGACCTATCTTTTTACATGCATGCTATCTTTAATGTCCCTAATAGAATACATTTGAGGATTTAAAATCTAGAGGGATGAATGCAGTTTTTAAAAAAAATAGTTTCGGAAATAATTCCTGACTGGAATGGACTTTTGCTTATATTCTTGCATTTCTTTCATTTTCATGTGCTTATAAAGGATGTTTTTGCATGCGTTTTTACATACAGACCTATCTTTTTACATGCATGCAATTTCTGATGTCGCTAATAGATTTGAAGATTTAAAACTTAGAGCGATGAATGACATTATAAAAAAATAGTTTCGGAAATAATTGTACCTGGAATAGATTTTTTGGCTTACATTCTTGCATTTCTTTAATTTTCATGTGTTTGTAAAGGATGATTTTGCAATTGTTTTTACATGCAGACTTTTCTTTTTACATGCATGCAATCTCTAATGTCGCTAATAGGTTTTAAGATTTAATATTTAGAGGAATAAATGACATTTTCCAAAAGTAGTTTTATAAATAATTCATAACTGGAATGGATTTTTGCTTACATTATTGCATTTCTTTCATTTTCATGTGTTTATAACAGATGTTTTTGTATGTGTTTTTACATGTAGACCTATCTTTTTACATGCATGCTATCTTTTATTTAGCTAATAGAATACGTTTGAAGATTTAACATTTAGATGGATAAATTACGTTTTAAAAAATAGTTTACTAAAATAATTTCTAAAGGAATTCTAACTGGAATGATTTTTTTTGCCTACACTCTTGCACTTTGTTTTCATTTTCATGTGTTTATAACAGATGTTTTTGCATGTGTTTTTACATGCAGACCTATCTTTTTGCATGCATGCTATCTTTAATGTCGCTAATAGAATAGATTTGAAAATTAAGAGGGATGAACAACATAAAAAAAATAATAATAAAAACCTACCTGTTGTTTGTGCATGGCTAACCATAATCATTCAGATGGTTAACAAATGATGGGCTGAAAATCATTCACCTTTGACCTTTTTCGATGAATGCAGCTTGCCAGATTGTTTGTGTGAGTTTCTAAACCATGCATGTTGCTGCAGTTACTGGGTAGAAGGGCTTTTGCTTGAAGCTTTGTGCTGTGTAACCATGGTGATGATACTATTTTCAACCCTTTCCAACATGGCAATCATCACCTACACACATCTGAGTCAAACGATGCAAGGCTGTGGTTTAGATAACCATCTGCGCTGCCCGCACACCTTTCTGATCAAGCACTCCACCCAGACTCAGGCCAGTGCCTTCATGCATTCATTCTGGAGAAAAGAAAAAAAAACAGGATTGGGTTCAGCAGAACTTAGGGCAAATTTAGAGCATTCACGTGGTGCCTGTTTCCAGACCAGAAGCATTTTGGTTCAGAATTGCATAGCAAAACCATTAAGATCCGTCTGAAAAGTAATACAAAATGATTAAGCTAAATATTCTGAAAGAGCTGAACTTAGGTTGTGCAGTATGTGTGGGTGGTTTTTGGGATTTTTTGGTAAAAAAAAAACAGACATGTTTGCTCTTGAATTTTAATGCTTTGTTCCAGCATTTCACTATCATTTCATTTTTGATAGGGGTGTAATGGCACACGTGTACTGAACAAATACAGCATTGTTTTAGCTACTGCATGTGCAGAACTTGATTGGAAATATATAATTTCAGTTTAACTAATCAATAAGGTTTCTTACAGCAAAGACTAATCTTTTAGTCTGTGCTTTTTCATTTTGGTATATATATATATATATATATATTAGTATAGTGTAGTGTATGTATAGTATAGTGTATGTAAGTGTGAATGAGAGTGTGTATGGGTGTTTCCCAGTAATAGTTTGCAGCTGGAAGGGAATCCGCTGAGTAAAACATATGCTGGATCATATGGTGGTTCATTCCACTGTGGCAACCCCTAATAAATAAGGGAATAAGCCAAAGGAAAATGAACTGAATTAATACATAAGTAAATATTCTAGATTTTATAGCAGCCCTTGTGTTCAATAATCAAAATAGGCTTTGTGTTGTTTTTTTTTTTTCAAAAAGAAAAAAAAATCTTGTTTTAATCTATAAATTACAACAATAATTGATGCGAGACCTCACCTCAGTCGAACAATAATGCTCATTCCATCTTATTTACTACTAGTTATAGCACAAAACAATATGATTAAACACTCAGTTATGGCCTATAACTATCTGGGTTATGGCCACACTTACAATCAGTCACTGTTTAGCTGTGAAAAAACTTTTGTTTCCAGAAAATAAAATAGAAAAAAAGACAAATACTTTCTGGTCAAATACTAAATTAGCGACAAAAATTCTGGACTAAAATTGCTTTAAATAACAATGTTTTCTTTTCAAAGTTTTGTGTTATTCCACCAAATATAGTTTTTTTTTTTCTTCTTCCAAACTTAAAGTATTGGTATTGTGTTTAAAAATATATATATATTAACATGCTTAGGCGACACAGTTCACCTCACAGCAAAAAGGTCACTGATTCGAGTCCTGACTGGGCCAGTTGGCATTTCTGTGTGGAGTTTGCATGACCTCCCGGTGTTGGCGTGGGTTTCCTTTAGGTGCTTCGGTTTCCCCCACAGTTCAAACACATGCTCTGTAGGTGAATTGGGTAAACTAAATTGGTCATAGTGTATGTGTGTGAATGAGTGTGTATGGGTGTTCCTCAGTACTGGGTTGCAGCTAGAAGGGCATCCGCTGTGTAAAACATATGCTGGAAAAGTTGGTGGTTCATTCCGCTGTCGCGACCCCAGATGAATACAGGGATAAGCCGTAGGAAAATTAATGAATGAATTGACATGCTTTCTTTTTTGACCAATAGTCATTTTATGCCAAAAAAATTATGCAACCCTTTTGTAACACATTGCAGTCCTATTTTTTGGCTGTATAATATATTTTGGTTTTATAATGTAATGTGATTTTATTTATGTTGTGTGGTTCTTCAGAGATTTGAAAAATGGTGCGTTCAGCCAGTTTGTCAGATCATCAATTGCTCTATAGTTTTAATATGTGGTTTTCTGAGGAACTAAAGAACACAATTCTATTGGGACTTTGAAGGTTCTGTGACATCATACTCTAAAAGTTCTTGGTTTTAGTTTTTATGTTTCCATATGATTCTATTTATAAAAGTGTTTGTACGGGTCTTTGATGATGCACTCTCATATAGTTTGCTTTTTTGTTTACAAACACGGCTTAATATCTCCAGTATCAAATGGTAAAGTTTCAGTATTAATACGCTGCTTATTTGAAAAGTCAAAGATCTATGCAAAGCAGAGTTTGTTTTCTCTTTCCTAGACTAAACTCAAACTGATGTTAACCTTTAATTACAATTCCTCTATTTAAAAAGTCAGTCCTTTAATATCACACCGCTGCCAAATAACAAACAGAGCCACAGGAAATCAAATGTTCAATCAAGCATTTCTCACTGACAGGAGCATATTAGACATTAGCACAGATGTAAACAAAGCCATAAGCCAAGAATGAAACACTTATTATATGTCATTCACGTGCATCATTGAAATAGTTTCCATTTTTTTAAAGAGAACATAACATCCAGTTCTCCTCCCAGTGGCAAAAATGTTTGACTTTTTAATGGGCTTTGATGGGCAAACATCCAGATCATTCTCCCTCTCTCTCTCTTTTGCTATCGCTCTTATTTTCTCTCCTTGTTTGACCTTGCAGCAACTTCTAAGAAATCTGTTATTGCATCGCAAAGGATTGTGGGAGATATACGATGACATAATAGCCAGATCATTTAACCAAAAAAAAAGAGGGACCAAAGAAACAGCATGGTAATGATCTAGCAAAGATCTTGAATCCAAGTCTGAGCATGAATTTTCTTTAATTGTCACAGTGATTATTCTTCTTCCCAGTAAACACAGGTAACGCAGGCATAAGCCTGTTTAATGTGAGATCAGAATCACGCTGGAAGGCTCATGGATTCTCTTTATCCAGAGCTATCACTTTCTTTTCATTTCACAAAATCATTTATCCTGTTTTGAGTATTCAGCGTGCCCTGGATCCAGTCTGCCTTCATACTAAAAATCTTATCGGATTAAAATACGGACTTCCATAAACAGTGCTGTGTTGTGTGTTTGTATATGAGTGTTTTTGTAGGCATAATTTCTAGT
>CAIGQZ010001336.1:3570228-3583797 GCA_903798205.1 Danio tinwini | reverse complement strand
CCATCCATCCATCCATCCATCCATCCATCCATCCATCCATCCATCCAATCTATTTGTGTATAGTTTTGTATACCTGAGAGATAAACCAGATAGATTGACAGACAGACAGACAGACAGACAGACATTCAGCAGTGTGTGCTCCTCCAGCAGCACTAGAGAAAGGGTCTGAACCAGTCTCACCATGTATGGAGACAGAGGAGTGAATGCCCGGCCACTGCTGAACCACTGTTAGTAACACGCTCATGGAATGTACACTCACAGAAAACACAGACACACTGGGCATTCATTAGAGAATAAACGACTGTTTGGAAGCATAAACACTAAGCGCAGTAAATCCACAGAGGACGTTTTCATTCCTGGATCACGCCATAGAAACAAACCAGTGCAGGGATCTAACACACACACAGCAGCCTGAGAAAACTGTTTATCTGACATGCTGTCCATATGTGTCATAACAAAATCATCTAATTTCTCCCTCTTTCTTTTGTTGTGGACATAGGAGTGCATTACCTTTTTTAAAACTAATAGTATTGTAGTATTTTTTTGAATCACCTGCAGTATAATGTTAATAAATATGTTAAACATTCAGTTTCATGGCACATGTCAGTATATTGAAGTACTATATGATTATAAGGATAAAAACAAATTGGCCTTTATCTGTCATAGTTGTTCAATATTAAGGACTGCAATTCCTGGTATTCATAGATTTTCAGTCACATGGAGACCTGGAGGCCAAACATCAATAGAGCTGCAGAACAGTTATTTATATCAGCTCTCAGAAGATAAAAGCAGAGATCTGTGAATATGTTTTCAACTGATTGAGGTTTAATACTGGTGGATCTGATGATTGACAGGTGGATCCCGCCCTCATGCAGATAAACACATCAAAATGATAAACACACTAGAATAAATATGTCATTGAGTGAGGGAGTGGAAGTTATTTTGATTAAAGTATATAGAGGAATTCAAATGAAATGTGCACAAATATGTAAACTTATATAAGTCTTATATGAGCTCTGCAGTATTCCATAAAAAAAGGAAAGAAAATAATTGTCAGTTTTGATCTTGTGGCCTACTGCCATTTACATTTGTTGATGACACATTGTGTATACAGGTAAACAGGTTATTCCAGAATAATAACACAACATGCTAAATTGCATGTTTAGCGTTTGCTCATAATGGTTTTCTGTCAGCAAACATCCAGTGTGTTCACACTTGACAGGTTCGGTTGATTAAAACAAACATTGGTACGATTGCTGTGTTAGTGTGGCTCAATAAGTGTGAAGCTCAATAAGTGTGAAATCTGCCTTAAGATATAGCTGAAATAAGAACACAACACTGAAAAAAGACATCTAAAACAACCAAGACTAAGACTGATTTCATGTCTTGATCTCAGATCAGCAAAAATGTTTGTCAAGCTTACGATTAAATTTTATATTTGGTGTCACTAGTGAAATTTAACAACAGTTGTATCTCAAACTTTACTTCTAAACATTGGAATCAAACAAAAACTGCATATGCACATGAATGGAACAAGATCACAACACCAGCCTCCTTTATGACTCTTTCTAGAGGACATGATCAGATGTCATCTTGTCAATCAGACTATGTTAACTATCATAGGAAGCAATAACTTAAGTTTTATATAATATCATACTCTGCATAATGCCACGTCCAATCACACTAGTCTTATTCCTGATGGCAAATCTCCTCCCAAAAAGATAACAACTTCTTTGTTTACAAGTTTGTGGGCGTTCAAGTGGTTGCTGTGAATGGCAGAGGCGAGAACTAATTTAAAGTAATGAGGTCAAACGAGACAGACTGTACTTCACGGTGGTTTCATACAGATTATAAAACCTGAGAACATTTTGTTTTGAAGTGCGACTGGTCTGTTTAAAAGTAGATTTCTACTTTTCACGTCTCATGTCTGGGAGGAAAGCATTCACTGAGATTGCATCATATATTTTGACCCCTGAGGCTTCATAACAATAAAGCTGCAGAAACTGTCAATCCAATGCTGTCTCACGGCAATTCGTAACTTTTTGATTTAGTGGCTAATTCTTACAATCTCATTTATACAATTTAGTATGATTTGCTCATCGCTCAATGATGGTTGGATTTAGGGGTTGGGTTTGGCATCATGCCTCCTTTTAAAAATCTTACATATTCACACCACTGAACTCGTACTCGTATGAATTCGTACAAATTAGCCATTACGCGGACAAAACGTAGAATAGTTAAGTTTCCTCGTGAGATCAGGCTGGTCAAACACATGTCTAGAACAAGTTTCTCCCCCAAAGCATTGTCAATCTATAGAGATCGATGATTGGTTCCTTTTCTAGAAGGCAGGGTTTCTTTCGCTTGAGTATCCATATTGACCAAAGCATTCAAATCTGTATGAGAGAAACTTATTCAGTATACTTGTGTATACTTGTGTATGTCCCCAACCTTTTTATCACTGCGGACTGGTCACCGCTTGACAATTTTATAACAGCCCGAGCCCGGTGGAGGGCGTTGGGGATGTACAGCGACCATCAACCGTTTTCTCAGAGGATGACACTGATTAAACATTGCTGCAACTCTGATACAAGTTTTATTTATGGAGAATATTAAAAAACACTGCAGTGTTTGGGTGTTCTGTGGCATATTTCATACAAAGTATGAAGCTGATTAGTCAGTTCTTGTTACGTGACTTGCGGTGCGCTCACAGCATTCAGAAGAGTTTAGATGTTTTCAACTGGTAGTTCCTGGAAGTTGCTTACACGTGCGTCTCCATTGGAAATAACAAACTTGAGCGTGAAAAAGACGCGATATGTGAACAGCCGCCGTCATTTTCAATCTCCATCAGTTGATGTTCTTGCACAAACATGGTGGATTCACCTGATTTGTGGACAAATGGGTTTCGGATCCATTCCTTGGCAGTTCGTTGGTCCTTCACTGGGCCTTTTCCCCTTTGCAAAGAAACGTTCCAAAGTCTGTTTCTTGCTCAATTCGAGTTCAATTTTGGTGCTCAAGTGACCAAGATGTAATCGAGAGAATTTTTCTAAATAAAAGATCGTTCAGACTCAAATAATAAATAAAATGGAAATAATTAATGATTTCTCGTGTGGCCCGGTACCAACTGATCCATTGACCGGTATGGGTCTGCGGCCCGGTGGTTTGGGACCACTGCTATAGCCTTTGCTGGTTTATATATAGGTTGTTATATACAAGTCTTGATATGATTTTGAAAGTTGAAAGTTTTAAAAAATCATTATTACAAAAATGCAAACAAATACAGTGGACAACTTACTTTGTCTTCCATAACCAGCAGAAATAATTTATAATTAATCATCTGATCATTTATGTATATCATTATGGCTGCCAATATATTGTGCATCGATAGTTATTACTGCCAATTTACTGTTGTGTGACCAATAAAACATTTTTTTGCCTTGAGAATATGCACTTTCTGTAAGGTAATTGGCGTAAACATTACATAAAACATGCCAAGTGTCCTGCTGGCAGCTGCAAAGCACTCTGGGAGTCGTGCACTAGAGGACATGCGGATGAGTTTTAAAAACTTTTAACCTAAATTGGCCCCTGAAAGTCAGATACACAGCTTATCAGGAACGCCCTGACCTACTTCAGTGTGTGTGTGTGTGTGTGTGTGTGTGTGTCGCTGTGAGAGGGAGATTTGCGCTGCGTGACTCAGCATCTATTGAACTCTGGGAGTGGACCCTGCACATCCTGTAGAGCTCAACAGGCTGAGTCATCAAAGCCCTGACTGACAGGAAACGCATCATCAAACATAATGCATAAATCATTAAGAGGGAGGAGCCAGCGAGCTTTATTATTCATAAGCGCATTGACCAAAACACACATAGTACACATGATGTGCTGCATTTATGGGAGAAAAAATATCACATAGGCACGTTTGATGATCTGTTTTGCCATAATAGAGTGTCATAAGTACATTTTGTGTTTGTGAAGCGTGATATTATCGTTGGAATGCATATAATTAGACGTTTTTGAGGCTGTGTGTGTGTGTGTGTGTGTGTGTGTCTGTGTCTGTGTGTGTGTCTGTCTGTGTCTTTGTGTGTGTGTGTGTGTGTGTGTGTCTGTGTCTGTGTGTGTGTCTGTCTCTTTGAAAACACACACTCTGGTGGTACAGATGTGACCGGTCCTCCACAGACTGTTTAAAAGTCGTGTCTGTCGTGGTCGTGGTTTCCTAGCAACAGAGCCCTCCATCTAAGCCCGGCTCATTCTGATGTGTATTTATGAAGCGGCTCGAAAACACACTGAATTCTATTATCAAGGCCCTTGAATAATGAAGAAAGACAGAGGAGAGGAGTCAGCTTTTAAAATGCTTATGTCATGTAAATTAATCTGTTGTTAAGTTATATGTTCTCAATCTCTGATAATAAACTTACAGTATAGTTATTGAATACACAGCTTTCTTGGATGCTTGATTTTGATTGGTCAGTCATTCTATATGCAATAAATACTTTGTTTACTATTTAGTAAATGGCACATTTGTTCAAATCTTAAAGAGACACTAAAACAAAGCCACTCTTAAGCAGGTTATAATCTATATCATTAAGCAATGTTTCTTCCTCGAACAGTGTTATATGTATACACTCATCGGCCACTTTATTAGGTACATGTTACTAGTTCCAGGTTGGACTGCCTTTTGCCTTCAGAACTGCCTTAACCTTTGTGATAAAGATTTAACAAGGAAATATTCCTCAGAGTTGTTGCTCCATATTGACATGATAGCATCACAGAGTGGCTGCAGATTTGTCAGCTGCACATCCATGTTGCAAATCTCCCGTTTCACCACATCCCAAAGGTGCTCTATTGGATTGAGACCTGGAGACTGTGGAGGCCATTTGAGTGCAGTGAACTCATTGTCATGTACAAAAAAACTTTTTTGTCTTAGATGATTTGTGCTTTATGACATGGTGCATTATCCTGCTGGACGTAGCCATCAGAAGATGGGTACACTGTGGTCATAAAGGGATGGACATGCTCAGCAACAATACTCAAGTAGGCTGTGGTGGTGACACGATGCTCAATTGGTGCTAATGGGCCCAAAGTGTGCCAAGAAAATATCTCCCACACCATTGCACCACTACCAGCAGCCTGAACCATTGATACAAGGCAGGATGGATCCATGCTTTCATGTTATTGATGCCAAATTCGGACCCTACCATCCAAATGTTGCAGCAGAAATCGAGACTCATCAGACCAGGCAACGCTTTTCCAATCTTCTATTGTCCAATTTTGGTGAGTCTGTGTGAATTGTAGCCTTAGTTTCCTCTTCTTAGCTGACAGGAGTGGCACCCGGTGTGGTCTTCTGCTGCCGTAGCCCATCAGCCTCGAGGTTGGATGTGTTGTGCGTCCAGAGATGCTCTTTTGCATACCTCGGTTGTAATGAGTGGTTATTTGAGTTACTGTTGCTTGTCTGGTTTGTTGCTCAAACCAGTCTGGCCATTCTTCTTTGACCTCTGGCATCAACAAGGCATTTGCGCCCACAGAACTGCCGCTCACTGGATATTTTCTCATTTTCTGTAAACCCTAGAGATGGTTGTGCGTGAAAATTCCAGTAGATCAGCAGTTTCTGCAATACTCAGACCAGCCCGTCTGGCATCAACAACCATGCCACGTTTAAACAGTCACTTAAATCACCTTTCTTCCCCATTCTGATGCTCAGCTTGAACTGCAGCAGATCATGTCGACCATGTCTACATGCCTAAATGCATTGAGTTGCTGCCATATGATTGGCTGATTAGAGATTTGTGTTACCGAGCAGTTGGCAGGTGTAGCTAATGAAGTGGCCAGTAAATGTTTGATATACATACATGTTTGTTCCTCAACTGTTGACATTTAGACATAACAACATTGCAATTTTTAAATGTAAAAGAAACTTTTATTCCTGCAGCAGGCTGTTTGACAGACAATTTTTTTGTTCCTCCTCTCAGAAAAACATATTAGGAGTTTAAACTGACAAGGCTGTTAAAAAAACTGTTAGGGTTGAAGTGCTAGAATGCACATGTTCTATTTCTGTTGCAGGAGTAACTGAGGCACATGCTGTAAAGGCACCACCCTCTATCATTGGAAAGGAGGCAGGGAGTAGTTGCTCACTTATTTATCAAGAGGCACAAAATTGGGTGTTTTTGCTTGCATATAAAAAAATAGGCTTTTACAGAAGGGTTACAATTATCTGTGAAGCCTTTTGAGCTTTGTTGTATAATAATTTTTATCACATTGTTGTATAAAATACAGTATTTCCTATCCATTTATTTCTTTATTTGCTAAGAAAGACACAGGATAAGATAGTATAAAGTCAGCAGGTCATTATCCCAAAATAAACCCCTTCAGGATGAAACCAGATCTGTCCACTCCCTGATCATCCTGTGGTTGTTTATTTTGCGGTAATGACCGGCGGTCTGTAAATTCATAGGTCTCATAAGTCTGTGTTTGAAATGCAATATTAACATACGTAACGTTTTATATTGACCACTGTTTTTTAATATAAGGTGAGGTTTCATGCAGTATGCACCAATAAACATTACAAACAATAGTATTATTCTAATGTGAACTCAATACATTCCATATTGTACACAGAGATTTTACAGAATTTTAGAAAAACATTTTTTGTCTAATTTTGATACATGCATAAAATAACATATAGTATACCTTGATATTTTAAGGTAATTGGAAAAGGCCTTTTATGATCACCAAGGTTACGTTTATTTTAGGGCTGTTATCAGTACTGATAATAACATATGCAACATCCATATCGCAGAGAAGGGCAATAAATTAAATACATTTTGTGTGCCAAGCATTTGTGTGCTGCATGCATAGGTTGTTCATCCAAATCTGACCAATCAGATTGTGCCTTTACTATCTTTATTATCCCTACCTCTCAAGTAGGTGCTGTTAGGTAAGAGAGGAAAATAACAACAGCCAATAAGCATCAGAATTAGGTTAGGGTTTTCAGTCATTTGTGGTGTTTTAAAGTCTACATGTTTGTATCTTGACATCGATTTTTTTATTTATTATTTTTTTTATTTAATTAGCTCTAAAAATATATATTATGTGTTAATTTTAGTATAATCATTACATAAATAAATGATTTTTTAATAATTGCTGATTAAATTGTGTTTTATATTGTGAGAAATATCATTATTGCTACACTCAACAGCAATCGCATATTACATATTTTCCCAGTATCACACAGCCCTAATTTATTTGATGAAAACTTCCATAAAAACAGTGTTATTCTGGAATATTATTGCAAAAAAATGTCTGTTTTCAGTTTTATAAATAAAAAAAAGAAGAAAATCTGTAATTACATAATTAAAGTCATCATTGATACATCAGGTATCAGTCTAATATGCTGCTTAAGTGTTCAAAATGCTACGTTATTCAGAACTCTGCATATACACATTTTCTGCACCACATCTAATAACAATAACACAGGCCACAGCTGCATTTTAACAGTTATCAGATGAGTGTCTTTGGGAGGGCCTTGTAGAGGACCCGAATGAGATCACAGCTGACTTTGAGGGTAAAGGAGGGAGGGACAGATAATCCCATGGAGACTATACGGATAATCCTGGGATTATAATCCTTATCCTGTGTCACACTGGACAGCTCACATTGCTGCTAATCGGCTGTAGGCTCTATAAAGCCACTGTGAACACTGTTAATCCTGTTACTGAGTTCCACGTAATCTCATACTGATAAGGTAATCATACACATAGTTCAACGGCTCTGTGCATGCTGCTTTTGGCCCACATTTTAAGGATCTTCACATCTTACTGGAAATGAAGGGTGATCTGATTGGGATTTTTGGGGCCGATCACTAATCACAATTCCTGGAAGCTGTTTAGAGCAACCGATACCATCATAAGTCAGTAATACTTTTAGCAAGGATGCATTACATTGATCATATGTGACGGAACAGACTGCAGTATAATAATACATTATTTACACATCTCTATTAGGGATACTTAATGATACTGAAAATACACATTTCTTGCTATTAAAGAAATACACTCTTCCAATTTAATCCAATACACCATGTTATTATAAAAGAAATGTTCATGCATCTTGATCAAATAAATGTGACTTCAACCAAAAATGAAAATTTTCTCACTTTTTAATCATCCTCAAGTGGTTCCAAACCGTTATGAGTTTCTTTCTTCCGTTGAACACAAAAGAAGTTATTTTGAAGAAAGTTGAAAACCTGTAACCATTGTTAGGAAAAAAAATACTATGGAAGTCAATGGTTAAAGGTTTCCCGCTTTCTTGAAAATATCTTCTTTTGTGTTCAACAGAACTCAAAAAGGTTTGAAACTAGTAAAATGAGAGTAAATGATGACATATTTTACTTTTTTGGTGAATCTCTTTTATGTAAATATACCAGGTTTATACAATTATTATCCATATTAAAACAGAAAGAGCCAATAATGCTTGTTAATAGATTGCTGTTCATGATAACTCAAGGTTGGTAAATTAATTATATTTATTGCAGTTTTTTTTGTTAAATTTCATTCACCAATTTCTTATAAATTTTAGGTAACACTTTACAATAAGGTTGTATTAGTTAATAATAGTTAATGCATTTACTAACATGAACAAACAATACATTTATTACAGTATTTGATCATGTTAGTTACCATTAGTTTATGAAAATACATATATTCTTTGTTCGTGTTAACTCACGGTGCATTAACTAATGTCAACAAAGCATGAATTTGGATTTTAATAATGCATTTGTTAATGGTGAACTTTTGGTGATGTATAGTTCATAAGTAGTTTATGTTAGTAAATGCATGAACTAATGAAATCTTATGGTAAAAGTTTGACCAAATTGTAAATATAAATAATTACAAAAATCCCTCAATTTTATTTCATTAATTCATTAACTACTGTATATTCTCTGGATTTTATTATAAATTTCTTGGTCGCTTGTAAATAAGTGACAGATATTATATGTGTCTTGTCAGATATTAGAGAGAATCTGATTGGTCAGAAGATTCAGTGAGAAGCTGAAGTGCATGGTGATGTCATAAAATCTGTCTATTCTTATTGGAGGAATTAAAAAATGGCAAGTTTTGCATACTTGTATCTCCTAAATGCAAAAATTGGAGAATTTGAAGAACATCAGCTTATAGATAAACTTAATGGGATAGTTTCTCCCAAAATAAAATAATAATTTTCTCCACCTTTCACTTTCTCTCTCTCTTTTTCTCTTGACAAACGCATGACAAATGTTACAAATGTCTTGCCAGAGCATTTATAACGTTTACATTAAAAAGAACATGTATGCATAACACAACATAGTAAGCACAGTAAATAGTAGTATTATTATAAATAGTATAATAATAATAATTTTAATAATTAAATAAAAATACAAATTAAAAAAATAAATAAAATAATAAATCTGAATAAACTGTACATTTAACAATTAACATTTATGAATAAACAGTAATAATAAATCTCTCTCTCTTTCTATCTCATGTGGTTTTAAAACTTTGTTTTTGTCACGCATCAACGTTAATAGGAGAAAAATAAAATCACTATGCAAATCAGCATTTTTCAAAATATCTTCTTTTGTGTTTAACAGAAGAAAGAAACTCAAATAGATTTTGATCAAGTGAAGGGTGAGTAAATAATAGCAGAATTAAAATTTTAGGGTGAACTATGCCTTTAAGACAAACATATTGACACTAATACCCTAATACTAATACTAATAATTGTAGGGGTCGGGGCATGTCAGATACTAGAGAGCATTTGATTGGCCAAGATTTGATGAGAAACTGAAGTATGAGATGATGTGGGAAAAAAAATCTATTTTGGTGGAGGTGACAAACAAGCTTTAGATATTTATATCAAGTTTACATTTACTACATGCAAATTGTGTCACTGTTTTGGTGCACACTAGCTAATAGATATCCTAAAAAACTAACATCTATAATGTTTTATTTTAATTTCAAACCATTAAGAAGGGTTTATAGTCGCTCAGTTGTGGCACTCGTACCGTAAATATAAAAATGCTTTCATGTGAAACTCAAAACATGCTGTAGTTTTATGTGATGTAACTACTGGCTCCATAGGAAAGTCACAAGTAAGCAAACATCTGTGTGTGGAGATGCACACATCCGAATGACATTAATTACCACAGACAGCAGCTCCGTGACCTTTAACACAGCGCTTCGCTCCGGATGAGCCAGGCGTGTGGTCGCGTGAGAAATGTGTAAGGAAATCTTGACAGGCGTGAGACAACGACAACAAACGTAACACCGAAAGAAGCCCTTGGAGGATTCAGAGGAGAAAAAGAAAAAAATAAAGAGGCAAAGAAAGCGTTAACGAGAAACGATTTGGCACAGGGAGTGACAGTCAACATGACAGCTGACCAAGATCTGACTCCTTCTGTTTCTCTCTTTCACAGCCAGCGAACTATAGTGCTCACACGATGAAGCAATAGGTGCACAGAAAAAGACAACTGCATTTTTCTGAGGAAATTCTAGGGAAAGGCATGATGCTGGAGTGTTTTCAATGGTTGCTATATGGTTGCTAAGATATGGTTGCTATGTTGCTAATGAGTTGTTAATCTGTCTACAGATCTGGGCCTTACAATCAATTGGAAAAACAGCAGCCCATTTCTCAATGAGATGCATGATTTATGGTATCATTTATATGACAGAATCGTGGATGAATAATTAGGGTTAGGGGGACAGTTGTTCAAATTATAGGCAATATTAATAGTGTTAACTTATGTGACCACAAAACTAGTGTCAATTTTTAGAAATTGTGATTTATTCTCTATCTAAAGTTAAATAAATAAGATTTCCATTGATGTATACTTTGTTAGGATATAATAAAACAATGTTAGCAGAGATACGATTGGGTTTCCTCCGGATGCTCCGGTTTCCCCCACAGTTCAAAGACACGCGGTATAGGTGAATTGAATAAACTAAATTGGCTGAATTGTATGCGTGTTTGAATGAGTGTATATGGGTGTTTCCCAGTACTGGGTTGCGGCTGGAAGAGCATCCACTGTGTAAAACATATACCGGAATAGTTGGCGGTCTCTTCCTCTGTGGCGACCCTTAATAAAGGGACTAAGCCAAAGGAAAATGAATGAATGAACAACTGTTTGAATATCTACAATATCTAGGGTTCAATATTGAGAAAATCACCTATTATTTTTTTCAAATGAAGTACTCAGCAATGCATGTTACTAATCAAAAATAAGTGTTTTAATATATTTACATTAGGAAATATAACAAAATATCTTTATGGAACATGATCTTTACTTAAAACTCTAATGATTTTTGGCATAATAATTGATATTTTTGACTTATACAATGTATGTTTGGGTACTGCCAAAAATATGCCCGTGCAATTTAAGACTCAGAGTCACATATGTCAGGATTGAAATACTGAGTCTACAATGAGATTGAATTGTTGAATTAAAATTACGACATATTGACTGATTTATTATTAAAAATGGTTAAAAATATAGTCTGAACAAACTAGACAATTGAGTGAAATTCAGAACATAAAGGCTCGTACACACCGGGACGCTTTTCGTTTGCATTTATCGTCAGCGTTTTCCAAGACTTTTTTCCGGATTCAAACCCAAGCGATTTTCACAGGCGTCGAGCAGAAGAGTATGCAAAATCACTCCTTGACGTTAGATGGGGCTACACAACTTTAAGCTCCTAACACCCGATTGTAACACAGAGAAAGAGAACAAAGTTGACACGCTTGTTGTTATGGATGGTTCTAGCTGCAGCTTTAGCTCTATCGATAAAGAAATGAGTATTGTTCACCAGTGCAATAAGCAGCTCCATGTTCATCACGCCTCTGGGCATCTTCTTCAATGTGCACTCGCATTGACAGTGTTGCGCTCGAGTGCCTCCAAGTGCTGTTTACTGTAACTTCAGCAGCTCCGTGCACGTGAACAAAAGTGCCAATCTGATTGGTGGAGAAGATTGTGACACACCGCGTCAAAACAAAAAAATGAGCATGAGGCGTTTTTTTTTAAATGATGCTTTTGCGCCTGCCGTTTTGCGCGTTGGTGTGCAAGATCACTTTGACGCCGTTTATTTAGTCACGAGGCGTTAAACATCACGGAAAATGCGAGCAAAAAACGTCTTGGTGTACACGGGCCTTAAGTCTGAATTGTGCGCTGACAAAAACTGACAAAAATAATTATGAGAAAGTCATGAATTTAATGACATTACATATTTCTAAGAATACTAACTTAGAATTTTGACTTTGTCATATTTGATATTTTAGCTCTTGTTTGAATTTTTTGTTTAAACTAGTGCTATCAAATGATTAATCACATCCTAGATAAGCTAGTTTGTATTTATATAATATTTACATATGTATTGTGTATTTTTATGTATATATGAATAAAAACAGGGCGTCACGGTGGCACAGTGGGTAGCATGATCGCATCACAGTTAGAAGGTCGCTAGTTCGAGCCTCTGCTGGGTCAGTTTGCATTTTGTGTGGAGTTTGCATGTTCTCCCCGTGTTGGCATGGGTTTCCTCAGGGTGCTCCGGTGTGGTAGGTGTTCTGGAGAAGCTAAATTGTTCGTAGTGTATGTGTGTAAAATGAGTCTGTATGGGTGTTTCTCAGTGATGGGTTGCAGCTGGAAGGCATATGCTGGATAAGTTGGCGGTTCATTCCGCTGTGGCGACCCCAGATTAATAAAGGGAGTAGCCGAAAAGAAAATGAATTAATGAATAAATACACACACACAATGTACATAGAATACAAAGATATACAAAAGAAATATATTTAAATATATATTTATGTTTATCTACCGGTAATTTTTATTATTTCCTAGTACTGGGTTGCGGCTGGAAGGGCATCCGTATGCCGGAATAGTTGGCGGTTCATTCTGCTGTGGCGACCCCTGATAAATACGGGACTAAGTCAAAGGAAAATGATTTAATAATGTGTATGTGTGTGTGTGTATATATATATAGATATAGATATATATATAGATATAGATATAGATATATATATATATAAATTTAAACAAATATTTTACACAGTATATTCATGCATATATTTATATATTCAAATATTTTGCATATATTTTGTAAACATGAACTTTTATTTAGGATGCAATTAACCGTTTGACACCACTACTTTAAACGTTTTGCAGTTTAGCTCATAATTTTGACTTTATAGCATTATATGTTATAATTATGATTTAACATTTTATAATTTAAGCTTAATTTAAATTATTCTTACAGAAAGCTTGACTTTGAATTCAGCGAAAATAATAATCAGCAACTTATTTTAGTAATATAGATGTACAGAATAAAGAAAATATAGTCAAACTAAGCAGTGTGATACGTACAGATTGTAAAACCCGTCCGTCAGTAAACTGTAAGTGAGCACAAGTACAAAGAAAGTCTGTTTGTGAGGGACAGCAGCGGCTGACACTATGCACACACACACAAGACCCTCCGCTATCACACACACACACACACACACACACACACACACACACACACACACACACACACACACACACACACACACACA
>CAIGQZ010001336.1:3524223-3551554 GCA_903798205.1 Danio tinwini | reverse complement strand
TGATGTTACTCACAGTATGAAGGCCTTATAAAACAAAATGTTGCATGTTTGTAGGAAACAAATCCATCATTTTAACACCCTTCAAAACTATTGCTTCAGTCCTCTATCGCTTTCTCCAGTGAAAAAGTTGTCTGAATCAGAAGAGAAATGTGAATAGATACACTGCAGTACAGTGATGTGAAAGGACAACATGGGAAAGACTTTTTCAATGGAGGAGGAGATATTATTGGCTACTGAGTATACTTTGGCCAGAAGCAACAGTTAAAACATCTTCAAATAACTTGATGGATTTATTTGTGACCCTAGACCACAAATACAGTCATAATTGTAATTTATTTTTAAAATTGACATTTATACATCATCTGAAAGCTGAAAAAATAAGCTTTAAAAGATAGAACAATGTTAAGATATTTGGCCAAGATAATACTACTTTGAGGGCATCACGGTGGCGCAGTGGGTAACACAATTGCCTCTCAGCAAGAAGGTCGCTGGTTCGAACTCCGGCTGGGTCAGTTGGCATTTCTGTTTGGAGTTTGCATGTTCTCCCCTTGTTGGCGTGGGTTTCCTCCTGTTGCTCTGGTTTCCCCCATAGTCCAAAGACATGCGCTATAGGTGAATTGAATAAGCTAAATTGGCCGTAGTATATGTGTGTGAATGCAAGAGTGCATAGATGTTTCCCAGTACTGGGTTGCAGCTTCAAGGGCATTCGCTGTGTAAAACATATGCTGGATAAGTTGGTGGTTCATTCCACTGTGGTGACCCCTGATGATTAAAGAGATTAAACCAAAAAGAAAATGAATGAATGAATACTACTTTGAATATCAGAAATCTGAGGGTTAAAAAAAAACTACATTTTGAGAAAATCTTTGTAAAATTTGTCTAAATTATGTTCTTATCAGTGCCTGTTACTAATCCAGAATTTACCTATTTACATGAAATATCTTCATGGAACAAGATGTTTACTTAAAATTATAATGATTTTTGGCATGCAAAGTTTTGTGGTCCAGGGTCACATTTCTTACAAGCATGGACTGGAGGATTTCTTATGGATTATTGTTTTGATGATCCACTGCAGAGAATCCATTGCTGAGGAAGTGATGTAATATTACGTTTCACCAAATTTGTTTTGATGAACAAACCAACAGATTCACAACTTGGTGCAAATTTTCATTTTTGGGTGAACTATTTGAAATAAGCTTCGGGAGTCTTTATATGTCTTTATGTATGCAAAACTAACAGGTTTTAGATGGTTTACTGTATATTTAACCTCAGGTTAGCATTGATATATCGATCTCTGTGCCATTTTTAAAGAATGCATTCAAGAAAAAATTATAACCTAAGGATTTTACAAATGTATCCTATGCGTTATATTTTTGATAGAGCTCTGTGTAAGCTATTATGAAGCTCATATCATTGCCATTTCCCATTTAAACTGCACAAATACGTGATTTGATCATCCTGTCGAGCAGAGGGCAGTGTCATAACTATTTCTATGTAACATTTCTCCACATTCAATGTATGTTTGCAATCCAGCCCAATGTTATCCACAATGTCAATGAACCCCCTGTTAATGTTACCATGATTGATGTACATTGTTAAACTTTAATCTCAGTAGTTTTCCATATTTAAACAAACAAAACATGAACAGAATGGACTGTATTTCTGCATGCCTTAGTCCTGATATCCCCTGTATACTGCATTCCAATGATTTGTTTTTATTTGTTTTTTTTCTCACCTACCCAAAATGCACTGCTGCCCCCATGATGCACCTCTGCTTGCTGTTTATGTTAATGCGCTTGAACCCCATTGGCCCATTGCCATCATGTGCTCGCTGCCTGCTAATTAAGACTCAGTCGGCTGTCAAATCACTGAAGCGACCCCTCGAAGCCACCTTTGACCTGGTACTATGACCTTTCACCTTTTTGCTTGGCATGTTGCTTTATTGTAGTGTCTTAACAAACAAAAAAACTGAGATAATCTGCAAGCATAGTCCTTTTGTGTTTGTTTAATGCCTCTGTTGTGTTCTGTGTTACCATCTCGTGTGATCAACTGACTGTGGCGAGCAAGAATTGTAAGCAGACGTCGCCGCCGCAGTCAGATCATCACACGTGTGTTATTTCAGAGCGTGAGGAAAGGGCCAGATGATCTAAACTCTAGTGACATGGCTTCTATGTGTCTATACAGCATTGATGTTCAGTATGCATGTTTAGTAGCTCTGTATTTAGTGCATGTGTCTATGGGAGGGGTAGCGGCAGAAGAATACTAAAGCTCCACCATTAAAGCAACAGGAAAGATCAGGGCCTGTATTCACAAAACTTTTGATCTTACCACTATGAGAGCTCTGCTAAATAGAAGGCAATGCTTTTAGTTTAGTTCACATATTTACTGTCTTTTACTTAGCCTTGCTAAGCTAAGAGTGAAGGCGGGGTTGAGTTCATTGCTTTGGATGATATCAGCATGCTTATTAACTATGCACAACGCGATTGGCTGATAGGGGTGGAGTCTCGGTCAGAGATTTATTCATAGAGCTTGATGTTTTGTATAGCCTTATTTAAATAAGGGTTTAAAACTACAAATGTTACCACGATTAAAATACACATCATTAATTGAACAAGCATATGTACTGTAATAGACCCTTTTCACATGACGATGTCCAGTTTCACTCCAGGCAGTGTATCTTTACTTCCGTCTACACCAGAGATGCCCAAACTAGGGTCCAAGTGCCAAAGTTGGCCCAAGGTAATCTTTATTTGGCCCACCATCCCATCTGAAAAGAGAGGGAGAATGATGGGCATGGTTTGTTTGTTTTATTGTTAAAAGCTGACTGAAATGAAATGTGTCTATTAAATGGTGTAAATGAATCAGAATTTGTTTTAATGGACATACTGTCCCCAATGCAGAGACTTTGGTGTGGAAATCAAGTAAAAGGCAGATTCTGCTTGACTAATGAATTCAGCACTAAACTGTTATAACTGTGTTATAAATGTGGTTGTTTATGTTTTTATTGCATAAGTTACCATTTAAATAAGTTATATACTGCATTAGTTAATAAGATTTTATGTGATGTTTTCTATTTATTTTGAAATATTATTAAATAAATTCGGAAATTACCCATGGCAACTTTAATGTAATATAGTTTGGTATATTTACCTCCAGTTTTGGCCCTTCATACGAAAGTTTGGGCACCCCTGGTTTACACAAAACTCCCCATAGAGAATTCACCCAGTCAGCTGCATATTTACAACAGATACGGTTAGATGGTGACTATGGCTGTTTTCTAACCATAAGACTGCATTTTAATTCAGTATTGTTTATTCATTTTCCTTCTGCTTAGTTCCTTTATTAATCAGGGGTTGCCCCAGCGGAATGAACTGCCAACTCTTCAAGCATATATTTTACACAGCGGATGCTCTTCCAGCTGTAACCCAGTACTGGGAAACATCCGTACACACTCATTCACACTTTCATATACTACGGCCAATTTAGTTTCTTCAATTCACCTATAGTACTTGTCTTTGGACTGTGGGGGAAACCGGAGCACCCACAGGAAACCCACGCCAACACGAGGAGAACATGCAAACTCCACATAGAAATGCCAACTGACCCAGCCGGGACTCGAACCAGTTACCTTCTTGCTGTGAGGTGACAGTGCTAACCACTGAGCCACCGTTTCGCCCAAACCATTAATGGATCAGTAAAAAAAAAATGATTGCATTTATAGACTAAATACTTACTTAAAAACTATACTTACTTATACTTAAAAATCACTAATGCTGGAAAATTCACACATAACAAATAATAAACATTTATATTGATAGCAGCATCAGAGTAAGAATAAATCCATTATTGAGAAAATAAACTGAACTAATAAGTGTAAAGGGTGCAAGCATATACTTTTCTAGGTAAACAATAACGTGTTCCTGTATTCTTAATAACTTAAAGAATCATTTAGAAATTTAGAAAGCAGTTCAGTATTGAAAGGAAAACATTTGGACACATGCCCAATACTTTAATAGACTTAAATCACAACATGCAATGTTAATATTTTCAGCTGTAAAGTATCCCATTCATTCAAAGGTAAACCGGAACTTAAAATACACTGGGTTGCTGATGGGGGGAAGTGAAGTGACGACATTGTGAAAAGGGTCTATCCTGGAACACAAAACCATTTATAAGGTTATTTTCTTTACATTTAAATAAGCTTTCCATTGTTTTATGGTTTGTTTGGATAGGGCAGTATATATATATATATTACAAATAATTGTTTAGAAAAATAGAAATATTGAGAAAATCACAATTAAACCATTAAGTTCTTAGCTAAATAAAGTTTTGACATATTTACGGTACATTACAAAAAATTATGGCTCACATTTGTAAGCTAAACCAATTTCACTCAAAGTCATTAAACTTGCATCGATTATGCTGACTTAAGACATCAAGTTAAAACTCATTTGACATAAATTAAGTTAAAACCTTATTAACTTACTAAAAGAGTTAAAGTTGCATAAAAACATACATTGTCACAACTTTATTTTATTGTGTAATTTTTTAGTGTAGGAAATGTATAAAATGTCTTTAATATTCTAATGGTTTTTGACGTAAAAGTAAATACTGTATTGTTAGTTATTCCTACAAATACAATACCTGTCAAAAGTCTTGTTGTTGATCCCAGCTGTAAGAGCAACAAATAATAACTTGACTTCTAGTTGATCGTTTGGAAAAGTGGCAGAGGGTAGATTTTTCCAAAATTCAAATTCTTCAGCAGGATAGCGCTCCTTCTCATACTTCAGCCTCCACATCAAAGTTCCTGAAAGCAAAAAAAGGTCAAGGTGCTCCAAGATTGGCTAGCCCAGTCACCAGACATGAACATCATTGAGCATGTCTGGGGTAAGATGGAGGAGGAGGCATTGAAGATGAATCCAAAGAATCTTGATGAACTCTGGGAGTCCTTCAAGAACACTTTCTTTGCCATTCCAGATGACTTTATTAATACGTTATTTGAGTCTTTGCAGAGATGTATGGATGCAGTGCTCCAAGCTCATAGAAGTCATACATAATATTAATTCTGTTTCCACTACACCATGAGTTTATATTCTATACTGTACATTAATTCTGTTAAGTGACAAGGCTTTTGTCTAAGCAAAGTCAGACCTTACTGTCCTAATGAAATAATAAAAAATCAAGGCATGATCATATTTTAATTTCATAAAATAAGCGTAATCTAGAGGCCTTTCATATAAGCCACTTCTGATACCAAATGATCAACTAGAAGTCAAGTTATTATTTGTTGTTCCTAAAACTCGGATAGGCGACAAGACTTTTGTCAGATGTATAATGGTGTAATCGGTTTTGTGGTCCAGGGTAAACAAATAGACTATATGCATATAAACTATTATTAATATTTATTAAGAGAGTAGAATAATCATGGTTGGTATTAAGATATGCAAAAGTAAAAGAACAGTTGTTGACAGTTGTTAAATAAAGTACTACAACAACCACAATACTCAAGCAAATAATGCAATACTTTTTTAAAAGATCATTATCTATATTGTTTGGTAGATTTCGTCCATTTTTGGACAGTTTGTGATAGGGCTGGGCAATTTGGCCTGAAATTAAAATCTCGATAAATTGATCATTTTAACTCTATTACGATTAATGAATAATTTTTTTTTTTTTTTGCCCTCATAGTTCACTGACAGTTTTTTTTTTACAGTAAATATGCTCACATATTACAAGTGGGAGATTTTTAAATGAAGGGTGCATTACTTCAAATACTTCATTTTTACAATTACTAAAAATAATTGAAGGAAACACACACTATCTACTAACTATGATTAGTTATTGAATATCAGCGTTGAACAACTGAAATTTAAACACGCACTGCCTAAAATCAACAGTCACGTTTTCTTATATAAAAGTGAAAATAAATAACTTGCACTTTTGGAAACAAAATAAATTATTTTCAATGTTTTTCTTAATAAAGGTAGAAAATAAGCAGCATCTTTTCTAAATAAAATAACTCCTGCATATGCTGTACATAATATTTTAAACAGTGCATTTCTTGCATCTTCTGTAAACAAATGTTTTAATTTAAATAATTATTTTGATGTAAGGGAAAATATGCCGTCTCAAAGCATCTCTGGAGCAGCTTCCAATCATCGTCACTGTAGTGCAAAGTAACACAATAGTTACAAACAGAGCGGGGTCATGTAACTCCACACGTGGTAAAGTAAGTAATTGAAAAATTGACCTGGAAAATTTTGATTGATTATTAGTTAGGAATTTTGATTTCAATTACTTTTCGATTAATTGCCCAGCTCTAGTTTGTGATTTGGTCTTAGCAACTTAGATGTCATCTTTTCGAAGAGATGATCTTATGTAGGAGCTACTTGAGATGTGTTTGTGAATACGGGCTCTAGTCTCTTTCTCACACTTATCATGGAGTGAGCAGTGCAGTTTATTTTCCTTTTGTTCTTTTTTGTTTTTTCTTTTTAATGTGTTACTTTTGGTCACTTTGTTTTGTCTGCCAGAAACATTTGAGTAGTGCTTTGCTTGCTTCATTTGCATTGAGTTAGCAGTATGGATGTTGTAATGTTAATGACTTTTTTAATACTCTACTGATGTAAAACTAATGATGTGACGTAATCACAGATGCTGATTTTGTAGCCGTAGCGAGAGGAACTTGGCTCTTTGGCTTTTTGCTTGTGCCGTAGACATGTTTTAGCTGCCGCTTGCTTGCTTGTTTGTCAGAATCCAGCCCTGTGATGTTTTTTGCCCTCTGACGATAATTCTGTCTTTTCTTGTTCCTGTCCTGTTGTTTTTTTACTCTCTTCCACACGTGCCGTCCTGTTTCCCTGTTTTCTCCTCTTCCTTGTGGTCTTATGGGAGCAGGGAATTCCTCACAGTGTCATGCCACCTTTACCAAAGCGACCCGCACTTGAGAAAGCCAACGGTGCCACGAGCATGTTCAGCACTGGCATGCTCCAGTACCAGCAGGCTTTGGCCAACATGCAGTTTCAGCAGCAGGCAGCCTTTATTCCTTCAGGTAGGGCTTCTGAACACCGCTTCAGCTCACCAAATCAAACCACGAGGGACAAATCACAAACACATGGGGACACTCTATTTGTTTTCTTTCTTATTTTACACCGTCAGGGTTCCCATGGCCATCAAAATGTTGGAACATTTGTGGAATTATTTTATGTTGCATTATACTATTGTGAAATTATATCAGCATTATTCACATAAGTGTAGAATAAGGAATATTTATATAATTATAATGGTCACACTTTACAATAAGGTTTTATTAGTTAGTGTACACTACCTGAGAAAAGTCTTGTTGTCGATCCCAGTTGTAATAGCAACAAATAATAACTTGACTTCTAGTTGATCATTTGGAAAAATGGCGGAAGGTAGATTTTTCAGATGAATTATTTGTTGAACTGCATCCCAATCACCACAAATGCTGCAGCAGACCTATTGGAACCCGCATGGACCCAAGATTCTCATAGAAATCAGTCAAGTTTGGTGAAGAAAAAATTGTGGTTTGGGGTTACATTTAGTATGGGGAATGTGAGAGATCTGCAGAGTGGATGGCAATATCAACAACCTGAGGTATTAAGACATTTGTGCTGCCCATTACATTACAAACCACAGGAGAGGGCAAATTCTTCAGCAGGATAGCGCTCCTTCTCATACCAGCCTCCACATAAAAGTCTTTTAAAAGTCTAAAAGTTTATATTCTATACTGTACATTATTTCTGTTAAGTGACAAAACTTTTGTCTAAGCAAAGTCAGACCTTACTGTCCTAATGAAATAATTAAAAATCAAGGCATGATCATATTTTATTTTAGTAAAATAAGTGTAATCTAGAGGCGTTTGCCTTTCATATAAGCCACTTCTGATACCACATGATCAACTAGAAGTCAAGTTATTATTTGTTGTTCCTAAAACTCGGATAGGCGACAAGACTTTTGTCAGGTGTATAATGGTGTAATTGATTTTGTGGTCTATTTACTAACCTTAACTTTGAACAATACATACTTGTACGTCATTAATTAATTAATTCAACATTTACTAATGCATTGTTAAAATCCAAATTCATGCTTGTTAACGTGAGTTACATGAACAACAACGAACAACTCTATTTTCTAATGAAGTTAACTAACATGCACAAAACTAATGTTAACTAACATGCACAAGTAGTCTAATACTGTACATTCATTGTTCAGTGTTTGTTCATGTTGGTAAATGCATTAACTAACATTAACTAATACAATTTTTTTGTAGAGTGTTACCATCATAACATATAGTAAAACAGTATAGCATACTTTATCAAAATAATTAACATGATAATTTATTAGAATACAATTTAATATGTAAAAAATGTCCAATAATTATGATTGGTACCACTTTAGGTCACAATTCATGCAATTAACTACTGGCTTATTAACTGCCTATACCCATAATTAAGATATTAACTGTTCATTAGTAGTTATAAAGTATGATCTTGTTTTTTTTACCCAACTTCTATCTTACTATTAATAGTTTATTAATCTAGTAGTGCTAGTTAATGGTTTGCTTATACTGTCAATTGTGACCTAAACTAAAGTGTTGCCTTACTATTTGGTTATAATTATGTTACACCTGAATGAGATCAAATGTACTATATCATAATAAATGTTGTAACATATGTAATTGGTTATATATATATATATATATATAAATACATATATATATATATACAGAATATTATAGTGTATATACTGTAGTAAATTTAAGCAGACTAGTATAGCTAATTGTATTAATATAAAATAAAGGTGATACTTAAGTTTAGGTAACAGTTCACACTATTAATGTATTAAAAGCTGATCATAAAGCTATTACATGATTATTAGTACTTGTATAGTATAATATTACTAACTATAATTAGGCAGCAAATTAGTAGTGTATTGAGCTAATATTCTTAGTTAATCGTTTGATAATAGTACATTAAATCATACATTAAAAATACAGTGTGACCAAAATAAATATTACGCTATATATATATATATATATATATAGGAAAAAAACTAAATGTTTAATGTACACTCTAAATAGTACTTCTATATAATTATTTAAAATATGAATAATTATAGAAAATATTTACAACATAAAAAGGAAGATAATAATTTAAAATAGCCAGTTTTAAGTTTGTATTTTTTATTTTGTCTCACTCCATCTACTCTCTTTAATGCAGTGGCGTTTACATTCATTACAAGTAATCTTAGCATTAAATTGACTCTGGAAAGGTTTTGTGGAAACTATTTGATCACTCGGTGTGGGAACCTTGGCAAAATGTGCACAAAAACTGGAGCTGTTTGTCAGTTTCTCTGTATCACCTCATCATCGTATCACATTACAACTCCTGCAGTCATGGCTTTTACTGCAAAGCACAGTCGCAATAACCCTGAGATGCCCTTTAGTCATACTAACATCTGTCACACACACACACACACTCTCACAAAAACACACACATACACACACAAGTGCTCCCTTCCTGAGTTCAACTAATCGGTCTCTTACAGACACAGTCATGCTGTATCACTGTAATGATTATTGTCTTCCTTTAATTATGATTTCTTCACTCTAACCAACCTTGTGATGGGCTGTTGTGATTCTTCTCCCTTTCCAATCCACTTCCTGTTGCAATGCATGATGGGCAGGCTCAATATTGTGCATGACCCCTGCAGCGAGCGTGGGTAGGTTTCTAGACTTCCTCCTTTTAGTTGTTCTTACGCCTTCAAAATCCACACGGCCAACAAACTGACATTGATGAAGTGGGCATTTTACTTTTTTTGCAGATGCTTCACATATGAAGCATTGATATTTCTGTGATTTCAATTAAAGTCAACATGAATTAGTACGTGCATTATATTTACTCCCATAAAACAGTGCAAAACCCACTAATGTTGGCAAATATGAGCAAAGAAGGCTATGAAAAATCTCTCAAAATATTCACAAATAATACTGAGCAAGCTTGAGTTCTAGATGAGAGTAGAGGATTTGTTCTTTAAACAAGGTGATTAAAGGTGATATTTAATTGTAATTTTGGGGACTTTCGACCCAACAAACGTCTGCAATACTCCTGCTGTGATTCTTGGAGATTTTTTTAGCAACTTAAAACTTGCTTCTGACAGGCAAACAACATCTTCATAATACCTTCACCTGACTCGAGTTTCCAACCCAGGCTCATTCTGAAAATGTACATCTATATACAATTCTGGAGACCACCAAATACATCCCAGGAGCTATGTTTTTTGTAGTTTTTGCGAATCCACCAGAGGCCGCTGTGTATGTCTTTTGAGATCTTCAATTTCTCTCTTGATTGCCATTTGCACCTGCTGTTCTCGCGTAAATCCACCAGAGGCCGCTGTCCACTTACTGACTGATTAACTAAATGACTCCTCTCCTCCTCCTTCCCTAAACCCAACCAATAGTGTTTTCAAAAGCAGAGATTGACCCGCCCACCCATTTCCCTAAACCAAATTGACAGTTTTAAAAAAGCAATCCAGAAAAAGAAAAGCCCTCGCCTGATTTTTACCACGTTTTCAGATTTTACCACATTCTCACCTTTTTATTTACTTTACCCGCTTTTTGGAACCGTTCCTCACCAGACACGAACCCCGTCATCGCGGTCAACTCCTCTCTGGGTCTCAAGTCCACCGACGTACATGGCGAGCTAACGGGACAAAATGGTAACAGTGGGAAAGCTGTCGATACCGAGGTAAGCGTTCAGCTGGTAAGCGCGAAAAGGAACAGTGTCATATCGCCCCGTAGCGTTCGTTTTATGATGCTTCGCAAAGCCAAGTTTGCAGAGCCATGGCGGTGTGGTTGAGTCGATCATTGAGTACGGTTACATGGGCAACAATACTTTAATACGATTTTAATATGATTAAGACAATACTCTGACTAGAGTTTACCATGTAAACAGCGATTTTTGATTAGCTTAATCTGACTAAAGTCACAATTCAACTAAACAGAAATGGAATTAAGATGTGGAGTATGCATATATTAGTGGCATTATTGAAGTAAACACAGCAATCAAACTATTACTGTCATGTGAGACTTTTCGCCGCTTTTTGTGACAAGAACCACACACACGGCTGTCAGTAAAGGAACGCGCGCACACACACACACACACACACACACACACACACACACACACACACACCACAAAATCCTGGTATTGACCTTATTCTGCAATGTGGAAGTGTGCTCGTTTTTTGCGATGGTCTTAGAACTTTCGATTCCGTTGACTAAGGGAGAAATGAAGAAAAAAGAAACTCATAAGGATTTGAAATAAGTAAATGATGAACAATAAATACATTTTTCACAGCCTATCTTTGTTCAAATTTACCAAGGGTGTCAATAGTGATGGAAGTCGCTGTTTATCCAAGTCAAATATATATAGCAGGACAGGCTTTTAGACACACAAATGATGGAGTTGGAAACTGGAAAATCATCTTTACATTATGTGCATCACTGTAGCTATTATGTAAGATTATACCGGGTAGGTATATTAAGAAAGAAGCGTTTTGATTTCATGTTGACTTTAAATGTAAATTGGATTTCTCTGTTACTGTTAGTTCTAGCATTTTGTGTACTGTTTTGTGGGTTTTGGTGGCTTTATAAAGGAGATCTTTTTCACCTAAAAATGACATTTCTGTCATTTACTTAACCTTTTGAAAGACAAAAGGAGAAATTCTGAAAATTAAATTTATACGTTTTAAAAGAATAACAACTTAAAATAAAATAAATATATGATTATTGTGTGTGTGTATTTTATATATAAATGAGCAATATCACATGAAATATGGCTGTATATCGGCACTGGTGCGAGGCGTGCGTTGGCTCGAGTGCCTTAGTGTCCCACCAGTGATGATATTATGTGATATTGCATTTATACAAAAGTTCTACGGCATAGTCGTGTATATAAAGAAAAAGAAAAGAAAATCAAACACAAAGAGTCTCAAACACCTTTTTGTACAAGGAACTACTTTCTTTCACCATTCATTCACATCTGCAGATGTTAGAACAGCAGAAACTGTTGCCAGTTCACAAATGTTAATTTAGAGCTAGTATTTAAATAATTCTCTAGCGTAATGTCTAAAATAATGACAAAACAGATGATTTTGCTCACATTTTTAGATTATAAGGCGGAATGGCATGAAATATGAAATGCCATCAACCTACAGAGATTTCCCAGTATTTCTCTGTTGCAATCAGGGTATCACAATAATTAACCCCGAAAAAGCCAAAGCTAAGCAAAGCAAACACTACCAGTTTCTGTGGTATAAATACAGCACTACAACATACAAAAGAGAGATTGACTTAGAATGTCGCTTACCTGATTTATAATGGTTTGTTCAGCTGCAGTTTGAAACTTATGTTGAGAAAACGGACTTATTATGCTGTCTCTGTCTGCTCGGACAGACTGATAGTGGCCAGTTTATTTTGGCTAGAATAAAAGCATTTTAAGGTCAATATTATTGGCCTCTTAAACAAGATTTTTTTCAGTTGTCTGCTGAACAAATCATCATTGTACAATGACTTGTCTAATTACCCTAATTTGCTTAATTAACCTTGTTAAGCTTTTAAATGGCACTTTAAGCTGAATACTAGCATCTTGAAAAATATCTAGTCAAATATAATGTACTGTGATCATATCAAAGCTAAAAGAAACCAGTTATTAGAAATGAGTTATTAAAACTTTTATGTTTAGAAATGTGTTGAAAAATGTTTCATTTCGTTAAACAGAAACTAGGGAAAATATATACAGGGGGCTAATAATTCAGAAGGGCTAATAATTCAGCATGCGACTGAATAAACAATGCCAGAATTGTCATTTTACCTGGTGAACTGTCCTTTTAATTCCTCGCACTTATCCTCACTGCAGTTGTTTGTGGCTCAGATACAGTAATAAAAGTCACCGTACAAGCAGGGTTAAGTATAATGCAGTATAAGGAAGCTGAAACCGAAATGCCAAACAAGTTGATGAGATGCCATGCCTTTGTTTTCTTCTCCTTGTAGCTCTTGATGTGTTGCCTCATATGACACTTTACCTGCCCTTGTGTCTTCTTTAGAGCGATCTCTCTCTTTGTTTTTGGTTGGCCGTTTTTGCTGGTGTCACCTTTTCGATGCTCACTTTTTCTTTCCATGCCCCTCTGTGTCCCTCACTCATCATGTTTGTGCATCTGTTGGCCACACTCCCTGTACGTGTGCTTATACCATTTTCCCTCTGAAAAAGTTCCCATGATGCACGGTGCTTCCCCGGCCGCTGTGTCTGCAGCAACCACATCTGCCACAAGTGTTCCCTTCGCATCTGCATCAGCCAATCAGGTTTGCTCTTTTATGGCTTTTTCTCTCTATCTCTCTCACACACACACACACACACACACACACACACACACACACACACACACACACACACACACACACACACACACACAATGTACACACTATCTCTCTTTATACATTTCTATCTTTTTGTCTGGGGGTTGTTTCTGAGTGCTGGGGGTCTTTTGTTGTTTTTAAAGTGATCACTCTCCCCCTTGTTGGCCTACACAGGATTTTTAAAATGTTTTTGTATGATATTTCCAACAATGTTGAATTTTTTTTATTTTATTTGAAGAAAATAGCTAGAGAATAGATTATTTTATAAATATATAGGTTATGTTAAGTAAATGTAAATATTAGTTCTGGGCAAAAATTAATCGCGATTAATCGCATCCAAAATAAAAGTGTGTGTATTGTGTATATTTATTATGTATTAGGGTTGGGCGATGTCGAACCAATTTGGTATCGTACGATGTCTAATGTGAAATATCGCAATGGACGATGGCATCGTCGTCATAGGCGGCGGTAAATTAATTATGATTAATTTATTTTTTCATAATGAATTAATTATTTGTAGCCTACCGTTTCAACTACCCGACCTGCATGGTCTTTGGTTTACCCATAGCCACATCATAAATAAATAAAGATAAGTTACAAACAAATTACGACCTGTCAATCACTTTTTCTGCGGGACTCTGGCATGAATAGGCAGAATGATCTGTGTCGTTATAATGGCGTCAACAAACTTGGTTTGTAAAAAAGGTGCACAACCAACCGGAACCAACCAACAGTATCTTAGGTTTTCACTAAATTTACTAAGTACAAGTGTGAAAGCGAAAGATTAAAGCAGTGTACTGATGCTGTGACACGTTACCTGATCGATTCAAAAGACAGAAGAGTCGTTAGATCGAGACCAGATTAATTAAATGTAATGTTTAACAACTATAGTGAGACGCAATTGAGCTGTACATCCTTGATAAACTGTCCGACGTGCACTGCTCTTTGGGGTTTTGTGCTCAAAGCACCCGCTGACTGTCTGGAGCTCAGACGTGTGCATATGCTGCAGCGCATGCCTGTGTGTGTGGTCATGTGATGTGCGTTTTCATTGGTATAATGTGGACGGAGATCTTTTCAGAAATGCTAGGTGAAGCACAAGTGTGGACATGGATTGTTTTCGTTCTAAGATGCCATTCTTAGACGTATTAGTGTAAACGGGGCCTAAGTGTGTATTTTTCATTAGCAGGTTGATGCTGCAACAGGGCTGGGGCAGAGGATCGCGATGCTGGCTGAGCATCGTGATGTCTATCGACCATCGCATAGTCTATCGACCCAACCCTACTATGTATATATAAATACACACATGCATGCATATATTTTATATTTAGATGTAAAATATATGTGTTTATGATACAGATTATATGTACATTTAAATATTTATGTAACAAAATAGTTATTATTATATAGTTAATATTATAAAATATATTTTTATATCATTAAATAGTTAATATTTTAGTTTTTATGTACAGTGCTCAGCGTAATTAAGTACAGCCCATTTTGAAAATGAATATTTTTCTCCATTTCTCAGTGAATATAAGCAATGTATGTTGGTGTATTTAAACAAAACCGATTTATTAAGCAGATACATTTATTAAAATAATCTTTTAGTCACCAAACATATTCAGAAATTGAAAGATAATACAAATAAATTCAAGCAAAATATTGCAAAAAAAATACAACCAAATTTTTCTCTCTTGATTTTTCCTCTTTTTTTTTTTGTATTTAATATTTTTCTTTAACATAAATTTGGGTGTACTAGTTTTTGGACCGTTATTGTAAGTTATTTTGTTAGATAATAAATTTTTGTCCAGCACTAGTAAATATGTGTAGTCTTTTAAGTAAATAGACTTGTTTGAAGTATCTTTTTGAATAAGTTTTATGCAGACCATAAAATTATGGTTAAAAATTGTAAGCTTAAGAAAATTTACTGTTAGTATTTGTTTCTCTACTGACGATATACATCACATTTTAATATTTTTTTTTGTCCTTTTTTATTTTGAGGACTCTTCTCTATCAAAGCTGACTACCAACGAATACATGCAATTGGTATGTATGAGGTAGTTTTCCCATTAGTCTTTTGCTTTAAGTACCTGTTTGGTATCTTTTCCGGCTCTTTACACTATATTATATATATTTTTTTTCTTGGCTTCATTTTCTTGTCCTGCTAATGAAGAAACTAAGTTTCTACTGGCATCATTTCTGCTTACATTTCATTTGAAAGACCACTTCAGAATTCTTATTGAAGATGTGTTTGAGTAATTTTTTTTGTTTGTATGATAAAAAAAGATTAATTGCATATTATATTTATTATGTATATAAAAATTCACATGCTTGCATATATTTGATAAAATGTTTATTTATATTTTATATATATATTTAAATTTAAATGTCTATATAAACATTTTTGTATAGTTTTGCACACACACATACTGTATATATAACACACACTTAATATTATATTTAAGTTAAACTTTATTTTCAATGCAATTAAGTTCAATGAACTCAATTTATGAATATTTTTTTCTTTTTTTCAGTAAATTGGTCAAAAAACAAATGTTTTTATTTGTTGTTGATTTGAAAATTACTGATTTTACTACTTGATTTTAAAACTACATCTGAAGTCAAACATTTGTATTAAGTTTTCTAAAATGTATTTTATATTATATATATATATATATATCATTTAATATCTGAAAACATGGCACCTTGTTATGTTTTGATCAATTGTCATTTAATGCTCCAAATAACAAAATTTGTGTTTTAAATGTGGGATAAATGACATCAGTAGTTTGCAGAATAAAACAAAAATTACATTTTACTCAGACACACAACTATACATTTTAAATCCAGAGAAACTAAGAATTTTCAAATGTTTCTTTTTCCCCATAGATGTATACTTGAATTCTGCTCATACACTATAAAAAGCTATTGGTTGACTTTAATAAACTGTTGCCTTAAAATGATTAAGTAAATGAACTATGTGCATAATTATATAAATTAGTTTGTTCAATGTGTTTTCTTACTTTAGGTAAAGTAACTAATCGCTTTTGACAGTGTATGATCAATAAAAACTAATGTAACAGGTCGCTATTACAGAATAGTCTGCTCTAAAGTATACAAATATTTCCAAGTTCCTTCATTAATTATAACATTAGCAGGGACTTTACAAATACCTTTAGTTTCTGAAATTAATAGTGGAGGTCAACAAGTTGGAAACAAATGGAATGTGCATGAGGATACACTGACTTCACCCTGCCTCACTCGAGAAGGAGTTATACTAATACGCAATGTTTTTCCTAAGTGGCATTTCTTAATTTTGTGTTGTTTGGCTCATTCTCTTTTTAACTGTCATGGGGAGGGATTGAGGGTGAGGGAGATTATTTTAGTCTTCGATCTGATTTTGGCCAAAATAAAGGTTCCGATTTAATCTCGTTTCATGCATTTCTCTCTTTTCATCTCCAGATTCCAATAATATCTGCGGAGCATCTGACTAGTCACAAGTACTTGACGCAGATGTAGTTCCAGCCCGCAACAGTGAGTAATTTTCAGTGAGATTTTCTCTAGATTTGTCCTCTGCCTGCCTGAGAAATTCAAAGTTTAATGTTTGATTTAAAGCAAAAGCGCACCCAATTTGGTTCATGATTCACTCTCATTGACTCTCATGTCATTCCAAACCATTGTGGGGTTTTTTTATACATAGAACCTAAAACAAAAATTCAGATAAAGTTATTTTCCATACAACTGCAGTTCCTAGTAATGACACGTTAAGCTTTAAAAAATGAAATACCACAAAAATAATAAAAAGGACTATGATGCAGTTTAAATTCAATCTGATTATGCCATATGGACCACTTTTACTATGCTTTTTTGTGGGGATTCTTTGTTTAATAATAATTTTGAAAAGAACTTTCTGAAATGCAAACTTTCCAACAACATTTTAAGAAATTTAAATGACCCATTTGATGATAAAGTTCTTTTCTAAACAGTTGTATTGACCATGTTAGTAATATATTTACAGTACATGCAGGAATTAAGGCTGCTCTGTGCCTAATTGTGTTTAAAGATCCAATGCAATCCAAAATTTTCCGTTTAAACTATTGCAAGGATGAAACTGACCTACTGTATATGTTTCTAGGGGGACACTCGGCGGCTCAGTGGTTAGCACTGTCGTCTCACAGCAAGAAGGTCACTTTTTCGAGTCCCGGCTGGGTCAGTTGGCATTTCTGTGTGGAGTTTGCATGTTTTCCCCATGTTGGCGTGGGTTTCCACTAAGTGCTCTGGTTTTCCCCACAGTCCAAAGGCGGCTTAGTCTTTGATTTATCAGAAGTCACTACAGCGGAATGAACCGCCAACTATTTCAGCATATATTTTACGCAGCTGATGCCCTTCAAGCCGCAATCCAGTACTCGGAAACACCCATACACTCTCACATTCACACACACACTTATACACTACGGCCCATTAGAGAGAATGGGGAGAACATGCAAACTCCACACAGAAATGCCAACTGGCCCAGCCAGGACCTGTACCAGCGACCTTCTTGCTGTGAGGCAACAGTGCTAACCACTGAGCCACTGTGCCACCCTTAAGCCCTTTTCAAAGCTTCATTCATTCATTCATTTTTTTTGGCTTAGTTCCTTTATTAATCTGGGGTCACCACAGAGGAAGGAACCGCCAACTATTCCAGCATATATTTTACGCAGCTGATGCCCTTCCATCCGCAATCCAGTACTCTGAAACACCCATACACTCTCACAACTACACACACACTCATACACTACGGCCAATTAGAGAGAACGGGGAGAACATGCAAACTCCACACAGAAATGCCAACTGGCCCAGCCAGGACTCGAACCAGCGACCTTCTTGCTGTGAGGTGACAGTGCTAACCATTGTGCCACCCCTTAGGCCCCTTTCAAAGCTTCAAATTAATTATTTTTTAAGTGTTAAGCCTCAACAACCAACAAAATGTCCTGGAGCCTCCACTGACAATATGTATTTTAAATGAGTGCAAATGCATGTATGCCACCTCAGAGCAGCATTAAAACAGTGTGTAAATGCTGCTTCAGAAGTACTTCTGTACCACTTTTGCAGTATAGATTTGACAGTTAGAATACACCGATGCAGTTCTGTATGGAAAAGAACTTCTAAAGCATTCTAAATATTTAAACGTGTGCTAAATCTGTACCCTTTTTCTGTGCTTTTCCTCCCTCAGATCAAGAGAATGTGCTGTTGTCCCAGACAAAAGGCGAACCAACAAAAATTCTAAATTTTAACGTCAAGACCTGCGCTGGCTAGAACACACAATGAAGATTAGAATTTGGCAATAGTAGGCTTTAATCGAGGTGAATCTGAGCGTCCTTCCGCATGATGTGTAGAATTCGATTGAACTACACCCTCATGTCGGACAGGGCAGATTTTTTTAAACTCTTAAGCCAGTAGGATCAGTAAGAAAAAAAAGTTGTTTTCATGTCTGACCGAACACCATTTTGGCATGTTAGTAGACCAAGAGCTATTTTTTTAATTTGTGATTCACACCTTGATTTTTCTGTCCTCAAAATTCGTCCGATGGTTTACAAAGGTGAGTCGAAAAGTCGGCATGGCACAAAACATCCAGCGAAAATAATTAAATCTATGTCACGTTTTCTGGCTTCTAGTGAAACTAGAATGTAAAAAAAAAAAAAGAAGTGGAGATTGACGGATGAATGTTTTGGGTCGAATCTGATCACCTGAGACCTTTCAAAAAAAGCACATTCTTGCAAGCTTTATGTACCGTAACCACCGGCTGAATACCAGACACCGATCTAGAGTGTTATATCAACAGTGTTATTATGTTTACCAGAGATTAATGTTTTTTACAGCGCTTGTTTTTATACATAATTTCACAAGTGTGTGGGTTTTTTATGAAACGTGCCATTTTTATTTGATCATCCATTAGGCCTTGTAGAACGATGAAGCCTTTTTGACTCTTTTGAGAACAGGGTTGCCTTGTTCCTGATGCCCTGTTTCTTTCTATTGCCTTGATCGAGAGAATGTCACCGAGGAGGTTGTCTTTTAGAGCGTATTTTAGCGTTCCAGTCTTCGCTGTATGAAGACTCTAAAATTTAAAGCACTGCTTGATTATTTGGTTACAGATTGGGAGAATTGGTACACGGAAAGACAAGGTTAGTGTTGGGTCAGGGTTCGTCTTCAGTTTTCATTTGTGTTGATCTCTATTTCGTTTTCGAATTTTTTCATGAATTTATTTGGCCGCTGTATAACGGAGATGTTTTAACCATTACTTTGTGCCAAAGTCTTTCTTTCCTCTTTTATTATTATTATTATTATTTTTTTTTATTTAAATATGTTTTGACTGGGTATACTGATCACGAAAGATGAATCATTTGTGTAGGCTAGTTTAATTTTACGTACAAACCAGGAACGTCTTTACGGTGAAGGGTTTTTAGCGCCACAACCAGACTCAAGATAAAATGAATAAATGCCCGATTCTCAAGAAATTCAGGGTGTTCTTGAGTCTGGATTTCAGCCTGGTTTTGGTGCACAGACTTGAAAGGATGCACACCATTGCCGTTTCCTCACTAAAAGCCTTATATTTCAGTGTTTGAACCCACACAAACATTCTCTCAATCACAAAAAAAACAATGACAGCAGATGAGATTTTACTCTTCACACTTATTTTACGCATATATTAATTAATCATGTTACACTTAATGTTTCAAAGCCTTTGTTTAGAAAATATATTGTGTTGTTTGCATATAAAGATTTAGTTTTTCTTTTGTATTTGAACTGTTTTAGAATGTAGGAAATGAAATATTGTTTTTCTTACTGTCACTTTTACTTTTCACATCATGTTTAAGTTCATAATGTCTAGTGAGTAGTGTATTCTTAATTCTTCATGTTAGATTTTCAGCGTAGAATGTTTGAGATTTCAAAGGATTTTGGTTTTTCGTTGAACAAAATGTTTTATCTTGTCTTAAAAAAAGAGTGAGTGACAACGACAGAAAGAGAGTTTATTTGTAGCTATAGTAATGTTGATATTTTAACCCTTTATTTTGTGTCCACATCTACAATTAGCAGCCGATTCGAATGTTACTACTCGATTGAATGGGAGTTATCAATAATTATCAGCTGATAGATATGGGCCGGGCCTTCTGTGCATACCGGTAGGCTCAGAAAGCTGTTATCATCCATCTACATGGTTAATCAGATCACATATAGATCACATATGGCTGTGGCCGGAAGTTAATTATTTATTAAATTTCCCATTAATTGTATTTCATTAACAATGGAATACAATTAAGTCTACCCCAACCCCTAATAATTCCTTACGTTTATATAGTGCTTTTCTGGACACTCAAAGCACTTTACACACACTCATCCACCACCAGTGCACAGCATTCACCTGGATGATGCGACAGCAGCCATATTGCGCCAGATCGCACACCAGCTGATTGGTGGAGAGGAGACAGAGTGATGAAGCCAAATATATTGACAAAGGCCAGTAGGCAAATTGGCCAGGATGTCAGGGTTAAACCCCTACTTTTTTTGAAGGACATCCTGGGATTTTTAACGACCACAGAGAGTCAGGAGCTTGGTTTAACAACTCAAAAGATGGCGCTCATTGAGCAGTATAGAGACCCCTTCACTTTACTGGGACGTTAGGACCCACTCAGACCTCAGGTTGAGCACCCCCTTCTGGCCTCACTAACACCATATCCGGCAGCAACCTAGGTTTCCCATGTGGTCCCCCATCCGGGTACTGACCTGCTTAGCTTCAGTGGGCGACCATGTGAGAGTTGCAGAGAGCTAGCTGCCGGCTAAACCCAACTGTCACAGTAATGTGAAAACAGATCTGGAGTCTCCTCTATTAGTATTGCTGACTAACGACAATAATTATTTATATTATTTATTAAATTTCCCACGAATTGTATTTTATTAATGTCTGCCCCTACCCAGGGGTGGATTTATTGATTTGGGGGCCCTAAGCAATTCAATCCAAGGGGCCTGACAGTCCTAAAATGCACCCTTTGTACTTTTATTTATTTTCATTTTATTTATACACATGTTTTTTTTCTCTCTCCTTTTCTACGTTTTATCTTAATGCCATCTCTACATTTTTGATAATTTGTTTCCTTAAATTAATAATAATAAATAAACTATTTCGTCTTTAAAGCTTAATCTTTACCTGATTTGATTGCTGGACTGCTCCATGATTGGGGTGGGGGACAAATTTGCATAGATGTAATAATTAGCGTTAACATTTTATTTGTTAGACTCTCACCATACAAAACATGATTGAAAATGTTACGTTACGTATATCATATACGTTATATATGTATAAATGTTATATATAATATATTGGTTTAATTTATACGTCTAGGCATTTATAAGCGCTTACCTCGCTTATTGGTTAAATCCACCCCTGCCCCTACCCCAACCCTAAACACAACCATCACAGTAATGTAAACACAGATCTGGATCTGAAGTCTTCTCTAGTAGTATAGCTGACTAACCATTTGTATGGATGATACCAGAAGGCACAGAAGGCCCCTACTGGCCCATATCTATCAGCTGATAACCACTGATAATGCCAATTCAATCAAGTGCTAACATTCGAAGCCAGTGCAATTAGCTGGGTAAAGTATCAATTGTACATGCAAAAGAAGTTATTTTCTACTGTATGCATTTCAGAAATAAAATAAAAATCGTCTTGTAATATTTCAAAAAACAAAAAGGAAAAAAAAAACATCCCTCGAGGCCAAAACGAGCAGCAACTTGTCTCTAGAGATTTCTGAATATTTAAAGATGTTAAAAACAAAGGAGAGGGAGGTCACAGGGTCGAGCTGCAGATGAGAAAGAGAGAGAGAGAGCCATAACTTAAGGGACGAAGGTTGACTTTTTGCACTTCTGTACATAGTCAATATAAAGAAAAGAAAAGGAACATGTATAATATTGAGATCTTATTTTGAATAATAAAAGATTCTATAACTATGAGAAATTTTTCTTAGGATAATTTAAGAATTAGAGTAATAGTCCAGCTAACAGATGACGCTTGCAGAAATACGGCACAGCTCTTTTATTATTATTTCCAATCATCACATTCATCAAAAAAAAAAAAAAAAAAACACGAAATAAAGCTCCGCGTTGCCTGCATACAGTATACCGACACGTACCGAGAGAAATTGGCATTACACTCCGCCTCGTCATGATTTCCACTGTGGGAAATTGGGATTTCTTTAGCCTACCAATAGACCTTTTAATAAAACAGCGTGTTTGTTATATTATGATGGACATAAATAACTGCATGACGAGTAAAAATTAACTCTCATAATAGATAATTAAGTACGTAGATAAGTTAATTTCTCACAGTAACTATCATCACCACAGCATAGTGTAAATCAAGTATCTCGATCGATATATCCGAGGCACCGTTCACAGATAACCCATCAGAGTATAACCGTACAGTACAGTTATTACAAAAGGCCTTCAGACCGACTCTAGATGCTAAAAGATGTCCACTTAACACACGACAGAAGAGTTGCTTTCTTAAATGGTAATGTGCCTTCAGCAGGGAAAGGACACCAACAATACACACACACACACACACACACACATAAAAACAACAACAAATGAAATGAATGTAACTGTCAAATCCTCCGCTGAGGTCAGCGTTTTACTCATTTGAGGTTGCTGCACAAGAGCTATTAAACCAAAGCATCACTTTTCCTTCACTTAACTCAATGCCTAAAAGCTGGTGGGCTGTCCTGTCCCGGACGCCCAAAAAAACCACAGGTGGTCCTGCCTGCTGAAAGCACTTGCTTGGATGCTTAATGCCCTCCATGGAATCTTACACCTGCCCTTTGCTTATAGTTGCTGTAAGATATTGTGCTGCATTCTAAAAGACTTGTTTTATGCACATTTATTATTGTTAGAATTGACTCTTACTGTTATGAGTTTAAAAAAAACTTAATAAAACAAAATGGATTTGCTCAAGACGTGTCTGTGTGCTGTTTTTCAGTTTGGGGGGGGGGGTGTCTATAAAAGAAACCAGATCTCTAGTATTTAATGTTGGTGTGTTGTGTTTATAAAAACAAAATCATCTTATCAGCTTAGTCTGTATTTCGGAGGTCGCCACAGTGAAAGGAACTGCCAACTATTTTGGCATATGTTTTACACAGTGAATGCCCTTCCAGTCGCAACCCAGTACTGCAAAACACCCATACACACTCATACATTCATTCCTTTATTCATTTTGTTTTCAGCTTAGTCCCTTTATTAATCAGGAGTTGCCACAGCGGAATGAACCGCCAACTTATCCAGCATATATTTTACGCAGCGGATGCCTTTATGCAGCCGCAACCCAACACTGTGAAACACCCATACACTTTTGCATTCATACACATACACTACGGCCAATTTAGTTTATTCAATTCACCTGTACCTCATGTCTTTGGACTGTGGGGGAAACCGGAGCACCCAGGGAAAACCCACACAAACACAGGGAGAACATGCAAACTCAGAAATGCCAACTGGCCCAGCCAGGACTTGAACCAGCGACCTTCTTGCTGTGATGCGGCCAGTGGTGTAAAGTTACAAATTACAAATGCTCAAATTACTGTAATTGAGTAGTTTTTCTCAGTTAGTTTTCAAGATGTGTACTTTTACTCTCACTTGAGTACATTTTTAGTGCAGTATCGGTACTTTTACTCCACTATTTTCCTTCAACTTGCAGTCTCTACTTTTTTCTTGTCTATGGGGATTGGCTTAGTACTTGGCATCAGTCCTGTAATTCCTGTCCAATCAAATCACACATAGAAACTAAACCCCCATTGTACTGAACTACCTCAAGCATTAAAAGTGTCCAAGAAGATGTCTAAAATCATTACATGCAATGACCGAGAAACTGTTTAGACTGCTTATCACTGATGAGATGGCGGCGAATGCTTACTGTATGAAGACTGAAATCGCCAAATGGTCTCAAATAATCACTAAATGCACTATCGAATGTTACATTTACACCCACACACGTGCACAAATTGCATGTAAACGCATCAGCTTTTCACAGTGTAATTCTCAATACTCCCTTTTTACTCATACTTTGAGCATACAGATACTTTTACTCTACTTGCGTTACATTTTTGGGCAAGTAATGGTACTTTTACTGGAGTATGATTTTTCAGTACTCTGTCCACTACTGGATGTGACAGTGATAATAACAATATCAAATTGTTATTATTTTAGCCTCATTTGTCACACTCAAAAAAAATGTTTTATGCTTGCTCAAACTACTTATTTAAAGTGAGCTGAAACAACACAATTCTTCAGATATCTTGGGATAAATTAATTATTTTATGTTCAATCCACTTAAATTTGTTAAGTTAACAATCGATTTGTGTTGGGACAACATGAATGAATTGTGTGGAACCCTGCATTTTTACAGTGCATATAGATGGTACACATAACCATGAGTGCATGTTTAATCAGTGCCTTTTGTTTAAAGTAAGTGCATTTTCTGTTATGCATTTATTCTATTGGCAAGGCTTAAAAATATTAATTTTTTAGGTTAAAATGTGAACTGTTTAGTTTTTATTTTGAATAATATTGCATTGGATGTTTTTTTGTAGTCACACAAACTACTCAATAGGGTTGTTTTTGGGCTTCATGTTACATTTTGGTCATTTCATTCATAAATTTTTATTCGGCTTATTCCCTTATTCATTAGGGGTTGCCACAGCGGAATGAACCGCCAACTATTTTGGCATATGTTTTATGCAGTGGATGCCCTTACAACTCCAACCCAGTACTGAAAAACACTCATACACACTCTTTTACACACACACACACACACACACTCATACACTACGGCCAATTTAGTTTACCCAGTTCACCTATAGCACGTCTTTGGACTGTGGGGGAAACCGGAGCACCCGGAGGAAGCCCACACCAACACAGGGAAAACATGCAAACTTCACACAGAAATGACAACTGACCCAGCCAGGACTCAAACCAGCAACCTCCTTGCTGTGAGTCGACAGTGCTAACCATCAAGCCATTGTGCTGCCCATTTTGGTCATTTAGATTTTCATTAATTTATTTTCTTTTTCGGCTTAGGCCCTTTATTAATCAGGGGTCACCACAGCGGAATGAACCACCAACTTATCCAGCATATGTTTTACACAGCAGATGCCCTTCCAGCTGCAACCCATCACCTGGAAACACCCATATACTCTCATTCATACACTACAGACAATTTAGCTTACCCAATTCACCTATAGCGCATGTCTTTCTTCTGTTGAACACAGATGAAGATATTTGGAAGAATTCTGGAATCCTGTAACCATTGACTTCCATTGTATGTGTTTTCCTATTAAAAGGTCAGTGGTTACAGGTTTTCAGCTTTCTTCAAAATATCTTTTGTAGTGATCAACAGAAGAAAGAAACTCATTTGGGTTCGGAACCACTTGAGAGAAAGTAAATAAGTACTTTTTTTAGTTGAACTTTCTCCTTAATGTGTTTGCATGAAACTAAAGTCCAAAAGTGAATGGCCTGTAAATGCATTCCTACCAAAGAACAGATATCAGGTGCATGTGTGCAGATTGACTTCAGTTCCTGCTTAAAATATAAAACATTTTACAAACTAGAGGAAACAAGTTTACTATAGACTGAATCTAAGATTTACAAGCAGCTTAACAATTAAGCAGCTCATTTTTCATATCATTTAGCCAAAATTAGGCAGGGGTTACCTTTCCTGATATGCGACGAGTCATTTCACGCTCAGAAAAGGTCACGGGCTGTTAGAAGTGAGGTAAAATATCAATGTTATTGAATGACTTTCAACAGATAAAGATGGTGTTTGCTGTCAGATGTAGTTATGAAGTCTACCAACAGGGGTCATGATAACATCCTCAAAAGTCCCTTTAAGGCAAGTCATTTCACTCGGGCAGTATGCTCAGGCTTTCTGTTTGAATGAGGAAACATCAGATTCTCCAAAACTACTTGCCAAGATTACGCCAATAAAATTAAACAACAACTGTCTATTTAGTTTTATTTCTAAATGTTCGCATTACACGAAATCTGTAGAAACTCCCCTAAAAGTTGTCATTCTATTGCGATCGCTGATTGGCTCCTGTAACAGAAGGCGGGGCTTCATTCGCCATATTGACTGTACACTTTTCCCAATTGAAAAGTATAGGAAAGAGACGTCTTGTGTATTCTATAGTTTTTGACCTCGTCTCCTTTCTGAGCATTTAAAAGATACTAAAGGCTGATTTATACTTCTGCGAAGGGGCACACAATGTTAAATACGTCTGTTCAGTTAAAAAAGCCTGCTATATCATTGTAAATAGGATACCACATTCAAAGGAAATAGGATTATTTGAAGTGTATCATTGAAAACACCAGCCAGTTAAATGAAGGAAAACAAAACATTTTAAGTCATTTTGCCAAAGGCCATGCCATCCCTTCTTACAAATGCACAGATCTTCGTCCATGGAAAGTTACACAAACTAATCACAGAGGAGGCCCTGCAACCCCGAAGGCCCCAACAGCACTGGCGTGAAAACTTGATGATCGGAGAATGTCTGAAGTCAAGAATTCACAGGTAAGAATTACAAACAGTTTAATTTTAGTGACATGACATATTACACTGAGACGAAATATTTTAGTCTTTAGTCAGAGACTTATATTTAGTCCTATTTTAGTCATAGACTTATATTTATTGTCATATTTTAGTCATAGACTTATATTTATAGTCATATTTTAGTCATAGACTTATATTTAGTCATATTTTAGTCATAGACTTATATTTAGTCATATTTTAGTCATAGACTTATATTTATAGTCATATTTTAGTCATAGACTTATATTTATAGTCATATTTTAGTCATAGACTTATATTTA